>CM067895.1:600000-950163 GCA_034621355.1 Mycalesis mineus
TGTTTATTTAGTAGAATATATTCATTCGTTTTGGCATTATTGTTTTCTTTTTTCACCAGCTTAATTTCATAGCAGCCGATCGCATCGGCGTCACGGTAATTTTTAGCACTCTAGTCTATAACTGAACTTTGCGCCCCAACGGTATAACGGACTGTACTCGTCTCTTTCGTTTCAGGTCGAAAAACGACACCGAGGCATAGTATCATGACACGTAGTAAAAAGGTGAGCGAGGAATCGTTCGCGACCACGCTGGCGATACTAAAGAATGTGCGGACGCCCAGCGCCAACGAGTCTCCTGCCGACAGCGCGCCCGCACCCGCGCCCGCGCCCGCCGCCGGCGACACCAAGGAGAACAAGTCGCAGGAGCCCGAGGCGCCTGCTGCGCCGCCCGAGGCGCGCCGCTCGCCCAAGACCGAGACGCGCTACCACATCTTCCCGCGCGTGCCCGCCTCGCTGCCGTGCGCGCAGTACAAGACGGACAAGGGCTACCGCTGCCCCAACTGCCAGCGCTGCTACAACGCGCGCAAGAACCTCGTGCGCCACGTGACGCTGGAGTGCGGGCGCGAGCCGCAGTACAAGTGCCCGCACTGCTCCTACAGCAAGCACCGACGCAACGAGCTAAAGAAGCACATGGAGAAGAAGCACCCCGAGCTGGCGCCGCCGCCCTCCGAGCCGCCGGCCACGCCGCTCGCGCTCAAGTGACCGCCCGTCGGCCACACCGCAACTAGTGCCTTACGATCTTCCTTTACAAGTATTCAAATTATGAAAATTTTATATGAGCCTCGTATACTTATTTTATGTATTAAACGGATCGATATTCGATATATTTTTAAATAATAAACGTTTCAACCGCTACCCCCCTGCGTTTCACTTTGCCCGCCCCAGTCTCTTTATGGGAAGATGAGTCGACAGACCCGACACACATTCGGTTTGTGCATGTCTGCATGAATTAGAAAAGCTTCGCCTTTTATTGATTTTCTAACCGAGATTATTTTATTTTTTATTATTATAACGCATTTCTTTGGTTCCTTAATTTTATTTTAGCCTCTGGTAGTATTAACAAGTACCTCGGTACGTAGCGGCGCTTGAGTTACGATTCGCAATACCGTTAACGTGTGTCGTTTCAGAGCTGCACAAGGACGGGCAGTTGCCGTCGGCGCTGCTGTCGCTGCTCTCGGCGCAGCGCCAGTCGCAGTCGCTGGCCGCGCTCGTGCCGCCCTGCATCCAGGTCACGAACATCCTCAAGCCGCTGCTGCCCGGCGCGCTGCCGCCCGCGCTGGCCGCCATGCCCGAGAACCTCAAGGCGCACCTGCTGCAGCAGGCCTTCCTGCAGAACAACAACGCGCCGCCCGGCAAGCAGGACGAGCACGAGTCGGACAACGAGTACGACGACACGGATGACATCGTGCTGCCCGAGGAGGCGGACGCCTTCTACGAGGGCTACGGGCCCGCCGACTACGAGCCCAAGCACGACCCCAAGCTGGGCAAGCGCGACGGCGACGACGCCAGCCGCCAGTTCGAGTGCCGCCACTGCGGCAAGCGCTACCGCTGGAAGTCCACGCTGCGCCGCCACGAGAACGTGGAGTGCGGCGGCAAGGCGCCGGCGCACCAGTGCCCCTACTGCTCGTACAAGGCCAAGCAGCGCGGCAACCTGGGCGTGCACATCCGCAAGCACCACAACACCGAGTGGTACATGTACGCCACCAGCAAGGTGCGCCGCAACAAGAAGACCTCCATATAGCGCACCGCACGACCTCCACGTAGCGGAGCGAACATTAGACCAAAGTAGATACCTAACCAAATCGGTACTGCAATAATATTATTTATATTTACATTTTATTTTTGTTAAAGACGTTTTAATATACACTAAAGATGATAGATGTTAATGTGCACATTCCCTAACGGCATTAGATTTAATTTGTTGATTTTTGTTTTAGAGTTTATTATCTTAGTTAAGACTGACCCTAAGTATTTCGTTCAGAAGAACATATTTAATGGTATTTATTATTTGATCAACGCGAACTCCCTTTAAATGAAAAAAAAATTAATAATCTAAAAATAATTACTCTTCTTTGAAGAACTTTTGAAATCATATTTCTTACCTAAACCAACTGTTCTCGAATTGTTAGTTTTAGTACCCTAACATTCCTCACGCGGAATATGTGATTCCAAATAAAATTCACTTAGTGCAATGATATTATATAGATATTCTGTTTCCGTTCCTGGAGAAGTATTTATTGTTGCAGTAGTTTAATGTTACATCACGGGTATAACTATTTACATTCTCCACCTCATAAAATGTTTCATTTGTTTTTGCTTTTTCTTGTTATACTTTAAATTATTATTATTTTACCAATGTGTCAGGGACCATTCACTTGTCTTCCCGTTAATAGACAATCCAAAGTTTAAAATTTAATAGGTGTATTATTATTTAATAGGTTTAATGTTTGCGGACTCAAAAGTCCTTAGTTTATGTTAGGAGCTTCAGATTAAGGGGCGTGTCGGACGGACCCCAAAGATTTGAGGCGATTTAGCGATTAGGTAAGAGAAAGCTCATCGATTATGTGCCTACAATGTTACCTGTAGATAATATTAAAATATTTATTATGGTTAAATATTTCGGTTTACTGGGATTAAAGTGTGTTCAAAATTAAAAAAAAATGATATTAACTGATATTTAATTCGCAATATTCAAGTTTCGTTTAGCATATTGACTGTTGATATTTTTTGTTGTTAACTTAGGATAACAAAGCTATTTGACCAAAGTCAGTATTAGTTTATAAATGTTGTTGTAACTTATAACAATTTCTAACATGTTACTTGTTACGAAATCAAGTTGTTACTTCGCATAGAGTAATGATTCCTTCGAATGCAATGTCTCCATCATATCATGCTAGTTAAAGGTATTAGGTACTAATGTGTCGATTAGAATCAAATTTGGATGTTCAAAGTCCACATTGTTTGTTAATGTTATTGGAATTTAGTTAGAGTGATTTTTATATGAATATATTGGGGTTTACTTGGTAGAAAAGTTTAATAAAATATAAATATAGTATACCACGTTAGACTTTTTTTTTTAATTTCTCACTGTTCCTCACCAATTTCCTGTCCCTATATTTTTTTATACATTTCGACTAGGTTAGGGGGTAAGTTTGTTATTTAAATTTTTTTGCAAGTGCATGGATGCATGACATTTCACTGCTTCCTTTTTTGCAAGTCCATTGTTAATTGTTTTTCTTTTCCTTTTCGTTCATACTAATATAATTAATAATTTCAGGTAGACAAGAAAGCCCATGGGTCGGGAGACTACATTTAATTAACCAAAGTTTTTAGAGTAGCACAAGTGACTAAACCCATATCACGAGAGTGGTACACGGCCACGAGTGAACTAACTGTGTGTACGCAGGGAGCCTTGCCTAGCGCGTTAGACCGATACGTTCCAAATAAACGTTATGTTATTTCTTTATTTTTGTTTCTTTATTTACTTTCCTTTGCAAAGCTTATCATCACAGCACTCGGTGGACACTCACAGTAGTTTATCTTCAGTGTATGTACATATGTATGTGTATGTATATGTATCGTATATATGAAGTATATAACACGTATATATGCGCTTGTTGTCGTTAACTCGGGAATGTCGAATGCGCGTGCTGGTGCGTGCGGGCGGTAGTGAGACGTGTGCGTGTTGCAGGCGCGGAGGAGGCGTTCCCGCGGCTGGGCGGGCTGTCGTGGGAGCAGTGGTCGGCGCGCCTGGCGCTGCCGCTGGTGGCCGGGCTGCGCGCGCCCGCGCTGCCGCCCTCGCCCGGCGAGCCCAGCTTCACGTGCCCCGACTGCGGCCGCGTCTACAAGCTCAAGTCGTCGCTGCGCAACCACCAGAAGTGGGAGTGCGGCAAGGAGCCGCAGTTCCAGTGCCCCTACTGCGTGTACCGCGCCAAGCAGAAGATGCACATCGCGCGCCACATGGAGCGCATGCACCGCGAGGTGCACATGAAGCCCGAGCAGTATATCAAACAGGACAACGTCGACGCGTGCACATAGTAGCGCACTCAGAGTCGGCGCGGTTAGCTTAGGTCCTGTTGAGAGTATCATTTTTACAATTTTTAAATTTTTCAACTTTGTCGAGTATATTGCCGATTGTGATAGATGTGATTAAATCTCTTTTGTGATAGCGCCGCGAGCCGGTCACGCTAGTGTCGGCCGGGCGCGCCTCGTTACCCGCTCCGCCGCCGCCGCGGAGCATTAAGCGTACCGTTGAATTTAATCTCAAAACGAATTTCACTTAGTATTCACACTGGTTGCAGTTATTAGCAGCGGTGTTTGCGACTGTTGCATTTATCGAATATGTTAAGGAAAGTGAATATTGTATAGTTACGCTTTTATATGTTTATGTACAGCATTTATCGTGTAAATTATGTCATTCCTGATACCGGCGTCGTTCGCGCGCGTAGCTTCGCTAGAGGGCTAGAAAGCTCACTTCCTTGTTACCAGTTGCAGTTACTACGGATATTTTTGATATCAAATGTTGAATGCCCATACTCGTCAGTGAAATTATAGTTTGAGTAATCGAGATTAGTGCCCGCGCCACGCGGGGTTTATTGTAGTGAGAATGGAAAAGAGTTAGAATGAGTCATTTCGTTCTTTTGTTCTATTAAGTAGTTATTAAAAAAATGAAGCTATTTGTCGCTTAGTATGCAAGTTCTAGGTCTTTGCCATAATGCATGTTCCATTATTTTTGTAATACTCAATGTAAGTTAATATTTTTTTTATATTTTTCAATTATTTTTAGATCTCTTTTTTACGTATAATGCATTTATTTTACATTAATCTAGAACGTAGACGTCTATCCTATAATTAATCGGAGGACATCCAATATCGTTGTAAGTGGTATTAATGTTAAGTTCCTGGGGTTGAATGTGTAGCCGCTGTTGTTTTGATGTTATATTTGGGGCCAATTGTTGTAGCGTAGGTCGGACCAGTGGAAATAAGTGCCTTATTTAGAGTCGTTTGTTAAATTGTAATTTACAGTTTGTATAGACACTGCCATTGAGAGGATCGTCGGCTCACAACGTGAGTCGCACGAAACATGTCAATATTTGGACGAGATCAAAATCTTCCACTTAGTTTGTAAGTACTTTTATACATTACCATTTAGAAGTTGTAAGCGTGATATGGCGGAGAGTAAAATGATTCTCGCCGTTGTATCTATCACCTTCGGCTTTTGCCGCAGAGTCCTCGTGGCCGGCGTCGGAATGATTTTGCTCCCGCGATAACCGATTAGTATATTATCTGCAGGAGTTACCAGCAATACAATCAATACGTAGAGCTCGATAAGTACAACCGATACAAGTCATTTCAGTGTAACGTTAAGTGCCTTCAAAAAGTTAGTCATTAGGGATTAAAATATTTCTCCAATAGAAAAAGTTCGATATAAACAGTCACGATTACCAATTTTGTTGAATACAAACAAGACTTTAAATTGATATGATCGAATATTTTTTATATTTATAAAAAACATTGTAAAACATTGCAATACATTTAGTTCTATCAGTTATTAAGTTTTACGAAATTGGTACCAGTGTATCTTTTTATTGCAAAAATCGAGGTTGTGATTTTTGACAATATAAACAGAGCTAAATCTTTGAACAAAAATATTCTAGCCGAGTACAACATAGCTGTGATAGGAATATTCTCAAAATATTTGAAAACTATTTTAACTATTATACTCGTATTAGGTCATTCAAACTGCATACGTACATGACAATAAACGTTTAACAACGATCCAAGGGATTATTACGTACTAGTTGCTAAATGTATAGTAACAAATACTAAAGTATTCTACGTACTGTAGCATATAGTATGACAATAAGAAGTTACAGTGATTTAAATGCATTTTATTGTATTTTATAACCATTTTGTATTTTAAATAAAGTTGCTATTCTTGATATTATTTAGTTTTAATTTACATTGTTCTTTTACCTATGATTAAATTGTTCATTATTTTAAATAGGTAATATGTATAAAATAATGCATTAGTTAAGGGTAATTGGTTTAAAAGTTTTTAACACTGCATGTTTTAACTATTTACTTACTAAACTTTCTAAACTGTTTCTCATCCCTTGCCAACTAATTTGGTGCAAATGGGTTATATCCAAATTGGTTGGACATCAAATTCTCTAATCTATATAGTCATCAAATGGTCGCATGCGATTTCAAATTGGTACAAGTGAAGGTAGCTTAGAACAACTTTTTACAATAAAGGAACAAAATACAAATTAATGGGAGACATGGTGCATTATCCTATGCTTTCACGGCAGCACTTTTTATTCTTGTGGTGGCCTGGCTTACTACGGTGGCAGCTTGTTCTTATATTATTTGCACGTATTTATTTTGGTTTGCGTTTAATTTCAGTTGCACAGTTGTACACGCCTTATATATTGGGTTACGGCACTCCGGGGCTGAGCGGCGGCAAGGGGTGGACGCTGTACGAGTGCGTGGACTGTGGGAACAAGTATAAGCACAAGGGCTCGCTACAGCGGCACATAAAGTACGAGTGTAGGAAACAGCCGAGTTTCAAGTGCCCCTACTGCGTGTACCGCGCCTACCAGAAACATAACTTGCTACTGCACGAGCGCCATCTGCACAAAGATTTGCCGGAGAAGGTGGACTTTGTATCGGAATGACGCCGTCCGTGAGGTGCTCAATGTCAGTAAACGTTTCTAATATTAACTAAATCACTAAAGTGGGGGCGTGTGTAATACAGCGCTTTTATAAAGTGGGGATTACTAACTTTACTAACAATTAATGAGTTGCCTTTTACAATGGGGTTTGTTCTTTATCTTGCACAAACAGAAGTCCACTGCCAGACACGGCTCTTGCCGAGAGTCGTTTGTTAGATCTTTTCTGACCACCTGGATAAATGCTGCAGTTTTCTTAATGGGCATATTTAAGAGCTTTATCTTTTGTAAGAATTAAAATCCTTACCTACAATATATATCTAAAAACTTATACACTATATATTCACCTTTTGTAGTGACAAGCCTTTGTAATGTAAAACCACACCAAATTGCACTTTTCTATTCAATTATTTCGGTTTTTTTTTTATTATTTCACCATTTTGCTTGCGAAAGTAAGCAACGGTTACCTCTAACAAATAACGTTAAAATTGATAATGATAATTTTGATCTTTAATTAGGCAATGATGCTTACCTTTGTAACATACGACGTATTTGTATTTAATCATCAAATTAATCTATCACAAACTATTAAATACAATTACAAAGGGTTTAGTTTTATAAATACTAGATTACAGCTGGTAATTTTGGTGTTTCCATATGTGTAATATTTACTTAACATCCCTTAAAATACTAAGCAATTTGAGCTAATAGCAGTTTAATTTTTTTTACAGCCAAAGAAAGCCAGACTAATATTTTAAGAAGATGAATTGAACTCACCTGGAAATGGAAAGCTGATGTCTGGTGTGAAGCCCAGTAGAGTTGCGTTCACCATTAATCTCTGTATTTAAATTATTTTTGTTAATGGAAAATATCGTCACAAAGGTGCCGGTTCAGAGCCAACCGCGAACAGCAGATTATTCGTCATAGCGAGTAATGATATCTATGTTGTTATATGGCAATGTCGTGTCCAAACGAAACTTTCTAAATAAATAAATACAAACTAGTGACGCTGCAACACAACGCCTGCAGTTGTTAGCGGTCGGCTACGAACTTGCACCTTTAGTCTAATATTTCGATAAGTAATTTGTCTTACTTGAGGCGATATCGAATGATTTTTGATACTAACAATATAGTATTAATTAGGAGTTTAATCTTTTAAAGCGATATACATATAACGAAAGTTGCATTTCACATGTCTTTACGGAGAAACTCCTAATCTTTAATGTTATAGTTACCAATGAGATACATCCGTATTTAAATGGCAGCAATAAGTCCTTATTCGTTTTGTTGCTCACAAAATTTTAGTAGATTTGTGAATTTTGGGAAGAAACAAAGCCATAGGCAATTTAGTCAATTTACAATGGTTTTGGCGACAAAATTTGCTGTACACAATACATTCGGCAGGATTGTCTTGTAGATTATTTTATGAAAGAGATTTAGTAATAAAACGTTTTTAGTTGTGTACAATTTAATTTGAGCCTCCACAATAGAATTATAATATTAATAATTACCACCGACGATAATTTAAAATTTATATTTCAATTTGTTTTGGTGGCAATGTTGACTTTTATTACACAATTTAATTATTAAGATTAATATAGATATACGTAAGACATGTTTTGAAATAATATTACTAGGTATTAGTATTGTTACATTTTCTTGTTCTTGTTATTAATTTTTATTTAGAGTGTGTTCCTTGTTGCCAAAGAAATTTATCAATATAAATTATAGCAAAACGAATATTTGTATTATAGTTTCAGTATTTTTGTTAAAATGTATATGATTATTTGCATTTGTTACTGTTAATTAAGTTACCTTTAAAGTTCAAACGGAAACGCGCAATATTTATATTTAAACCAAAGAATCTTCCAGTCGATTCTAGCCTTCGTAAGTGCCTTAGTATTTATACATTAATAAATTAATTGTTAAGTGTGTAAGTTATTCAGCTGTTAGTTAAGTTTTGTAAAATATTTTCCATTTACATTGAATGGAGTTTTAGAAACATGCCAAGGAATAGGGTAGATGACTCGAAAATTTTTATCACTTTATTATAAACTATAATAAAAATAACGACATACGATGAAATTAAAAGCAAAATCCGATAAAGATATACAAAGTTATAAGCACTTTTATTTTGTAGTAGGGGTCTTTCGTCTTTTTCTCGCAAAATGAAAATTTGTACTGAGCTGCTATGGCGTTACTTAAGTATTACGTCACGCCATTATAAGGCCGTCTCTAACTCTTAATATTTAAAGTCGTATAACTTGTTTATTATTTGATTAATTTAATTAGTCTTTTTCATATTTTGATATTAAATCAAGTTTTAAAAAATAATTTACCTATAACACCAGTATTTTGGTATCATCTACCCAATTGTGTGTAATGTAATGTTTTTCTTCTAAAACCTTAAAAGTTAATGAATACAGAGTTTAAAAGAAGTTACATGTTCTTTCAAAATACAATTCATTTAAATGTTGTTTACTCATTTATTCTTGTAGTGCCAAATTTTAGATCTATGTATTAAATTTTTTGTTATAAATTGTATGAAACAGTGGTTAAATTCCAAATAAATTATTAAATGAATGATATATAATATTATATGGAATATATATAATATTATATTATGCCTTCCAGACACTCGAAAATAAAATAAAAGTTTATTTGGAACTAGTTCAATACACAAATGATCCCAAATAAGTTAAAAACTGTGTTGTGGTGCTCATCCCCTCCATAAAATACACAGTTACAAAAATAGTTCCACGTTGCTTGAAATAATTTGACTTTACTACAGTTAGGTTTCAATATTTATTGGTATTGTAGAGATAATTTTTATACAAGAGGTATTGTTAAATTTAAATAAAATAGTAGGTTTTTGGAATATATTTTTTCTGATAATAATATCAAAATTATTTACAGTTATGCACAGTTATTGTTTGTCTTGTATCTAAATTTGACCTTAGCACTTTGCTCTTAGTTCTAAGGTCCTCAATTGAGAATATTGTCCAACACCATATCATAAAGGGCACTTTAGATACCTACATTATAGTGAAAATATAAAAGATGTTGGTTTATGAGACCTGAATTCTATTATTCAAATAATTTGCAATATACCAACAGGTTCTTCATATTCTGTTTGTATTAAAATTGTATTATTAGTTATTTAAATTTTAATTCTTCATTTTTTATACCTCCATATTATTTCATTCAATATTTATTATTTACTTATGCATTATCTACATGTACCTACACAGACCATGTACACATAATAAGTAATGTTGGTTTGTAATTATTTTATTCATATAAATAACACAATTCTTTTTATTTTGAAGAATCATTGCATATTTTTTTGAACTAATATAAATGTTTTAGTTAAATTAAAAAAGAGCAGCACAAAATAATATAGGCCTTTATTTGATGTATTTTTAAACTTATTTTAAAGTGAAGTGTGTTTGACTTTTTTAACTGAATTGTGCATGAGAATAAATGTTCTTAATTTAATAAATTATGTCTATTAATTCCGGAGCCCTAGTCCGATTGATGTACAAATAAGAAATACTTTTAGCTAAGTTGTAAATAATAGGTTAGTATAAAGGATTTAAATTGTTTCATATGACCAGACATCTATTAATTGTTCATATATTTATACTCATTAAATTTTTATTAGCCTGCATTATATGTGAAGCTTCTCATTGGAACAAATAAAGATCTTTCAACAAATACTTTTAAAGCAAATGATCTCACACATTTTGGCAAAATGAGGTTATATGTGACTGTTTAAATCTTGGCCTAGCGCTAGACGCTCAAGAGATATCATTCTAAATAAAGCACCGGATCATAATTTGGTTGTTTCAGGTGAGCTGGATATCTTTAAGACGATGATGCAAACCATGTTGCCCATCGTGCCTATGAAAACCAAAAACTATTGGTCGCAATACGACACGAGTTATGAATGTGAAAAGTGCAAAAGGAAATATCGCCATAAAAGCACGTATAGAAGACACGTTACGTACGAGTGCGGGAAGGAGCCAATGTTTCGCTGCCCTTTCCTGGACTGTTCCTACAAGGCCTATCAGAAAACACACACGGATGCGCACATTAAGACGAAACACAAAATAATGACCGTTGAATACAAAGGATGACACTAAAACTCGAAAGATTAACGGAAAATTGTGATACTAAATTTAAATCTAATTAAATTAACGGTAAAATTTGTGTAATTTTATTTTCTGTAGATAACTTTTTATAATAGTTTTAGTACAGAACTTACGTGCTTTACTGGGTAATGGTTTGGTAACAGCTATCCATCGGCAAAAGCTTTTTATTTGTACAATTAATGTATTTAATTTCTAGATTTTACCAGTTCGAATAAGTTCATTACGGCAATTCCTTTAAACATTGCCGCCATATCAAACGATTCAGATATGACATTGACATTTGAAGCGATATTTATATATTCGTTCTGAAATCAATTATCACTTTTTTATACTTAATTTAAGTCTGTTGCTATATTTACGTACAGCCAGAGCTGCAGAAGTCCATATTTTGAATTATATGAAATGTTTTAAAGGAAAACGTTTATATGAGTAGGTAATAGTTGTGTTACGAATTTGTCACATTACAATTTGCTTTTGTCTAAATATTTTTGGACGGCATCTATAATGTCATTGTCAAAGAAATGTCAAAAGTGGTATTTTAGCGTAGAAAGCAGAAATGTTTTGAAATAAATAAAGTGTAACTTTGTATTATTTATGTGTATTCAGATAAAATGAATAGATTAGCATGTATGAATAGAAGTTTCTTTAGAGTATTTAATCAAAATGTTAGTGGTAAATCTAAACTTTTATGCACTCCTAAATATGGTGCACCAAACGTTTATTTCATCCGAGCGTCGCATGAACGTAAGAAAATACGGTCTACTATGAACTATATGATAGCCCTTGGTGTTATGACCGTTGGTTTGAGTTATGCAGCAGTACCTTTATATAGAATCTTCTGTCAGGTGAGGGCCTAACCTCTACGCGTTATCTTTTCGATAATCTACTTTATTAATCTATTTAGCAAGTGGAACATTACCTCATAACTTTCGGATATACTAGCATCTATCCAGTTTCTATGTTAATAAATTATTTTCAACCTAAGTCAATAAACAATGTTATAGTCCGAGTTTCAAAATACTTATTATAGAAAAGCTATTTGTCTATAAGAAGAAATTATTTAGTATTTCACGAAAACGTAATCGAGATACATGTTAAGATATAAGTCACTACTACAAATAATGAAACCATATGGAATATAACTCTTGCTGTCTTGCTCCAATGCGGGGCAATGGACACAATTCATAGGAAATAGTTCCCATAGAAATCGTCCCAGGAGTAGCAATGAAAAAAAAAAACTTCATTATTGTTACCTGTTTTATTGTAAATTTAACATAGTCCAAGTAAGCCTTTCTGATATCTAAAAATAAATTCATTTGGTTTTGTTTATAGGCATACAGTTATGGTGGAACAGTAGGCCAGTCTGATGCTGATGAATCAATTAGCAAAATGCAAGCTGTCAAAGACAGGCCCCTCAAAATAAGGTTCAATGCTGATGTAGCGTCCTCTATGCAGTGGAACTTTAAGCCACAACAAGGGGATATAACTGTAAGTCCTATTCTGTACAAACTATTTAAGCTTTTATTGATATTTTATAAATATTTAAGCAGTTCTAAAATAAAAAAATATCTATCTAATAAACTGCTTTGTAACAGAAAGTTCTCAATGTTACAAAACAACATACATGTATTCACTGTGAAAGTTTTGCTAAGAGAGCAGTATATAGAGAAGTATTAGTGCTAACACCTACATGTGGTAGTGAGAGGCAGAGGAAACATGAAAGTAAAATAAATGTAGTAGAAATTGCAAAGCATTGGGAGTATGAGTGGAGTAAAACTGAGTGACAGAACTAAGAATAATGTGACAAGAGAGCAGTATGGAATAAATGAAAATGTAGTGACTAAAATCAAGAAAGGCAAGCTGAGATGGTTTGGTCATGTAAGGGGGCGTCCATAAATTACGTGAGGTGTTTAAGGGGGGGGGCGAGAAAAAATTTATACTATTTTGGTCTATTTAATCCAGATTGTACATGCTTAAGATTTAATCTTAATATAATTCTTCACGACCGTTTTCTGCTACCTCCATACCCTATCACTCAAGTTGATGGACATTTGACAATTCCAGATTTTAAAGAGCATGACGGAAATTCATTTGCTCCATTTCTAATACGCCACTGCCTACAGATTCAACCGCTGAATGGTTTCATCAGCACCCCTTATGATCTCTATTGCCCAAGTGTACGTGATGATTTAGAGAAAAGATGCTGCAGTACATGCGGTATTTACTTTGCATCTAGCACAAGCAAGCGCGTATGTTCCGCAAAGTGCGACCCTCACGGATTGTCACAAGACGAGCTAATGAGTTACTTTGTACAAGCCATTGGGCTTAGAGTGGCTAGATCAGAACAAAGTTGAAGGAGCAGATGATTTTACTGAAAATTAAAAAAAACACCTCACGTAATTTATGGACGCCCCCTAAAGATAATGAATGAAAGGAGACTTACAAAAAGGATTTATAAGGCAAGAGTGATTGGGAATGTTGAAAGGAAAGGCCAAGGTGAACATTGATGAAAGGTTAAATGAAATTGGAACAAGCAAGAAAGATGCAAGGGTTGTGGCAAGTGGAAGGATATGGTCTTTGCCGACCCCTATGAGAATGATTAGTAATGATATGTATGTATGTATCATGTACTGAGTGTGACTTCCTAATAAGAATATTAATTGGAATATTACAAGACTTACCTAGTGAGCTATGTATATTTTGTATTGGTCCAGGTAGTGCCAGGCGAGACTGCACTAGCTTTCTACACTGCAAGAAATCCTACAGACAAGCCAGTTGTAGGAATAAGTACATATAATGTGATACCATTCGAGGCAGGCCAGTATTTCAACAAGATACAATGCTTCTGCTTTGAAGAACAACAACTAAATCCACATGAAAAGGTTAGACAACAATAACTATACAAGTTTCAATACATTGCAGTCACAATCATGTCATGATCATGCACTTTCTAGAAAATTCTATGAGAAATTATTTTTTACAAATATTAGGGCATAAACCAGTCCACTGTATTGAAAAGTTGCCATACCTGCTATTGGAAAATCTGCATGATGGTATTATTTTTTCTCATTTTTTCCTGTTACTAGCTCTGTCAAAACCTAACTACCTTTGACTTTCTCATAAGAGTATCCTATCATTAAGTATGGGGTTAAAATACTGTAGTAAATAATAATAGCTATTTTATTTTGACAGGTGGACATGCCAGTTTTCTTCTACATAGATCCCGAGTTCATGGAGGACCCCAAGATGGAATATGTTGATGAAATAGTATTATCCTACACCTTCTTTGAGGCCAAAGAAGGTCTCAAGTTGCCAGTTCCGACTTATGTTAAGTGAACATTGTGAATAATTTTATTTATTATAAAATTTCTGAGATTTAGAAATGCAACAGATAATTTATTTGACTTCAGATAAAATAAAATGCATTGTGAAATAATGATGATGAGCTGTTGAAACATTATGTAGTTAGTTATTTGTTTTGTTACCTAATAAATAGTTTTTTAAAATTTTGTTCTAATTTTAGAGTCCTTTTGCTTAACACTAGAAAGACGGGAGCAGTCATTTGACTGCAATTTTAATTTAAATGTTGATTAACTGAAAAACCATTTGACTTAACGTATTGAAATTTTGTGACTTTTAATAATATTAGTAGTTAAGTGGAACTATGTATAAAAATAACTCACATCTCTTTTGTTTATTATTTAAAATCATGATATACCGACAAAGACGGCGGCAGTCATTTGACGGCTGAGATCCGATAAATGTTTACTATTGTAATATGAGAGGGTAGAACATAAATTAGGTACGCTTATCAGTTGTTTGTGGTTTGTAAGTCAAAAAAGTTAGTATTGTTTCGACTGCCCGTGAATTTAGTCGAAATTATTGTAAGTCATTTGTGAAAAATGTCTCGAAGGCTTCAGGATAAAGAAATACTTTCAATCTTGCAAAATATTCGTGAAGATGAATCGGATTGTGGCTCTGAGAGTGCAGAACGCGATAGTGACGATGATTGTGCGGTACCACAATTCAGTTCGAGTTCCTCTTCGGAAGAAAGTGACCTGGAAGATCAGGTACCTCTTGCAACTTTACAAAACGTTCACAGTTCGAGTTCTCGTGGCCATGGTCGTGGCGGTGCTCGTGGTCGAGGCCGTGGTCGAGGCCGGGGCAGGAGTCATAGTTCAGATGATTCTGAGCTTCAAGGTCTTATCACCGCTACCGACGGTACGTCTTGGTCACTTCAAGTGGAGTCAACTCAAAGTGGTCGCCGAGCACGGCACAATATAATAACTGAGCAAGCAGGGCCTACTTCATATGCAAGAAGAAATTTCACTGGAAGTATATTGGATTCGTGGAGGCTTGTGATTGATGAATCTATATTGAGACATATTCAGAAATGTACTCAAGAAGAAGCTAATAGGCAACTAGGCCACAACAATTGGATACTAACTTTGGAACAGCTGGAAAGTTTTATCGGTATTTGCTATGCTCGAGGTGCCTACGGTGCAAAAAATATTCCAGTAAATGAGCTATGGAGTAAAACTTGGGGAGTAAATTTTTTTTCAAGTGTTATGCCTCGTGACAGATGCAAAGAAATTATGAAGTTTTTGCGATTCGATCACAGATCTGAAAGAAGTTCACGACTTCAACAAGACAAATTTGCACTTATATCAGACGTTTGGAAGAAATTTATTGAGAACTGCTTATCTTGCTACAAACCAGGAGAAAATATTACTGTAGACGAACAACTCTTTTCTACTAAGGTTAGATGCAGGTTTCTTCAATACATTGCTAACAAACCTGATAAGTTTGGAATAAAATTTTGGCTTTGTGTCGATGTGGATTCGAAGTTTGTACTCAACGGCTTTCCTTATTTAGGAAAGGATGAAAGCAGGTCACAAAACCAAAGCCTTGGTGAATCCGTTGTTATGCGTCTTGTGGAACCTTTTGCAAATACTGGCCGAAATATAACTACTGACAACTTCTTTACATCGGTAAAATTGGCAAATAACTTGCTCGCAAAACGCACAACCATTGTAGGAACTATGAACAGGACACGACGAGAGATTCCACCTTACGTCAAATCACTTCATATGACTTTGTTTGAAACAAAAATCCTGAAATCTGATAGATGTACACTCACAATTTATCAAGGAAAACGAAACAAAAACGTGTTATTGCTTAGCACGTTACATAATAATGTTGAAATAGACTTCAATCACCCTAAGAAAAAACCAGAAACTGTGACTTTTTACAATGCTACCAAGTACGGCGTGGATGTGGCTGACCAGATGGCAAAAAAATATAGTGTCAAAGCGGCATCTCGAAGGTGGCCCGTACAGGTTTTTTTCAATATACTAGACCTAGCAGGGATAAATTCTTTCATTTTGTATAAAAAAATGTCAGGTATCAACATAAAAAGAAGAAATTTCATACTGAGTTTAGCTAGTGAACTTTGCGGCAAAGTAAAAATCGATGCCGAACTTTCTGGAACCCAAGAATTGCCTAAAGAGTCTACACCATCTACTTCTCGATCTTCTATTCAAAATCCGGAAACTCGGAAAAGGCGGGAATGTTATGTACAAAAGTGCAAAAATAAAACTAATAAAGTCTGCGACATTTGTAAAAAGCCACTTTGTGGCATTTGTAATGTAAACAAAATGTTTAAATGTAAAATATGTCTATAAATATAATGAATAATCATACATGAAACCCTGTTTTATTACTACAGTTACCAGTTTTAACAGTTAAAATAAAATAAAAAATAAAAATAATGGAGTAGTCATTTGACCGGTTGCCGTCTTTGTAGGTAGATAGATTTTCCCGACTTTCTAGTGTTAATTAGAAGTCTGAATACTTTTGAATCGGTTTAAGAGAACTAATACTGAAAAATAGATAATGCAACTCTGTTAAATGGACACACAAGCAAGTTTAAGGAACATTTATTTAATGTAGTAAAGCAGTTTGTGGGTTCTCGGTAATGTCCTTAAAGTAGAAACCTTGACTGGCACTGACTCCTAGATCTGCTTAAGTAAATTAAAGCAACTAAATGACACAGTTATTTTTTACTTTTAGTGCATTTTGAGTTGGTTGGTTCTATTATTTTTGTTACAAAATTTTATTTCTTACTTTTTAGTAATTTATCGTCACGTAACGTACTCGTATTATACTGTCATAGTATATTATACTATACTTCTAGCCAAAAAGCTACCGATACTTACACAAAAACCGAAAACGCTGCAAGTGTGACTATAAAATTTGAAGAGTTCCTTCAATTTGCCCAGGATATCTTCATCAGATCCTAACATGATGACAATGGGACTATCTTGGAAGTGTGCCCTTTTTAATAAAAAAAGAATTATCAAAATTGGATAACTCTGTAAAAAGTTATACATAAAAAAAAAATTCGTGTCGAATTGAGAACCTCCTCCGTTTTTTTACGTCGATTAAAAAATAGATAATGCAACTCTGTTAATGTAAACAAATTTATTGTTCCAAACAAAATAACACAGCACAATTTAACAAGACAGACTAAACTTTTCTAATTCTATATTATGCCTTAATGGCCGCAGTGACCGGGTAGCCCCTCCGCAGACCCATGCACTGGTCGCGGTCTATGAAGAGCGTGGTGCTCTTGTTGCGCAGGTCTGCCTCGAGACCGGCTCTAACTCCGAGCAGGGTCTGGTGTGTTCCTTCGGCTGTGGCTATTTTGGAGCGCAGAGTTTCCATCGTCTCTTGTAAATCGCAGACCTCTTTGACGAGTCTGTAAATAAAAAACGTATAAATTGTCGTATTGGTTTAATGGCTAGCCTAAGATCACTATTTCTTTAAAGAAATGGTCGGATCATTATTAGGAGGCATATTCTCCAATTAAAACATCCGCTCCTGGATCTAATGCAGGCCATAGAATGCAAAAATTCCATATCGCCACATGGTATTAAGCGAAGTTAAATTATTTGATCTAATAATGAAATCGCTTGAGTTGAAATAACAAAATTTTAAATAACATATTTCGTCATGCCATTTGAAAACTTATTATATTTGATCAAACTTTCACACAGATCTTTATGCCAGATTGATCAGACTAGTTGAATATCTATGGCATACAATACATACAAAAGAGATTTACAAGGCGAGGGTGAATGGAAATGTTGGAAGGGGAAGGCCTAGGCGAATGTTCCTGGACCAAATTCAGGACATTTTAAATAATGGCCAGGTCAAGAGTACCCTAAACCGACGAACTTGTATGAAAGGATTAATGAGAGTGGAAGAAGCTAAGGAAGTATGCAAGGACCGTGGCAAGTCTCTGCCTACCCCTATGGGAACAAGGCGTGATGTTATGTATGTATGTAATACAGGCTAGGTGTAGTGTCACCTGTGCTGCGCCTCGTCGCGACACTTCTCGAGGTGCGGGCGGTTGGTGCGCGCCTGCAGCCGCGTGTGCGCCACCTTCATGGGTTGCAGCTTGTCTTCGACCGCCTTGTTCAGCAGCTCCAGCGTCTTCTCCACGTCAAACATCTCTTGCTGGATCTAAAGTTTAATGTTTTTACTCCAAAAGCAGACGGTGTAGGTACACAGTATACAGACGACACCTGATCTTAAGTGGAGAACCTATCCAAAGTCAAAATGATACATTGCTGATGTCAGGGCGCTTTATACTATCTCCGACAACCGTAGCCTTTACTCTTAAGAGGAAAAGTCAATAATGCCCTGGATGAGTTCAGACACAAAATGTTCTTCTACCTACTCAAAATGTTAACACTTATTTTTGTAAATTTCCGTAAAAACGTTACTTTAGCATGTAGAGGCTGAAATATGTAAGGGTTTAGTGGACCTTGTGCAAGTGCAGCTGCAGCTTGTTCTTGATCTCGATGGTCTGCGCGATGCGGCGCGTGAAGGCGCTGTTGGTGTTGCTCCACTGTTCCCAGATCTCCGTCGCAGACACGTTGATCAAGTTCTCGGCGTCTGAGGTGTTATAAGTAGGAATTCTCTTAAAAGTTTTTCTTAATTAAAATTTATGCTTTTTATAAAGCCCTAATATTAAATAAGTCGCCTTTTTATAGAACTCCCGGGGTACTTTTAGATATTTTAAATTTGTTATATTGCTACATAAAACCGTCCATAAAGAAGATTGTGTTTGCGCTCCTTGCACTTAAACTGCAAATCCTAGCTTCACAATTCTGTCAGATTGCGCGGAAGGAATCACACCCCTCTTCACAATTAGAAGGGACCTATACTAAAGCCAAACTCGATGGAGAAATTCTTGTCAACAAACAAAATCAAAAATGAAGGTAAAAATGCAACACATTTTATGCCTAATAAATTTAAAATTATGTTTTGTTATTTTAAAAAATCTTATTTAAAAGATATTGCATATATTAATTGATTTTAAGCTTACTAATCTAATTTATTGTCATGAATTCGTCATTAAGTAGTTAATTAAAAAAAATAGGTGTAAAATGAACAGTGATTCCTACCTCCATTTTCAATTTGCTTGTTGACAGACATTCTCAATCAAGTTTGGCTTTAGTATAGTTACTTATCGAGGGCCTCTACTAAATAATCGCAAATTAAACATCTTGACGCCAGAACAGAAATGTTGCGGTTTTCAAATATCCGGGATATAGTGCCGCGGTTTTAGATTTGTAGCACGCTTTCCAGACCGACAGGCAGCTGTTGTCATACCTACAGGAAAAACTTGGTCGGACGAATCCAGTATTTGCTCTTGATTTTGAAGAAGGGAGCGAGCGTAAAATAAAGGAAGGAAGACGAGTTAAATAACTTGTGAAGATTCAAGAAGGCGCCCTGGGAAATACGCCACCGAGAGAGTATGCTTAAACTCAACACCGCCCATGGCCATTTGGAACCAATGTCGGGAGGGCAACCCGCAATCTGCACTTTTTTCGCCTTTCATCACGCCGGCGCTTGGGCTACGGCATCTGCTACATTCCCTCCTGTGGCTTACCAAAGTTAACCACCGAGCTCACGAGGTCATAGTAGTAGACGGGTCCCACTTCTTCGCAAACGATCCCATTCAAGATTTCACGCCGAAAATCCTCGTACTCACTGCACTGCCATAAGACATGGACATATGATGGACCGAGTATAGGCCGTGTCGCGTGTATTACCGGAGAGCATCTGCGTGGCTTTGGCGCGTTCGGACTGCGAGCGCTGCAGCGTGGCGGCGCTGGCGGCCGCCCAGCGCTCCGTGTCGCACACTGTCGGATCGTAGCGCTCGATGCCCGCGTAGAATTGGAGACCCTACCGTGCAGACAATCAATTAAACAAGAACTTCGTAATCTTACTGTCTTACTTCCTTACATATTATAAAACAAAAACTCCTGTTATCCCACTAGGTTGGGTCCGCTTTCCGATAAATCTAGTCTATTTTTCCCGGCCTTGGGCGTCCGATTTTTCAAGTCCGTCTGTTCGCGATAAATTTAAGACTACTGAATAATTATAGTTTTTGGAACGAAGTTCCTTATCGCGCGTTGTGAAAGGGGGCTAGACGGAAAAAATTCGTACGAAAAGTTGTCACGACACTTTGATCAAAGGATCTTGCCGCCGCCTTTGATGTGTGTGCGCGTGAGCGGCGGGGGCGCCCGCGCTGTATGCTGTCTCGCACTGTCGTGGCGCCCTCTGGTGTTTCGGTGTACAACAACAAATATTATTATTACTTAAAAAAAATAAAATTTTATTACAATTCCTTCACTAATTAATCGAAAGGAACTTCGTTCCATCCGGGTGTCCCTTGACTCTCAACTTTTTTTTTAGTTTTTTATTCTTTTAGTCATTCCATAACCCTGAGCACATTTTTAATCTATTGCCATCAGTTTGGTTTCTGTGCAATTGTTTAGGTTAACTTGAATACACAAATCGACATGAGCCGTTGCCTAGTTAATTCTGACATCAACTTGCCTTCGAGAAGTTGTTGAGCTGATGGCACATGGAGTCGATGCCGAGAGCGTACTCCTTGTTGCGCATGTCTACCTCCAGCTCATTCTGTGTCGCGCGGCAGTTCTTCGACTGCTGGCGGACCTGCATTTAAAATCACCTATATGATTTTCACTTCCCTGATTTAAATTAGGTGCAAATAATTAAATACATGCACCATAGCAGTTTTGTTTTTAGTATGATCCAACATTACTTTTTCGAGCATGTTTCTGAATTTATCCTGACAATCGCGGAGAATGGCCACTTCCTTGAGGAGGGACTGCTCCACTGCATCGTGGACTTGCTCCAAACCTGTTCGCATTGAATCATTTTCTTATTAACTTAGCCTCGAATCCTCATTACTAATATTAAGGCTTTAATGTAAATTCTTGTAAATTTGTCTACTAACATTTGCAAAATTAACCAAAATAAGACGAAAAGACATTGCTGAGATACTTATCAAAACCCTTTGGATGGCATTTAAGAAATGAAAAAAATGTTAATAATCAAATATATCCTTACATATTATAAAACAAAACACCTCGCCGCGTCTGTTTGTTTGTCTGCGATAAAAATCAAAAAATACTGAACCACCAAAAAAAAAGTGGTTTCTGAGGAAGGTTTTATATTTGTTGGAAAAGTCGTAGAAATTTAAGCTGCCTAGGAGCTTTCATTGAAAACACTGCTTTATGTAGCAAAACAATGTATGAAAAAGTTGTTTCTCTTTATTAGGAGAACAAAAAGTCTGAGATGGCATATCTTTTGAGAATAACTTGCTACTGCCATATTTCTTGACTTACGTATATTCTAACTAATATTATAAATGCGAAAGTAACTCTGTCTGTCTGTCTTGCTTTCACTCTACAACTACTGAACCGATTTAAATGAAATTTGGTACACAGTAAGTCGAGAGCCTGAAAAAGGACATAGGCTACTTTTAATTGCGAAAAAAGGGTTGTAAAGGGTTAAAGGGGAGATGAAATATTTTATGAAAGTATCGTCATTTTGAAAGCTTAAGACCTATTTCTTAGGCAGTTGATTAGATATTAATAATTATGACATTCATCCTAATTAATCCTAACTAATATTATAAATGCGAAAGTAACTCTGTCTGTCTTGCTTTCACTCTACAACTACTGAACCGATTTAAATGAAATTTGGTACACAGTAAGTCTAGAGCCTAAAAAGGACATAGGCTACTTTTAATTGCGAAAAAAGGGTTGTAAGGGGTTAAAGGGGGATGAAATGTTGTATGAAAGTGTCGTCATTTTGAAAGCTTAAGACCTATTTCTTAGGCAGTTGATTAGATATTAATAAATATGACATTCAAAGCTTAGAAAAATTAGGCTGCCGTAATAACTAATTCCACGCGGACGAAGTCGCGGGCAAAAGCTAGTTTTTTATATTTGATGTTTTTGGAAGATTCTAACACTCAATTTACCACGAGGGCGAAGTCGCGGGCGTCTACTAGTCTATAAACAATTGCATAATTAGAAGAAGAAGTAGAATGCTGAGATAAAAGTAGAATGACCCTGTCTCTTCTCGCGGTGGTAGAGACACTCCTGCACTATGTGCAGCGGGCCCTCGATGCCCGCTATGGCGCGCTCCAGTTGCCTCCGCGTGTCGTTCAGCTTCTCGCACGTTGCAACTAACCGCTCCATTTCGATTGACACCTATGGCGAAATAAATAAAAACCAAGATGATTAAATCGATGAAATGGGCTCGAAGGACCAAACATGTCTAATTTGTATCCTGATACAAGCTTTTCTTCCAAATTTTTAGTAAGTATTATTAAATATAGAATCAGTGAATATTTCTAAAAAGCGAAAAATGTCTCATGTTTAGCACTAATTGTTATCCTGTTATTCCTCACCTCATTTCTCCAGAATGTGGTATCAGTTATGCGCTCTCCAATGCGTCTACCGGAGTCCCTCTGTCCCTGGGTGCCTATTTCATCAGTTTCTCTGAGAAACAGATATTTATATGTAACATATTCATTATTAAAAACCGATGCCTATTTTTTTCGGTTCTTTTCTTTCTTATTTTCGAATATAATATTAATGAAATACCTGAGCATGCGCATAATGTCGTTGCGCACGCGCTCGGAAAAGTTCCTCTTGGCGTCGGACTCGTTGTAGTTTTTGATGCTGTTCTGGTTCCACTCGTACTGCGTGTAGCGCGTGTACAGCGCCGCGCGCGCCGCGTGCTCCGGACTGCGGTCGAAGCCAGTCACCAGGTTGGGGAAGCGCAGCGGCTCCGTGGCCATGCCCGCCGGCGTGTAGCACGGGTCCACCATCGTGTTGGTTATGGGTTGAGATGGCCTGTATATAGGGTACACTTTGTATCAACATTAGTAAGGACTCGTGGGCTAGTCCTGTTTATGTTGCGCCATACTTTATAGTATAAAGGTCTTACGGTATAATTAATAATAATAACTTAAGTAACATTGTTTTTAACATACAAACATACCAGCACGCCTCATTCCACTAAGGGTAGGATAGGCAGAGACCACATCTTTCCATTTATTTCTATAAATGGATATATATAAATGTACGTCGATTTAGGGTAATTTGACCTGACCTTTATTTAGAGTGTCCTGACCAAACCATCTCGGCATACATACCTTTTTCGATTTTAGTCACTTCATCATTTAAACCATACTGCTCTCTTCTTATAATGTAAATAAATAAAAAATTTCACAAAATTTTATTTTATTGATCGTCACTCGGTCTCGGTTACTATCACCATTTGACGATAGTGATCGGAAATTAACTATGTATTGTATGTATGTGTATGGTGTGTCTAAGCTCCATATCTTCTACAAAGGGGGAAACCTGGCTCTCAATAAAAAACAATATGACTTACATAGGAGTAACCTCGATTTCCTCGTAACCCATAATGGGTCTCCAAGGATGCTTCTTAGGGGAATGGAAACAGTACCCCAATAGAGGAGGTGCGCTCGGAGCACCCGCTGTCTCTTTTACAGGACTCCATTGTTGCAATTGCTGCATTTACAAAAGTTATTGTTATAAGCTAGACAACGCTAAATTATGAAGTAGCTATTAAGTAGGTAAGTAAGTATACGACAACAAAATAAATACAATACGTAAAAATCAATTTACCGTGCACATAGATACTTCCTTAGCCATTATAAATGATTTTTTGACAATTCTAAGCACGAAATTTAGAAATAGTTAAATAATAAAATTATAAACTAAACATTAAGAGAAAATTCAAAATCAAATCTCGTGTCATTTTTCTACATTGTAGCCAACTTGTAGTTACTATATTATCTGTGACCAGCAATTTTTGTATTTAAAAGTTTACATAATGTTGCGTCGGCAGTGTTTTATTCAGATTGAATAATTAAGCATACTAAATAGTTATCAATAAATATACTTAGTTATAATAATAATTTATGTTATTTTATTCTTAATTTATTTTTGTGCATTTCATTTTATATTCTTAAACGGTCCGTATTAGCCAACATTTAGAAGTTAAATGTCATTCTCAGATGTTTTTGACAAATGTCAAATTTTCCTATTTTTTCTATTGCCAAATGCCAATTGCCAATTGCCAATTCGAACACCTTGTATTCGAACTCGAACGCAAATACATTCAATTTAATTCAATAAAATCAATATATTCTAATAGAAATAGTGTATACAAATGTGTTTCTAAACCTCGTCAATATTCATTAATACAGTGGATAAAACAATGTCCAGCGTTCCAGACAACGCTCCTCATCGTAAGTTGCAAAATATGATGAATGAAAAGAATTTGTTGTTTTTAGTTTCTAAATAAAGTAAAAAAATATTTTAGAATGTCCCGGAACGCAAAGCGAGGACGCGGGCAAGGCCTCTGCGTGCGCCGGCTGTCCAAACCAGAATATTTGTGCTTCAGGTATGCAATTGAAATCTAATAAACATTTTATCAAGCAATTGCAATAACATTAATTATTTCACTGTCCTAATTTTGTTATTCAATGATATATATTTACATTCTTATCAGAATTTGTTTTCCAAGAATGTTATTGACATCAATTTAATAATCGGTGTCAGTAACTTTCGCAGGAAACAAAACTTATGTATATTTTATCAATATCAACTTATGTTCTTAAAAGTTTTGTTCAATAAATTTATCCTTGAGAGGAAATCCAGAATTGAAATCCTGTCCTATAGAACTTTTACCACATTCTATTCACTTGAATAATTATGAAAAGATAATCACACAATTAGTTAGTTATTTTTACAATTAGGTAATCTCATTTATTTACAAAGTCAATAAATATATTTTGTTTTTAAAATTATTTAATTTTTATTTAAAATGGTCAACGAAATTAAACTCACTATTCAGACTTACTATTGATTTAAAATCAGTGTTCTAAATTTTAAATTATACCCCATTACATTGCTCTGAATAAAATCTTAAGTGAGTTAATCACTTAAAGATTAAGGCCGCTGCTGCGTGCTGTTCATGTGCCACATGTCCACATTCTCTTCAAGGCGAGAACATTCCACCATAGGCTACGCTTACCATCAGATGATCATAGGTAGCTAAGCATTAGCTTAATCAGTATAAAAAAAGAATTTTACCCACACTTGATCCATGCTTAATTAAATATCTCCCAAGCCAAAAATGTTTGCTTAAACTCATTGTTGTTATACATTAACAGGTGTACCGGCCGGCCCCGACCCAGCTATAGAACTAATTAGGAACCGTCTAGCTAATGTGAAGCACAAAATACTTGTGCTGTCTGGTAAAGGAGGAGTGGGCAAGAGCACAGTGACATCACTATTAGGACATGGACTAGCTAAAATGAACCCAGATGTCAATGTAAGTGTCTGACTTATTCAGGGTGTCTAGTCACTGATGTGCTTTATAACTGTAAACTATAATGATCAATTTTATCATCAAATCACTTATTGTGTCATTTTATTGTTGTTGTATTTGTATATTATATTATAATCTGAAACATGAAAACAGCTCCAAAAATTTTCATGAAATTTTATATGCAGGAGGTTTGTGCCCCACAATCTATCAATCAATCTAGCAAGGTTTTATTTTTAGAAAATTTCCAAAAATAATTACCAGTCAATCAAGTACTTAATAATAATTAACTGATTTAGTATAATAATTTAGAATCTGCTTTTAGAATACTTATTTGGTAGCTGTACATCTTGTCTCCAGTCCATGATCAACATTTTACTTAACATTTTTTTTTTTAAAAATTAGCAAAAAAAATTTTTTGGATATAAAATCAAGTTCTTTTTTAGTTTAATTTTTAACCGACGAAAAAAAACGGAGGAGGTTCTCAATTTGACACTTTTTTTTTATGTATGACCACGCATAACTTTTTACAGAGTTATCCGATTTTGATAATTCTTTTTTTATTAGAAAGGGCATACATCCAAGGTGGTCCCATTGTCATCATGTTAGGATCTGATGATGATATCCTGGGGAAATTGAAGGAACTCTTCAAATTTTGGAGGCACGCTTACAGCGATTTCGGTCTTTGACGCTGTATCGGTAGCTTTTTCGCTACTAGTGCCGAATAATATACTATGACAGTATAGTACGAGTACGTTACGTGGCGATAAATCACTAAAAAGTAAGAAATAAAAATTTTTAACAAAAAATAGAACCGACTCAAAATGCACTAAGAAGTAAAAAATAACTGTGTCATTTAGTTGCTTTAATTTACTTAAGCATATCTAGGAGTCTGTGCCAGCCAAGGTTTCTACTTTAAGGACATTACCTAGAACCCACAAACTGCTTTACTACGTAAAATAAATGTTCCTTAAACTTGGCTGGCATCGACTTCATACTTAAGTAAATTAAAGCAACTAAATGACACAGTTATTTTTTACTTCTTAGTGCGTTTTGAGTCGGTTCTATTTTTTGTTAAAAATTTTTTTAAATGGTTAGGTTTTTATCTAGATTGTTTGATACTTGTTTTTTGGGTTGATGTAAATATCCTGGAGTTTTGCTGCCAGCGAACATCAAAATTGTAGGACTGTGATGTTGACAACGCTCAATTCTTTGCCAATGCAAATCAAACATTTGTTAAATTGCTCCGGGTCCAGAGCGGCTTAACACGGAATTATAGCAAAATAAATTTCGTTTTGAAGCTACGATGTCACAGACAAGTACGTCAAACATATAATACCCTTCAATTTTACGTTGAAGGTTAAACAAACAGGCAAACTTGACGTATCTAAAATGCTTCGAAACTAAGCCTACTTGAAAAGAAACGAATTTAATAGAATTGCAAAAAATCCGTCAAGTCAGTTACCCTGTTATAGCGCGACCGCCTCTCATATGAACTCCCGAACTCCATAACAAACGAGGCACTGGTATGTTCAGCGATAGTCCACTAGACACGTGTATCGATCCCGAAGGTGCGGCTAAGATTTGGCGAGGCTCGTCTGCGGCGGGCGGCACGGCCTGGCACTGGCGTGCTTACTTGCTTCTGTTTGTATATAGGTCATCATATCGTGTGACCTTACCGTAAATCATTGTTCCGAAAGTTTGCAATAAGTCACATGATCCCGACAGTTGTTGGTTTTCATCATCTTTAATGGCAATGCAGGGTCAGACTTCTTCTTACAGAACTACTAGACTACTCTTCTTAGGAATTAGAATCACCATTAGGGTGAATAATCTCCCTAATTCGAAGGTTTGAATCTGTAATAAGTATTTCGTATTTCTTCTTAGTGGTGCAGCTTGCGTTGCGTTCAGTATCAGATGTATGAAATAGGGACCGATAGTTCAACGTGAAACGGCACAGGATTGTCATACCATCAACTTCCCAAGTTTGAGTTACAACTTAAAATTTGTGTGTGTGTGCGTGCATGCTTGTCTAGTGTTTGTGTACTTACGTGCATTGTGCTTACTATATGTCTAAAGCCAAAGATCTCGTATTACTTAAGACAGAATGCTTGTCAAAAATATTACAAATTAAAAATATAAAAATATTAAAATATATGGATAGTTACCATAAATGAATAAATAAATTTTGAAAAGCTCGGGGAGTAGAAATCACTAAGTCATTTTACTTCTAATTTTTTTAATTAACTTGTTAATGATCAGGCAATGGTACATGACGGTAAATAAATTAGATTAGTAAACTTAAAACAAAAAAATATATAATTAATATAATCAAAATCTTATCAAAAATAAGAATTTTTTAAAATAATAAAACATAATTTTAAATTTATGCGCATAACGGCATAGAATGTGTTGTATCAGATTTCGATACCCGTGAAACGGCACATGATTGTAAATTTGTTTGTTTGACAAGCTTAAAATTTCTCATACCTAGACCTAGATTGGGTATAGATATCGTGATAAGTTTCGCGGTTAGGCATCAATTATTTTAGCGAATTTCGTGGAAATGAGCGCACCTCGCGAATATTTGGTCGCACACATCGATAACCCTAATATAGCAATGTGTTTTCATCATAAAACGTACATGTGCCATATAAATAAATAAATAAATAAATAAATAAAAAGTAAAATTTTCACCTTATCAAGCTTATTAAGACTTTCTAGCGATTGGTTCTGCTTTCAATATTTGCGATAGATATATTTTAAACGATCCTCGTTTAAATCTTATCGGAAATATTGATTTTTTGATAAAATTTACTGTGCTTATAGGTTGCATGTAAATTTCAGAAATATATTTTATCATCTTGTTATGATTCATTTTCATTCTGAAAGGCCCAAGAATTCTAATATAATTTATAAATTCAAATTCTTATTAGATAATAAATGTCTTCACTTCAAATTCTCTATAGAACGAACAGTTTGTTGAGTCAAAAATCTTAGATTTTGCTGGTCAATCAGTTTTGATAAAAAAACTACCTTTACCTAAATTTCATTATACAAAAATCTTTCTTGAAAATTATGCTTTTATACAATTGAAAACAGAAATCAGATGAATAGTTTCTGAGAATATACAAACATAATGGTCAAATACAAAACCTATCTTTATGTCAGTTAAAATATAAGCATTTTTTTAAAATTTTAAATACATAATTCCAGGTAGGTATACTGGACGCGGACATCTGCGGCCCGAGCCAGCCGCGCGTGCTCGGCGTGCGCGGGGAGCAAGTGCACAACTCGGGCTCCGGATGGTCGCCTGTGGTAAGTGATCATCATCATCATTATCAGCCTATTAATGGTCCACTACAGAGCCTCACTCCTTACAAGAGAAGGCCCATCTCGTTGTTCCAATGCAGGATTACCGATCACTGTCAGATGTTAATGATAGTAACCGGGACCGACGGCTTCACGTGCTCTCCGAGGCACATGGGTGCATCACCATCAACTTCATGACTCCTAGTTTGGAATGTCCTGAAAATTTCGTAGAAGTCGGACTACTACACATACTATATGTGCAGTAAATATCCAGGTAGGCATTATAGATGCACTCATATATAGTTGTTTGAGTTAACTGAATTAACAAAATGTAATATTTTTTAAACGGATAGTTATATTTTCTTACGTTTCAGTATGTGACTGACAACCTGTCTCTGATGTCAATCGGGTTCCTACTCGGAAGCCCTGATGATGCCGTCATCTGGCGAGGACCCAAGAAAAACGGTCAGTGAAAGAATTACAACAGAAATTCACATTTATTTATTTATACACACATAGCATCATGCCTCGTTCCATAGGGGTAGGCAGAGACTACATCCTTCCATTTGCCACAGTCTTGCATACTTCCTTAGCTTCTTCCACTATCATTAATCTCAATAAAATCTTGACCTGGCCATTTTAAGTCCTGAATTTGGTCCAGGATCATTCGCCTAGGTCTTCCTCTTCCAACTTTTCCATTCACCCTCGCCTTATAAATCTCTTTTGTTAATCTTCTTTCATCCATTCTCTCTACATACCCAAACCATCTAAGCATCTGTTTCTCTATTTTAGTCACTACATCTTCTTTTACACCACACTGTCCTATTTGTCCTTATGAGCACTGCACATTTTTCTCTTAATCTAGCTTAAGTCTAATTTTCATACAAATATAGCTATCAGTTTAAAACAAAAAAAAACCAAAACAATAAATATTATTAATAGAAAACAAACAGGTCATTGAAATATTAGAATTTGAACTATCGTGAGTGTTATCCATATTACTAAAAATATAACGGCTGAAACTCACGTCACTGCTGTCGGAGTACGTCCGACCAGTCTCGAACCCATACGAGATCCCTAGTCATGAGCTTGCTTGTTCCGATAACGCGGCGCGAAGCAAAAGATAAGCAGAGTTTTGTTTCGCGCCGCGTTACCGGGTTCGAGACTGGTCGCACGTGCTCCGACAGCCGTGACGTGAGTTTCAGCAGTAAGTTAATAGATGTAAAACGTGTTTGTTTGTAGGTATGATCAAATATTTCAGTGAACCTGGGGAATTTGTTTTCTATTAATAATATTTATTATATTTTTAATAATAGGTCATTGAAGATAAGCGATTAAATGAGAAAATGTACAACTATAAAAACTTGGCTGAGACATCACATTGTCCTATGACTCTATCACACCCATGTTGATAGCCGCAGTGTTAGGCAAAATTACATTTGCACAGTAAGTTAATAGATGTAAAACGTGTTTGTTTGTAGGTATGATCAAGCAGTTCCTCAGTGAAGTGGACTGGGGAGATCTGGACTATTTACTCATCGATACCCCTCCAGGTAATATATTATTTTGTAGTAAAAATTGGCAAAACAAATTTTGTTATATAACTTTTTTTTTATTAAATAGCCCTCGAAATTGTAGTAAAAAACAAATGAATCATTCTTGAAAACTAAAAGTTTTTGCTTACAAGAGAAAAGGATAGAGATAATACTCGTCCTTTTTTAAGTGTCAGGTTTTTTATCTAATATAATATCTAATAGTAGATTATTAATATATATAAATGGCTAAAAAATCCCGTTCTATAGTAGTTCAAAGTAGTTTTGGGACTTGAGCATTTAAGCGAGGGCACTCAATAGAAACAAAGTTATAATGGGTGTTAAGGTCCACGTGTTACATCGTTTTTTTCGTTACGATTGCGAGAAAAGAAAATATTTTAGTAACTTGAATTTGAAATTCTACTGCTGGTGAGAGACTAGTTACCACCCTACCGATAAGTACGTACCGCCAATCAATTTAGCGTTCTTGTATGCTGTTGTGTAGAAACCGGAGGTGAAAAGGGGTGTGGATTTCATCCAACTCCTAACAAGTTCCCCCGCTTCCATCTAACATTGTATCATCATTTACCATCAGGTGAAATTTCAGTCAAGGGCAAACATGTAATGAATAAAAAAAAATCTGTACTATCGATTAGCTGATATAACTAACTGACTCGTATATCCGTATGTTTGTAGATAAAGCATACTTGTTATCATTGATTGCAGGCACGTCCGACGAACATCTCTCGCTAGTGCAGTACTTATCGGCGGCGGGCGTGACGGGCGCCGTGGTGGTGACCACTCCCCAGGAAGTGGCTCTTCTCGACGTTCGCAAGGAGATCCAGTTCTGCCGCAAAGTGGGCCTGCCCGTGTTGGGAGTGGTGGAGAACATGTCGCTCTTCATATGTCCCAATTGTAAGGTAGGTCAACCGCTGCTTTTAATCGACTTCAAAGAAGTGATGAAGTTCTGTGTCGGCATTTATATTTTAAGTGTGTTCACTGACTTCACCTGTTTCTGTCTCAATATTGTTTGTTTGGCAGATATAGGTAATTGTTAACTAACTACTGGACGCCCGCGACTTCGTCCGCTTGGATTCTCGTTATACTGATTTTCGGGATACACAGTATCCTATATTCTTCCTCGTAGTATGAACTACTAATCGTACCAAGTTACATTTAATTCAGTTTTTTTGGAAAAACCTTTTTTCCATAAAACAAAGCCTGTCCAGAACTAAGCTTAATCCATTTGCGAAAACTGTATGAAAATCGGTTCAGTAATATTAATGTGATTTTGAGATTTTTATCTTGTATATAGTACATCCCACTTACTTTTTTTAACCAGCGAAAAAATACGGAGGAGGTTCTCAATTCGACACGTATTTTTTTTTTATGTATGACCACGCATAACTTTTTACAGAGTTGTCCGATTTTGATAATTCTTTTTTTTATTAGAAAGGGCATACATCCAATATGGTCCCATAGTCATCATGTTAGGATCTGATGATGATATGCTGGCAAAATTGAAGGAACTTTTCAAATTTTATAGGCACACTTGCAGCAATTTCGGTTTTTGTGTAAGCTTCGTTAGGTTTTTGGCTACTAATGCCGTATAATATACTATAAGAGTGTAGTACCAGTACGTTTTACAGTTACGTGTCGATAAATCACTAAAAAGATATAAATAAAATTTTTAACAAAAAATAGAACCGACTCAAAATGCGTTTGAGTCAGTTTTTTTTGTAAAATATTCAATGTTCAGAATTGACGTTTATTGGTGATCGATACTGATGCCAAAAATGCAATCAGTAATTTTTTGCCTGTCTGTCTGTCTGTATGGGCACGCATGGGTCAAAAACTACTAAAGGGATTTTAACCAAACTTGGTACGATCGTAGTTCATACTCCTGGGCAGGTTATATAACATTACGCTAAGTCACATAGGAGCCGAGAGGTGACGATAAATTTGAAGCGTCTGATGAAAATTCTTATCGGAGTCGCCGTGGCGCAGTGGAATGCGCGGTGGATTTATATGACAGAGGTTCTGGGTTCGATTCCCGGCGGGGCAGATTGAGATTTTTCTTAATTTGTCTTGGTCTGGCTGGTGGGAGGCCTTCGCCGTGGCTTTTTACCACCCTACCGACAAAGACGTATCGCCAAGCGATTTAACGTTGCGGTACGATGTCGTGTAGAAACCGAAAGGGGCGTGGTGGTGGTGGGTGATTTTCGTTCCACTCCACTACGACATTAGTCGATAAAAAAAAGCTCCTATTGTTACCTATTTGGGTACATTGGGTGCGGAGGAAGCAAACTCGTAATAAATAATTCGAAAAACCCATTCCGAAAGATTGATTAAATAAGTATATAGAGAAATTATGTATCTAGATAATGAATTAGATCACTGTTCTATCAATATGATTTTGGAACGAAGGTCCCTATCCAAGAGACCATGAGGGCGAGTGTGAGTGAGCGTGGGTCGGACAGCGAATGGACTTCGTTCTGTTCGAGGATCAACAGACACCTCATTGTTTGAGTTGTAAGCCTCAGCACTGCCCTTCTTGTACTCAGTCTCGCAGCGAGATCTTCCCGGCAACGACGGGCGGCGCGGCGCAGATGTGCTCCACGCTGCAGGCGCCGCTGCTGGGCGCGCTGCCGCTGGACCCGCTGCTGGCGCGCTGCTGCGACTCGGGCCGCGACTTCCTGCAGGAGATACCCGGCTCTCCCGCCGTCGCGGCGCTACAGGCCATCGTCAAACGTACGTCACTGTCACTCTATGTCACTTCTGCTAGCTACCATACCTGTATATTAAGATATTTTTTTATTTTTCCTTTCAGAAATTGTTGCAGTCTGTGAAAGTTAAAATCATTTTACGACAAAGATTGGAAATCTCTAGCGGACACTATGAATCACGTCTGATCAGTCGTCTTGTAATAGCATTGCTGGTATATCTATGTAAAATATTTAAGTAAAATGTAATGTAATATAAATGTGCCTACTGTATAATGTACAAATGTTTTCCTATTGTAAAAATTATTTTTAAATCATAATATATTATGTACTTAATAGTTAATGTTTTCTTTCCGTTCCCTTTAGGGTAGCGAGCTTAGTAAAACACTCATCACGACGTGCCTAAGTCGAGATGTTCAGTTAAAGAGAGTAAAATGCCACGACTGAAAATACGTCGGTGAGGCTCAGGTCTCAGGGCATAGAAAGAGCCTAACTAAATTAATAGGTCCATTTGAAAAACGATTTTCCAGAAAAAAATGGTATTAGGAGATAAATAAATTACCTGTATTTATAAAATATATGTTAAAGGCGCTAAAAGTATTTTTTAGCAGGCTGTGCCTTATTAGTATGGCCTCTTGTACTCGCCCCGCCCTTACATTCCATATATTAGTTAGATGGTTGCTTTTAGGTTGGAGACACAGTAATCTTGCGGTAATGGATATACCACCCCGAGGAGATCCATTCGCTTTCTAGCCAGTCCGTCACATACATACAAAATGTGTTCCATGAACTCTGTGTCTTTATTACAAACCCTGCAGATAGCATGATCAGAAATACACATTTTGAAGTTGGGTTACCTTTGCTAGAAAACCTGCCTTTATGTTAGGCTACAGGCTGTGCATAGTAAGAAGTAATTTATTAGAATAAATTACTTCTTTTTTTATCCGCAACATGGCTAGTTTTTAATTTTTCTAGTCAGACTATGTAAAGCCTGACCGGGATAATTAAAAATCGATTTAGCAATTTGTCCATAAGGTCCGAAACATAAATTGGCAATAAAGGGCGTTCAACCCTTAAAGCAAACGAGTAGACAAACTACTATTTATTTATCTAATCCTTTGCTTTGACGATTCAACGCCTTTTACTTTCAATTTATATGGTTCGGAGTGGAGCAATTTATGAGAAGAAATTAATTTCTTTTTAACCGTAACATGGCTATGATTTTATTTTTCTGATGTAGTTTAATACTAAAATACTCATCTATGGGTATTTACGTAAATACCTATATTTTTCAACGATGTCTCAAGCATACTGCATAACAATCATCTGAATTCTGAACTGCAAGATAAACATTTCTTTGTTCTCTATGCTTCCGGTTCCCAAGGTGACACTTACATTTTAGCATAGATTAAAGTAGTCTTTAATCTATGCATTTTAGTGAGAATGAAATGTAGCTGTCACTGTCAAATGTCAATTAATCACATGACGTTTCTTGTATAAAAAGTGCACGAAACTTAAAATATATTTGAATTCTGAAATACAAATAATTCTAAAAGCTAATATGATATCTCGTAAGATTCTCTAAATATTAAGTAGTCAAATATAACTGCCCTTTGTGATTTAAAGTATTATGTCGAGTAGAACTTGTAAATGGTGTTGCAACAGAATATTAACTTATTACAAAGCTGTGATCACAATAAATAAGTGGTGAAAATGCCTTCTCACTCTGACGAGGAAGAGGACAAGCCTTGCAGAGCGTGTTCGGACTTCAAAAGTTGGGCGAAACTACAACATAAAACCAAAACGACTGCTCCAACTAAACCGGTGAGGTTAAGTTTTGATTTCATAACCAACTAGTTCTAGAACATACTTGGTGATTAATTATAAACATTAGACCTACTTTACTCAGTATGAAATTCCTTATACAATTTTAGATCATTTATCTAAAGCAACAAGACAATTTGTTGTATAGGACATAATTGAAATATGGACCTATTTCTATAATAGAAATTACATGAAATAACAAATTTGTACTTGTATGACTAGAAAAATAATGCCAATTTCTGACCTTAAATATTATGTTTTAGGATCACATAATTGAATTTTTATAAGAATGTGCCAATAAATGCAATTTTGTTACTGTTATGTTGTTACTTTTTTGATATATGATTGCATCATTTTATTTTTTGTAATTGTGAACAAAAATGGCTGGTAAAGGGTTTTTCCTTTAATTTTGTAGATAAGATACTGATCCTTATTACTAACCAAATCCCTTAAGTTTGATGTAAATTGTTTTCATTTATTTCTCATATTAATGTTATAATTTGTTCCAGTCTTCCCAACACAAAGATTGTCCATTGGACAAGGATGAGCTAGGAAGGTCAACATGGGGCTTCTTACATTCAATGGCTTCATATTTCCCTGAGAAGCCCACAAAGTCACAAAGTTCTGATATGACAAAGTTCTTCAATATTTTTGCACAGTTTTACCCATGTGAACCTTGTGCATTGGACTTTCAAGAAGAGTAAGTTTACATATTAATTCATGAAAATAAATCAAATTAAAAGAATTCATCAAGAAAGGTGATAAGCATTTCTTTGTTTCATAATTTTCTCATTTCTCTAAAATTCAAATTGTGTTCAAAGAATAGGCTGAAGGCTATCTATTCCGAAAATAAAAGCAATAAATAATTAAATATTATAATATAATTTTTCTTATCCAGCATTGCAAAAAACCCACCAAAGACAAAATCAAGAGATGAACTAGCAAAATGGCTGTGTGAGAGACACAACACTGTGAATGCTAAACTCGGCAAACCACAGTTTGACTGCAGGAAGGTGCATGAGAGGTGGCGAGATGGATGGCTCGACGGCTCATGTGATTAACATATACACTCATTTCACAGTAAAAGTATTGCCAAGTAAATGAATCTATGCAGCACAATTACACCAAAGCTGCACTAAATATGACCGTTTTAGTTTTTGTTACCATTATTGTTCAATAATTTAGTCTAGTAGATGGATTTATAGTTTATAGTGAAGTAATGAATCAAGCACCCTTTGGAAATATGTACCATTCACTTCAACTCTTTAAATAAATTTCAGTAAATCACTAGACTATGCCTTTTTATCAGATGGATTATAAATATTTAGGTAATATTTTTTACTGTGAATTTGATAACTTATACTTTTACAAACTATTGTGTAAGATATGTAAATACTGTTTACATGTTGTAATAAATAAAGTGAAGTGTTGACTACACTTATTTAGTGGTTCCTAAATATTAGTTGCAATTTTATTGGTAATGACATTTTTTCAATTAAAAATATGTATTTAGAGAATATAAAAGAATTGGATAATTAATATATTTGTAATACTCATATCCTGGGGCCCTTGTTTTTGTTAATGATAAACATCCAATGCTAATGGATCTGTTGAAATATAGACCAGATTAAAAAGACATATTTCTCAAAGATAGTCATTATGTAAACTTTGAAATTTTACAACAATGGTAGTAATGGATTTGTAACACTTTGGTTTTGTACAAATGGAATTGGAATAATCTATACTTGAGCCATGTTATTGTAATAAAGTAGAATAAAGGTTGTTATAAATAATCACTGTAATTTTTTTTATTTCTTTATAACATTTTTAACTAATATAAAAAAAAAACTGCCCCTTCACTTGCAGGGTTTTTGAATGCCTAAGCAACTGGCGGTCAGGGTTAACGAGTGAGGAGCCTCCTTACTACACGCACCGTTTCAAGGATACACAAGGCAGTAAGCCTATATCCTACCGCCAAGCGAAAGTTTCTTAGATGTTGGTCGAAGTTTTTCGTTAAAAGTCCTTTGAGTGAAATGATGTGACATGTCGGTAATCTCGTTAACAAGATTGAAGTATTTTGATACTTTTCCTGATCGACTGTTACGAGGTTATCATCTTGTGGAACAGTAATATCAACAATCATTGCACGGCGCACTTATCGATCGAGTATCACTACATCAAGTACATGGGCCTCATATATTATCAGTGATAATAGTTCGATCCCTGTATAGCAATGCACTGTTATTTTCAAGAACTGGCGCTGGGAAGTACATAGACCTTTTATATCCCTAAATTATTCATACAATAATTTTATAAAATGCATTTGCAGCTAATGTTTGTTAGGCAACCTGTCAAATCACTAATCCAATGGATCATCATTATCAGCCTATTAACGGCCCACTACAGGGCCAGGCCTCCCTCCTTATGAGAGGGGGATATGGAACGTAGACCCACCATGCTGCTCCAACGCGGGTTGGTGGGCTTATGGTGATAATGTTTCATTTATTAACGATCACTATCAGATGTTGATGATAGTGACCGGGACCGACTGCTTAACGCATGCAATGCATGCTCCCCTTAAAATTAATTTCAAATAAAAGCAATAAATAATTAAATATTAAAAAAATAATTAAATATTAAAAAAGGTGTTTTAATAAAACTAATGTTTTATTAAAACACCTTTTTTACTTATATTAATTTTTTAAATGTAAAATAAATTTACGTTACCCTATTTTTATAATACGGTATTTGATTTTTTTAAATGACATCTTGAAACTAGATTTAGTTAGAATAAACTAATTAAAGCGATCCATGTATGATATATAAATGTGTTATATTCATACAAATTTGTATATTTGCGAGAACACGCCCCAAGAACTGGAGAGACAGATTCCCTCACTCTGAAAATTTAATACCTTGGTTCGTATTTCATAATCATAATCATTTATTTATTTGCTACACAAGGGTTACGAAAGTAATGCAATTCTATTAAAAAGATCCAAGCATGTTTTGCCAAGGACTAGGCGTGCAAATATTTACAAACTTAGAAATAAGATTAGGTAATTAAAATGTCAAAATTATTACATGTCAATTATCTATACTAATATTATAAAGAGGAAAACTTTGTTTGTTTGTAATGAATAGGCTCAAAAACTACTGGACCGTTTTTAAAAATTCTTTCACCATTCGAAAGCTACATTATCCACGAGTAACATAGGCTAAATTTTATTTTGAAAAAAAATAGGGTTCCGTAAAATATTTGGGTTTTTCGGACACAAGGTGTAAAAAATCAACCAGAAAAGTTAATTATTGCGTATGCTGCCTAAACTATAAAAGATAGAACCATAAAATGTTCTAATTAATTGGAGATCTTATAAATATCTACAAAAAAGTCCGCGACACACTATACCTATCTATGTCGAGTGAGGCACAACAACCATTTTTTTATTTAAAAATCTTAAATTTTTTTTGGACTACATTTAAACGCATTTATTTTACTCATGCTATTAATCCTTATCAAAATAAATTATTTCATCACTAAGTACAGTTTATGTAGATAATATTTGGTATTTAAAAGATTAAAATTAGACTTTTGGTTTTGAAGTTATGGCGAAATTAAAATGTTACTATTTCTGCGTTGCGAAGTGAGCGTCACCAAGGCGGGGGCGCGCGTGCGGGTGGGGAGTTTAGATCTATGTTATATATACAATTATACAATGATGAATTAAGAATTCGATCTTTGTTCTAATATCTATTTAGTACACGGAAGAGTTTGTTCGTTTGTTTAAACGGGCTAATCTCTATCTGCGTGTCGGATTGTAAAATTATTTTTGTTTATTCTGAAGGCTTAGACTATTTAGACTCAAGAGTGAAATATACTATTTAATATCAATTTATACCCATCCGCTTGCCATAAATATATATTTTTAATGTTAATGTACTGAAATGTCATACAATGTTTAACAAAAATGTAGACCTTTAGTGCACGGGACGGGACGGAGAATATTGCTTCACGGGAAACTATAAAAAAATTAAATTGTGAGGGGGAGCGGGGAATGAGCACACTATATGTGCCTTTACACATTTTGTATGAAAGTCTGTGTTTAAAATTAGAAGGGTACCTAAGAGGTTTTCACGCGGACGAAGTCGCGGGCGACTGCTAGTTGAAATTATAAAAATGTTATTAAGTAACATACATAACCATTGTAAGTCAGTGAACATATGCCAATACAGATATATTTGATTTCCTTGTAGGATTAATTTTTTTTTCCGTGTAAGTACGTCATTTTTAAGCTAGTTTATAACCAAGTAATACAAAATATGTAAGGCAAAAATATGTATTACTATTGAACTTAATTTTATATAATTATAGTTAAAAATATTACTCTTGACTGTATATATATTTATTCTGTGTATCTAAGAAATCCCCGCTTTACCTCCTTTACCATTATAATAGTTCAATTACAAAAATAATAACAGGAAATACTAGTAACAGAGAACGAACAAAATTTATGTATTATTCCGAGCACTTCAGGACACGGAATGAAATAAAATAAATATCTAAAATCAAATAGCCATACAAATGTTTACGACCTCTTTGTTTTGACCCCTAGTTTTGAAGCCATGAGCAGTGCGGCAGAAAGCAAGCAAATAAGATAGAAAGAGATAGACATATTTTGTTTGTTCCGTCGTCGCTAAGAACAGCCGTATTTACGTCTGGTATCTGAAGATATTGAATAGATATTAGTCCTAATAAAGAAATAATTCTTCCATACATTGTTATGTTATATCTTCTTGAAAAGACTTCAAAACGAACTAAAAAGTTAATTATTTAAGCATATCTATGAAACTTGCAGCATTCTCTCAGTTGAACAATACCTAATACAACAAAAATAAATTACTTTAATAGGACTTGTAATTCCGAAAATATGCGTAAAAACATACATACATACACTTTTGAAGTTTGGCACATTTGTTCAGACGCTTATATAGATTAACATATATGAAAACTCTTCAGCAGTTCTGGAAATATTACATACATTCGGGTCGAATTGATAACCTCCTTTTTTAAGTAGGTTAAAAATACAAAGCAGCATTTTCGATGAAAGCTCCCAGGTGGCTTAAATTTCTCTTACATTTTCCAACAATTATCGTTATACTAAATAAATAAATATTAAATATGCAGTAAAACTTTGAGTTCATCGCGAATAGACGCGGCGGGGCACTTTGTTTATAATATCTAGATGTAGCACAAACAGGGTTTCAGAAGAAAATTAAAAGCAGAACAATAAGTAATGAGTTATTACCCTTAAGAGTTTATTTTTAAAAAAAATCACAACTATATAGATTTAAACATGAATATAACTTATTGCTACGTCAAAACACTTATCATTAAAATGCATCTCATCTCATGTCTCCAACTCACAATTGAAAAATATTAATTGTTACATTTCTTAACACTAGATGATAAAATAGTACTGAAGTTGTAACATTTGTCTCTACATACACGATTCAGCTAAAACTAAGACACTGCTGATATTTACAACTTGCACGAGATTAGGTTTTTAATGGTACAAGTAAGGAGGTGTCTATAAATTACGTGAGGTGTGAGGGATGGGAGCCGAATCTCACTCAATCTCACACAGGGACGCCTCGGAAGAAATGTCGCGTAATTTATTTTAAGAAATGGTGTAAAATTGCAAAAGAGCAGTTAATTAAGGAATGTTTCTTCCCTAAATAATATAAACTGACTCCATGGAACGTTTTGAGATAGGTCACGCTGCGCAAAGCAAAACCAATGTTTGATCTGCTTAGTTAGTTAGCTAATTTTAGTTTTATAGAACTGTTGACACAATAGTTAGGTCTATTAGTTCTATATAGACAATGGAACATGGACAAAATAAAGAAATGTCGATATCAACATCTTGTTTGTACGTTACATATAAATTACCTAGTTTTTACAAGTATAATATGAAATCTCTTTTGATTGCAATAATAAATGTCCACTTAAAAGAGACTACATAAATCGAATACAGCTAATTTATTTCTTTAATTGCGAAGATTATTAGGGAAGTTGCTTAAAATAAGCTTTCAAAAAAGCTTTAGGCGACATGCTAAATATAATAAAAATGATATTGAGATTTCTAATATATTCTCATGTCTCACCAGGGGGACCCCCCCCCCTGTAACTTCTAAAATAAAAGAAATTAGACACGACAACTACTTACCTTGGGGGGGGGTAAAAACAAAATGAAATATCAATTAAAATATCTCACGTAATTTATGTAACCCGATAATACACAAGGTCACTAGGCACTACACTAGGGACTAAAGGATATATAACTTGTCCTCACGTAATTTATGTATCCTCATAATACACAGGGTCACTGGGCACTACACTAGGGACAACGTAACAAGTCTGTGAGTCACAGCACATCACGTGACCGCGCGGGTCGCTCGCTGTCTCATAAGAATTCCATCTCCCGCTCGATGCCCACAAACTTCAGCTGCTCCGTCGGCCCGTATCTGCATACATAATAAACAATCAAGTAAGAAAATCTCAATCAGCCTACATTTAACAAGATGATAAAAAATAATAGGTGAATATTAACTTTAAGGTCTGAAAATAAAATGTTATTTTTTGTACACTTTAAAAAACTTGGTGACATGCCCAGGTTCTGGAGTCTAAAGTCTTATCAATCCTACCTGTAGTCGAAGAACAGCTCCTCGCCAGGCTGGATGGCGCGCTTGGCGAAGATGCCGATGCGGTGGTCGCCGTTGACCATCATCACCTTCGCGTAGCAGTTGGGGTTGATGGAGTGGTTCGCGAACCGGATCTTGTTGCCCTTGCGCGTCGCATCCACCACGAAGTCTGCAAATGTATTTATTTGTAACCTCCGACTGTATGTCTGTCTGTGGCGTCATAGCTCCCTAACTGTTGAAGTGATTTCAATGTTTTTTGCACGCATCACGTACACTTTAAAGCGTAAAAATTGGGGAAAATACCAAATGTCTCCAATTATATGTAGGGGGGAGAAAATGCAGATGGAAATACAAATATTAGCAAATATGCCCTAAGTAGTACTAAATGAAATAGCATGATATGCTCTGTACATAACTATGTACTTATAAAAATTAAAAAAATTAAAAAACCTTGCCTTTAAAAAGTAAAAAAAAATAAAAGAAAATCAATTTTAAAGTATTTTTTTAGAATTATTAATAAGTATATATTAATAATTCTAAAAAAACCGTCACGTTGGGGGACCGGGGTAATAAAACTTGACCTAACGCTCCGCTTAGTTATTTGGTTTGGCGCCCCAACGCGACGTATGTTTCTTAAAAATTGTTAGAGATATTTTGAGTACGGAAAACACCAAGCTCGCATGAACGTTATATAGTTCAGATGCGCCACTGTGTGTATGTGTGTGTGCATGTGTGTGTGCGTGTGTGTGTGTGTGCGTGTGTGTGTGTGTGTGTGTGTGTGTGTGTGTGTGTGTGTGACACTGACCGTTGTTGAGGTTGAAGAGGAAGGAGCACATGTACTTGTCGTACACCTTGCCGCGCCGGTCCGCCTCGTCCTGCGATATGATCTCGCCGCAGTACTCCGAGATGAACTCGTTCTTGTGCGCCGCCTCCTTCAGGAAGATACCCCAACCGGCCACGTCGGACGGCGCCAGGAACAGGTGCTTGTGTAGGCCCCTGACGAAAACACAATACGGTGATCTCCAAACAAGTATTTAGTCCGGTCAGTAGCAGTGTCGTTAACTAAGGCAGTCGCTACTTTAATGAGAAATTTAAGAATTCTATTTATGGATCCCTCGCTACTGCAAGGATTCTATTTGTGAATCCCTCGCTTCGTGTTCATACGCACCTCTGCACGGACACGTTGCGGCAGTAAACGGCGTGGCGCGAGGCGGTGGGCAGCGCGGCGGCCGTGCCGGGGGGCGTGGCGTCAGCGCCGCACGCCGTGCACAGGTCGGGGTCGCACTCGCGCACGCTCAGGTAGCACGGGCACTGCTTCGTGTTCATACGCACCTCTGCACGGACACGTTGCGGCAGTAGACGGCGTGGCGCGAGGCGGTGGGCAGCGCGGCGGCCGTGCCGGGGGGCGTGGCGTCCGCGCCGCACGCCGTGCACAGGTCGGGGTCGCACTCGCGCAAGCTCAGGTAGCACGGGCACTGCTTCGTGTTCATACGCACCTCTGCACGGACACGTTGCGGCAGTAGACGGCGTGGCGCGAGGCGGTGGGCAGCGCGGCGGCCGTGCCGGGGGGCGTGGCGTCCGCGCCGCACGCCGTGCACAGGTCGGGGTCGCACTCGCGCACGCCCAGGTAGCACGGGCACTGTTTCGTGTTGCACTGCGCCTTGCAGCGGCAGCCGGGGAACCGGTTCTGACCTGACAATGTATTACACGCAATTTGAACTCGTTGTCTTATAGGGTTGAACTGTTCTTGGCGAAACTTCTCGTAAGGCAGTTCCACTCTATACCGTTGGCTGGGGTGGTCGTAAGCAGATGTTAACAAACTCACAGTCGCTGCTGCACTGGCAGAACTTCTCGCAGAAGTTCTGCGACTGCAGGCACGGGCACATGTTGTCGCACGGCTGGTTGGGGTGGTCGCACGGCGTGTAGTTGTACACGTGGTGCGAGGCGGAGTCCTTCTTGAGCTGTATCTTGCGGCAGTGCACGGACCACAGGCGGTGCTTCTTCTTCTTCTTGCGCGGGGGCGTCAGCTCGGCCTCCACGCCCGCCGCCTCCTGCCCCGTGCGGATCCAGTACGTGTACACCTGATGAACACGGGATCATTAAAAACAACAATACAACTATCTATATTTAAGCATATCGGATTTCACTTATATTAATCATTACATATGGAGATTTATGTGGAAAATTTAGAAACTTTAGAAAAAAAACTTTAGGAACTTTTATCATCGAAATAAGCTCTGGTCAATTTATGAGGACATTGTGCAGCGTGCGAAACAGAGACAGGTCCGAGCCCGTCCACTCCGACTCGCAGTCGCCCAGCGTCAGACCTGGACGCGAGTTCATCAATATGAAGGCTACCTGTTGGCATGTCTTGGACAGCATGACCTGCGCGATGGCGCAGTAGTTGGACACGAACACCTTGTGCAGCGCGCGGAACAGCGTCCGGTCAGACTTCCAATCGCCCAGCGTCAGACCTGGACGCGAGTTCAACAATATGAAGGCTACCTGTTGGCATGTCTTGGACAGCATGACCTGCGCGATGGCGCAGTAGTTGGACACGAACACCTTGTGCAGCGCGCGGAACAGCGACTGGTCCGAGCCCGTCCACTCCGACTCGCAGTCGCCCAGCGTCAGACCTGGACGCGAGTTCAACAATATGAAGGCTACCTGTTGGCATGTCTTGGACAGCATGACCTGCGCGATGGCGCAGTAGTTGGACACGAACACCTTGTGCAGCGCGCGGAACAGCGACTGGTCCGAGCCCGTCCACTCCGACTCGCAGTCGCCCAGCGTCAGACCTGGACGCGAGTTCATCAATATGAAGGCTACCTGTTGGCATGTCTTGGACAGCATGACCTGCGCGATGGCGCAGTAGTTGGACACGAACACCTTGTGCAGCGCGCGGAACAGCGACTGGTCCGAGCCCGTCCACTCCGACTCGCAGTCGCCCAGCGTCAGACCTGGACGCGAGTTCATCAATATGAAGGCTACCTGTTGGCATGTCTTGGACAGCATGACCTGCGCGATGGCGCAGTAGTTGGACACGAACACCTTGTGCAGCGCGCGGAACAGCGACTGGTCCGACTCGCAGTCGCCCAGCGTCAGACCTGGACGCGAGTTCATCAATATGAAGGCTACCTGTTGGCATGTCTTGGACAGCATGACCTGCGCGATGGCGCAGTAGTTGGACACGAACACCTTGTGCAGCGCGCGGAACAGCGACTGGGATACAAGTCAGTCAATACTGAAGGCAGTTCAACACAGACCTGCGCGAAGTCGTAGTTGGACACGAACACCTTGTGCAGCGCGCGGAACAGCGACTGGTCCGAGCCCGTCCACTCCGACTCGCAGTCGCCCAGCGTCAGACCTGGACGCGAGATGAAGGCTATGGCATGTCGTGGATTTCGAAAATGCTTACAAGGCAGTAATATTAACAAAGTACGTAATGAATGCTACTGAATTATGAATAGATAGATTTTTTTGACATTATAAATATCAACAATAAGGAAGTATGTTTTGTCATGATGATAAGTGATATAAGAGAGCTCACCGAGTGTGTTGTAAGTAGCTTCGGCCGTGGCTTCTGATCCGGGCTTGATACCGTTGCTGCTCCAGTTGCTGTTACTTGAATTGCTGTTGCTGCCTGTGCAATAATAATTTAGCAAATGTTCATATGTTGATGTGTGTCAGACATTTTTGGTGGAAGTATTGGTACCAGCTCCGCCCGACAACTTCTCTTTTATTAGTTATGCATTACCTTTCTGGTACCGGTTGCTGTCGTTGCTGTCTTCGGAGGAGGCGTCGTTGGGCGAGTCGATGGCCGCCTTCCCCTCGCGCGCCTCGCCTGCCTCGCGCCCCTCACCAGCCTCGCCCGCTAACTTCTCGCGAGCCAATTTCTCTTTTATTCCATCCTGACAATAGCGTTATTATTCATATTAATAAGTTATGTCATCTGTAAAGGAAAAGGGGGAGAAAGGGGCCATAATAAAAACAAAAGCAACAATATCAACTCACCAACAACATATAGCAGGTGGGTCCGCAAGGCTCCGAGAATGGTTTCAAGTCCGGACCCTTGCGCTTGGTGAGGTTGGGGCGCGGGTGGCACGCTTGCAGACCTACATTAGAAAAATTCCATAATTTTGTTATATCATTATTATAACAGGCCTAAAAACATTTTTTAAATAACTATTTAATGTTGATAAATTTTAATGGTTACATTTTTTGTTTCAGGATTGATTTCTTTTATATTAAGATTTAATTTGTTAAAGAAGTTAAAGATTAACGATAATTGTCAAAACTGTAAATTCAATTTAATATCAGAATATGTCATCTACAATAACGCTAATTATAAGTTTTTTACTTGAAATTAAATAACATTAATAGTTATTATAATGTTCTCTTTTTTATTATGGCATCGTTTTGCAATTTCATACTAAGGGACCTTCACATTCATTATAGTACTGTATATGTTATTAAAAATATGAGGAAAAAGGTTGCTCGAATATGACTTTAGACAAACTTACCCTATTGTCCATAATATTCACAATATAGTATTATTGAATATTCGCGCGTTAGCTATGGATCACTGTTATAATTTGACAGTGACTAAAACTTGCACACGGTTTTATTTCGTCAACATAGTTGTGTTTCTTAAATAGAAAGTGTGTATCAAGAAGGCTTTATAACACAACATAACATTAACATGATACTAGAAAAATGTATGAATAAAAATATAATAACTCTTAACACAGGAAATAAAACAATAAGATGAACCAAATAATTATGATACATTCATGTATTAAATAAATATACGATAAATAAATAGCAAATTAATATAATAAAACATTAAATCAATTATTAATATTAAGCTATAGATATTAATAAAACATTTTAAAGATTTTGCAAAATTTTGACGAAATATTTTTTCTTCGTTTTTTTTTATTAAAAATATGTGCAAAAATTTTTAAACATGTATTTTTTAAATTGCCAATTTGAACAGTTAAAATACCAATTTTTAAGTTACATATGCCAATTATCATTAGTACGTATTGGAGGGCATTGATATAGTACAATGGCGAAATAGCAAAAATAAGGGGTGAAAAGGTGAGTCCATATATTCTTTGGAGCCTTACCTGAGGCCTGACTTCCTGTCAGCCAAACAAATAACACAAGCTGGTAAGGCAGTCAAAACTTCATCATTATTATATTATTATAACATAATACAAACTATAATAATTCTACTTCTATAATATGAATACATAATCTTATAAAATAATTATATAAATTACTGGTTTATTAGCAGTCTGGCAATATGATACTTCAGTCTCTTTTGTAATTATGACTTATATTTAATAATTATATGATTGTGTAAAGGTAATATAAGGGTTTTTAATTATTATGATACTATGGTGTAAAGGAAGTCATATACACTACCTGCAGTTTATTTTTGTTGTTGCAATGCAATTTATTTTTTTGTTATTGTAAATTTTGCAATACAAATATTTTGGTATTTGTATTTCAATTACTACTCAAAAATGTAATTTGTAATTAGTGTTTCAAATACTCATGGCTTGTCAGCACATCTAAACATAAATACTTTTAGCAATCTATGCAATAAAACAAAGTGGCAACCATTTATATTTCAATCTTTAAAATTAGCAACATAGCCTGTATGCTGCTGTACTTACTAAATAATATCAAAATGTCGAATATCTCGTCTTTTAACAATATCTGTCACTTTCTTTTTCAAACATTTCTTAAACTGTTATTTTTCAGAAACGGCTAAAGATATTTTGTATTAAATAAAAATCGTTAAAATGCTGTATTTTGTATTTCCAATACACTATTTAGAAATATTTTGTATTTTTAGTTTTATATATAGGCGAGATCTGACTATAAGATACCTACACTATGTGAAACTAACTCAGTGTCCCGTCGATCTGTGTCGTGCACTTATTGAACTCAATGTTTAATAAAAGTGAAATGAAATTTCAGCAATATTGAACTCAAGTATCAGCTATGTTGATTTGATTGACAGTTTTCGTCTCGTGTGTTAGTAGTAGGAGTGTACTCACGGTGCAGGAAGCAGTCGTACTTGAAGCAGCGGCGACAGAACAGCGTGTGGAACGAGTGCATGGTCTGGTCGCGCGACACCGACTCGGCGAGGGGTCCGTCGATGTTGGGGGTGCACTCGGGGGGCAGAGCGTTGGGGTCACTGCGGGATGTTAGCTCGATATATCTGTGGACAACCAACAAATGTATTTTAGACATATGCAGGCTATAGACATTCAAGTAATTTCATCAAACAGGTTGCTTCAAAAAGTTTTTTAAAATTGATATAAATTACTTTTCTCTGAGCTCCTGAGCTGTGCCCTTGTCGGGGAACTGTGAGCTGATGGCCTGGAAGATGGTGAATATGGGAAACTGCTTGTCGTACACCACTGCCTTCTCCACCTCCTTCGCACCCTCCTCTTTGTCCTTGTCTTTATCCTTAGGGTCCTTTGATTCCTTCTGGAACATATCAATACCATAAATAATATTTATAAATCTTATATAATACAGGAAGATATTATTTTAGTACATAATTTTTATATTTTGTAAATAAACGAAATTTTTATACGAAATTTAAAAAAAAACAAAATTATCGTTTATCGAGCGTCCTTTTTATTTATAAATATCATCCCTTAAAATCAGGTGAGATGGCAGTAGTCAAGGGCTAATTTTAATGAATAAAAAGTAAAATAAAAAATGTCCTACCTCTTTCTCTTCTTTAGAGTTGCGCAGCTCTCTATCTCTCCTCTCCTCAGCAACCTCGTCCTTGGTCTGGAAAGCGACCAACGCGTGCACCAGGTCCACAAACAGCTGGTCGTCAATGAAGCCGCCCTCCTTGTCACCTGCAAACAATATTTATGTATGACTTGAAAATGAGGACTGGATATGGAGATTTTGATGCCATCCCTGCCTATCAAACTATTGTTGTAATAATAAATGCGAAAATATAGAATGCCTTTCCCTACCACCTACAATGTGGGTATCTTCAAGTCAACAGTGAATCACAGGCACCTTCTACGCAAGCGCATTGCACTAGAAACAGACGTTACTTTGTACAAAAGTTCATTATAAATAATTAATAATTTATTTATATTGTTACTAAAAAGCCAACGACTTCGCCCACCGAAATAATAGTAATTGAAACTAAGAACATCAAAGAAATGAAAATGTACGTAATCCTTATTTTTAAAGAAAGAATGGGTATAGCGAGCTGTCCTTGTAAGATAGATTTATGCCATCGCACACTTTTTATAATTCCTAAAAAGGATTCCCACTATTATTGTCATATGTGAGTTTACACAAAACCTTGACAAATTATATACTTAAACCATTCTCATGAATCACTATCTATTGATACCAAAGATCGTGGAAATATGTGCAGTAGTCTTTGAGTTTATCACAAACACGACAGACGTGTCAGGGAACTTTATTAAATTATTGTAGCACCCACTCTCTACAATTGACTTAAGAAAGGAATTTTGCTTATATTATTTGTTAAAAGTTGTATAATATTACTATCCTTGATATTCAATTCAAATTCACTTCTCATATAATAGACTGCTAGTCTTTGATATGAGAAGCTGGTAAATTCATACACATCTTCATATTTAAGAAATTTTTATTAATACTTCCAAATAACTATTACTATAATGCATAGCAAAGTGGCGCATTGGGTAGTAACCCTGATTCTGCGTCCAAGGTCGTGGGTTTGATTCCCACATTTGGAAAAATGTGTGTGCGAAGAGCATAGGCTTTTTCCAGTGTCTGGGTGTTTATCTATATATTATAAGTATTTATATAGAATATTTAAAAATATTATTCAGTTGTCCTACTACCTAAAACAAGCTACACTTACATTAAGGCTATATAGCAATGTGTGTATATTTATTTATTTATTATTTATAATGATCATAAAAGAAATGTATGTATGTATGTACACAGCATATTTACAAAGCTACCAATGTCTTATGGAAGTCTGTCATTTTGGTGATTTTATTTATGTAAAAGGATGTAAGGAGTGATTATTATTATTAAATGACAAGTGTTGGTCACCAATCTTGTATCAAATATTGGTTGCCAATTGAAGCATTGATGAATGCCACACACCAGGATCATTTAGTTTGTGGACAAGACTATTATGAATGAATATTAAAGTTCAATTTAGTTGAACTATTGTAGAGTACAATTGTAATAGCATTTACATTTATTTTCTGTCCATGAACTTTAGTTTCTTGTCATGTTGTGATGTCCTGTTGAAAAGTGTGACATCTTATAACTTTCATCAAAATCTATCAAATAGTTCAATAGTTTTTATGCGGAAAATTACCTAAAAATGTAAAAAATATTTTTCAGTACTGGGATAGAATAATAATCTTTATAAAAGAGCTGCTCAATACCACAGAAATGCTACATACCACAGCAGTTTCTTTTTGCATGTTTTAACTAAATTTAAATTTGGAATTATTTTTAAATCATAAATATTATTTTGTTTTTTTTTTTAGAAATAAACAGGTATTGCTATAACAAATTATACATGTGGTTTAAACAGTATGGTTCAATCCACAAAAAAATTCAGTAGAAACTAAATGATCTGTATTATAACTTGTGATAAAAATCAAAGTACAACTTTTATCTATTTTACAGATCTAGATGCAATTTGTAGGTTCACAATACAGTGTTCATGACAGTATTTTAAAGAGTTAAGAATTAACAATATTAAATAAGAAATTAAATACCACCCACAAGAGTGTAATTCGCCATCTTTTCGTGATGTCCATCTTGGATTGGAAACTTTTAATAGTGTATAGTATTTTACTACTCAAGCCCTTTCATTTGATACCCATTTTCAGACAGTTGGCAAAAAATATGTAATCTGCCATTTTGTAGTGGTGGCCATTTTGGACTGATTTTCACCTAACATAACTAAGAACCCCCACCAGGAAACTAGCTTAAAAATTTATATAAACTGTGTCAAAATCGATTTGTCTATTCCAGTGCTATGGTGCCACAGATAGACATTGACATCAAAGATAAAACACTTCTCTTTTTCATTACGGTTAAAAAAGAAAATTGAACCCCATTGTTTAACTTAAGTCACATTATGTATTAATCCAGTATAGCCAATGTATTAAACACATTGGTCATACTGGATCTAAGAAGTCTATTGGTTCAGGAAATACTGTAGTGATGATAAAAGCAGATGTACCATGCACTTTCCCATCGTAGTTCTTTATGAGCTCCTCGATAAATGTACCATCCTGGTCCAACACCTCATCTCCCATGTAAGGGATGTTATGGAGAACTGTCTCGTCTTCAACCATGAAGTTCTTCTGTGTTGGTGCCCATGTGTACATTGTAGGTATGGGGTTCACTGAGTTGATTACCCTGATTGGAACTTGCTGTGTGGTTACAACTCCTGATGCTGTAAACCAAGAGAAATTATTTTACAAAACCTTGTATAGTATAGTTATATTGTATAGTTCATTTTATAGAGGTTCAGCTTTGATGATAATGCTGAAGGAGTATCATTATGAAGAAGGAGTAGAGAATATACATTGCTCTGAAATATACTCTATCTATGAAGTATACATAAAAGACTGTTAAGTAATTTGAGATTAGCCCGAAAAAATATCCAACTAATCATGAGAAAAAATATCCATTATATCTGTCATTTAAAAAACCAGCATGACAAATTTTCATTACAATATTAGTCCCTAACTTGCTAACAATAGAACAAATTATAATTTCTGATAAACATTTTCTCCATGTGATACTATATAACATCCAGCCAAGGAAGCAATTAATTGAATGTAGGGTAGATTTCCAAGTTAGCTTAGTTACTGATGGTACCTTGATACTATTTTCTTATCATATTTTTAACATAACTGTAAATTAAATTGTATTTTTTTAACATTCAAGTTAAGATTTTTTTCAATTTTAGTTGTAGCAAAAATTCACTAGCTGTTCTCATAAGGGCTTTCAATGTCTGATTAATTTCTAAAAGATAACAAATCCATTTTTTATTTCGAAACCAGCGACAATAGAATGCGAGAGAGATTATGACTGTCCCTTGTATTTGTATATGGCAATAATTACCATCAGAGGAGGTGACTTCAGCGCGCTTCATGAGCCCCTCATGACTGGGTGTTGGCACTGGCGGCGGCCAGTAAGGCCTCCGTCCACGCTCGCTGGTGTCATTGTCACGCGTTTCCACCGCCTCTGACATCAGGCGCAAGTTGCGCGCCCATGCTACTTTCACTTCATCAGCCCGTTTAAATCTCTGAAATACAGTTAAAGATTCTTAAAGTTGATAATCTCCATTTTGAAGTCAGTAACTATTTTCATCAAGATATATTGAGCCTTTTTGTTTCATTTATACATGTTTCAGCTAGCTCGAGTCTGATCTGGTGACAGGCCCCGGACATAGCTTGTGCAACCATTACCAGCAAGGATCAAGGCAAGTGGTTTATAGTACTGGTATGTTTTTAATGTGTATAGGTTTTGCTTCCTTGTCGAGCCGAAGCATGATAGAGGGAACAACGATTGTACTGTACTAATAACGATAAAGATGATGACGATAGACGATAGAAGAAAGCAACTTAATATAAAAAGTTAAATTTTATATGAAATATCAAAACGATAGTTTACCTTCACTTGACGAAGACGCATGTACTCCGATTTCACACGTTTCTTCCATTCGGCAGACACTTTTGACTTACTCATAGTGTTTTATAGACACTTCATACCATAACTCTTTTAAAAATAACATTTATTTTTCGATTCAAAAATTACCAATAATTCAGTTTTAACAAAAGTTGTAGTCGGCAGCGGCACGACGCCACAGATATTATAAATGATAATAAAAATCTCAGTTCTCAGACAAGTGACGACTATTAAAAAAACCACAGATATACGGTAATATCGAGAATACAGATGAATCAAAAAAGTGGTTATCTGTGCGCATTTTAGTAGAGTTTTTGTGGTCCATGCTGCTTTTCGATTCAAGCATTTATGATTTCAAGACTGCACTGCACTTGACAATAAATTCTATATTGTCTATTACTTTTGGGAAGCTAATGTGTTTGCTGCCATTTTCTATTCGATAAATTAGAAAATAATTTGGGAGAACAAAAAGGTGAGCATGAGTGAAAAGGTATTTTGCATTTGTAGTTTTCTCTACGCTTTATTTGTAACGCATGCCATTTTAAAAGATGCAATCTGTGCATCCTCGGCCTCGTATTACGTAATTTGTTGTTCCTCGTCACAAAAAATATTTACAACGACACTCCAATAAGCGTGCGAGCGATATCTCGAAAGGCGAAGATTGAATTGCTGTCTACACCGAAAAGTTGTTCTGTTTGTAGGTGTGTGCATACCTACAAACTGCCGCAGGTTATGCGAAGAGGCTCGTATAAGTATGTCCTCTTACCGCGGCGAGGGCGCCTGGGACGGCGGGCCGCCCGGTGCCGAGGCAGACTACGCGCCGACGCCCGCGCCGCCCGCTCCGCCAGCGCCCACCACCGACCCCTGGACTGGGGTGAGCTACAGCCACTACCCGCAGCAGTACGACTACCAGGGCTACGGCACCTCCTCGTACGGTTATAGTTACGACTCCAGCTACTACCAGCGCTCCGACGCGAGCTATTATGACAGCGCGGCCGCCGCATACCCACCGGCCGCGCCCGGTGCCTACGACTACGCCCGACCCGCTGAAGGGTCGCGCTCTCCGCACGCTTCGCGCAACTATGAACGTCGTCGTTCGTCTTATAGGTCAAAGTCGAGAAGTACTTCACCATACGACAGAAGACGCGAATATTCCAAGAAAAGAGATGCCAGCTATGAGGACAGCCGGTGGCGCAGGTCCCGGAGTACCTCGAAACGCAAATATTCCAAATATTCTTCCAGCGACCGCTCCAGTTACAAATCGAGATCATATTCCAGATCCCCTAAAAAAATTAAAAAAGAACGTAGGTCCTCATCTGGGTCTTCTAAATCAGAAAGGTCGTACAGTAAAACTGGAGCTAGTAGAAAAGACCGTTCATTGACTCCACCAATAAAAAGTAGGTCATCTAAGTCCAAAAATGACGACAGGGTGCGAAGTCCCATTGTCAAATCCAGATATGACAAGGATTCTAAATGTAAGGGAAAATCAGAATCTTACTCGAGAGATAGGAGAGAGCGAGATGTTTTCACTCCACCTAGAAAAGATGCAGTAGATTCAATAAAAAATCGGAAGAGATCTGACAAATCTGTCACTCCTCCCATTGTTTACAAAAGATCAGAACGATCTCCACAGAGAAAAAGAAATTACAAAGATGTAAAGTCTGGTACTCCACCAAGGAAACCCAGAGACAGCTCTGTTACACCTCCAAGGTGCTATGCTCGAAGTCGATCATCGTCTAGATCGCTGTCCCTGAAGAAAAAACGTAAAGGATCCCGGAGCCCAAAGTCACGGCGCAAGAGATCTACGTCTTCTAGCTCCTCGTCCGCCTCTTCGACGAGCTCGCGCTCCAAACGCCGCGCCAGACGCAAGTCAGGCTCTGAAAATGAATCTCGTAGCAAAAGTCGATCGAAGGGACGTTCACCTAGTAAGAGAAGGTCAAGCTCGCGACGTCGGTCCTTAAGACGATCGAGAAGCCCGAAAGCGTCGAGGTCGCGATCGCGCTCACGTAGCACCAACAGCCGTAGCGGCACGCCCAGCGAGGAAGACTGTAGAGGACAATTCACAGTTGCTGACAGGAAAAGATTTTGGAAAATGCATAAAAGTAGACAAGAAGCAGAAAAAGCAAAAACTCCACCTAAGGAAATTGTACCGCCCCCTGGTGCAGTGGAAACTAGTCACGCTGTGGATATTGAGTATGGAGATCCTCCCGAGGTGGTAGGGCCAAACTTTGCTGATCTACTGCAACAGCCTGAAAATATTATGCAGGCTCCTTCGTCATCAAAGTCAAGACCTATCCCGATACCTATTAAAAATGATGGCAGTTTTCTGGAAATGTTTAAAAAAATGCAGGAGCAGACTAAGAAAGTGGAAGAAGTTCAAACAAAACCTGTAATCAAAAAGCCAGTGTTGCCTTTCATAGGTAAAAGACGAGGAGGAAGAGTTCTTAAAACTGGACTGGTGAAGAAAGCCAAGGCAATTGATGAACAAACCGTGGACAATACTCCAAAAGATGCATGGTCTCTCTATATGCAAGAAGTGAAAAAATATAGAGAAACATCTTGTGAAGAAGAAAGAAAGACTAGGCCTCTCGTCAAATAACCATTATCATATTGTAATCTGCATTTAGCAGTTTGTGACTGTTATTTTTTTTTATGTCATGTGTATTACGTATCTTATTATTTCTGTTGACTGACTCGCATTCAGTGCATTAACTAAATAAAAGGCAATAAAGAAATTCTAAGGATGACTGATTCCTGTGTTCTTTGGTTACAGTAATATGCCAGAAATGATCAAATCTGTAGCCGACATCAAAACCACACCCTTTGACCCACGGTTTCCTAACCAGAACCAGACCAGGTAACACAGTTTATTTTATTTACACAGCCCAGCGGAGCACAATCTACAAATTTGTATAATACAAATGAAAATTTAGAATAGAGTAAAAATGTAAGTAAATAAAGTGTAGGTAAATTTAGTCCTATATATGAATAATCTAATTGGAATTTAAATCTCAATCACTCTTGTATGTATTTGTTATCTTTGTATCTACTCAGTAACTGGAGAGGTAATTAACAATGGACAACTGTACTAAATCTCTTTCTATGGTAAAAGATCAATATTATCTGCATTAAAAAAAAAAAGTAAAAGTAGTATTCAGGAATTAAATTTGTTTGTGGTGGCATTTAAAGCATCTTTACTCTTTGATTGAATAAAATTACAAAATATATATGTTTTGGTCAATAACTATTTGTAGGGAGAAATAATATTACTTTGAAACAAATTAATATATTAACAATATCAAATTAAAAATGGAGGTATAAATAATATTTTTTTAGTTAAACTTGTTAAAAAACAAAACAACTATTAATATATTCAATTTATTTAAAAAAAAAACAAAACACAAACTGTGTTGCATTTTCTACCTTCATTTTAAATTTGTTTGTTGACAAGCATTCTCAATCGAGTTTGGCTTTAGTATAGGCAGATAATCTTCCTGAGGAAGATAACATAAGGACTAAGAATTTGCCAACTTTGTGTTGGCAACCCTAACTAGGTTAACTATTGGGCTAACGCCCTCGTAGTTATGTTAAAATTTAGTATGATTTTTTAAAATTAAAGTAATTATTTTATACACAGAATTATTTAACAAGATCGAAATATATTACGTTTCGGGATGTTATACCATTTACCTAAGAGGTAGAAATATTCAATATTTCATTCCTATAATTCCAGGCACTGCTACCAAAGCTACCTGGACTTCCACCGCTGCCAGAAGGTTCGCGGCGAGAAGTACGAGCCATGCCAGTACTTCAAGCGCGCATTCACATCGCTGTGCCCCAATGAGTGGGTCGAGAAATGGGACACGCAGCGCGCTGAAGGCACTTTCGCTGGACGCATCTAAGCGAACGCGCTGTACTTAGGGCTACGTTAATTTATGTTTTAATTTCCGTTAGGTTGCGTGATATAGAGTAAATGATTTAATCGTTGCCAGCTGTTGTTTTTATATCAGTACTTTTTATTTTAACCTATTGATTTTATCAATAAAAAGTTTAAAAGATCTCAAAGGAAGTTATTACGAAGGTGGTAACTGGCGAATCTTACTCAGATCATAAGAGTATCAAAATTTTAATTGATTTGAACTGAGAATTGTTATGGCTTTTTTCCAATTTATTTTACCATTTGTATTGTATAGAAAAAAACCAATTTCTAAAACTGGAATCTACCTAATTAGCCAATTCATTGTAAGTATTGCTGCCCATAGATAACGTTCTTTATCTTTGTGCTATAGGACTTCACCATATCTGTTATCTATTTGGATTATTTATTAAATAGATAAGTATTATATTTGGAAATATCTGAGTACTCATAATCTAATGACGACGTCATTCCCAGAGTACTGAACTGAAAATTCTAAGTGATGAGACTACATGTTATCACTAAAAATGGTAATAGCATAAAAAATGTAAGATGGCGAGAAAATCGCATGAGGGTGACAAAAAATGAGACGTTTTTTGTGTATAATACGAAATATGAAAGTTACTACTTCGCTTGTAAAAGTAAAGTCTTTCTAGGCTTTGCCTTGCGCCTGTCGATCTGAGGTATAATTTTTCTGTAATTTCACTACGAAGAGCATTATCAGCCTACATGACCAGGCCGCCCTCTTTGTATTAGAGGGCATATGGAGCGTTAACCCACCATGCTGCTTCAAGTTGGTGGGCTTAGGGTGGCAATGGTTCTTTTTCTCAAATTCATTGATTTATATCCTGTCGCCCGATTAAAAACCTCTGAAATTTTGACTTTATACAAATTTGGACATATGGTGCTCAATTTTTTTACAATATTTGTGTACTAAAGGTCTACATTTTTGTTAAACATTGTATGACACTTCAGTACATTAACAATATATATTTATGGCAAGCTGATAGGTATAAATTGATATTAAATAGTATATTTCACTCTGAGTCTAGCCTTCAGAATAAACAAAAATAATTTTACAATCCGACACGCAGATAGAGATTAACCCGTTTAAACAAACGAACAAACTCTTCCGTGTAACACAATAGATATTTGAACAAAGATCGAATTCTTAATTCATCAACGTATGTATAGTATAGATTTAAACTCCACCCCCGCCTTGGTGACGCTCACTTCGCAACGCAGAAATAGTAATATTTTAATTTCGCCATAACTTCAAAACCAAACGTCCAATTTTAATCTTTTAAATACCAAATATTATCTACATAAACTGTACTTAGTGATGAAATAATTTATTTTGATAAGGATTAATAGCATGAGTAAAATAAATGAGTTTAAATGTATTCCAAAAAAAAAATCAAGATTTTTAAATAAAAAAATGGTTGTTGTGCCTCACTCGACATAGATAGGTATAGTGTGTCGCGGACTTTTTTGTAGATATTTATAAGATCTCCAATTAAATAGAACATTTTATGGTTCTATCTTTTATAGTTTAGGCAGCGTACGCAAAATAAGTTACTTTTCTGGTTGATTTTTTACACCTTGTGTCCGAAAAACCCAAATATTTTACGGAACCCTATTTTTTTCCAAAATAAAATTTAGCCTATGTTACTCGTGGATAATGTAGCTTTCGAATGGTGAAAGAATTTTTAAAAACGGTCCAGTAGTTTTTGAGCCTATTCATTACAAACAAACAAACAAACAAAGGTTTCCTCTTTATAATATTAGTGTAGATGTAGATTGATGATAGTCAAACACAGGATCTCGTGATTGAAGTGATCGTGATCTCGTGATTAACCACTAATTCAGTGAGGCAGTTAGTCTGTAGAGCTCTACTAGATACTACCAAATGCATGTGTTCGAAAACTTCTTAAGAAGAGTATAAAACGGAACATTTATTTATTCACATATCACAAGAGAACGTCAAATAGGTCCAGGAAATGCTCCCTTTTCTCGCAGCTCGTCCCAATGCTCGATCCAGAAGTTGGGGCAGATGGTCTGGAAGTATCGCTTGAAGATAGTGCAGTCGTCCACGTCTCCCAGCAGGCGCGTGCAGCGATAGAAGTCGCAGTAGTTGTCGTAACATGCTCTGGCAATGTCAACAACGAAGTTAATCATTATCAGTTTATTTACCTGGCAAGAAGTATGTAGACCTAAGGGGATATGCACACATTTTTTCAACGAGCTGACAACGCGTGTTTTTATCAGCTCGTATTAGCCGTTAAAAATGTAAAGATTTACGATTAGTTTGCGTTTCCTTACCATCCTAATTCCTATGGTGCAGGAACAATGCGCTAAGTCAGCTCTTTTAAAAAATCCCCAACATGCGTCCAAGTGATATTTCGTGAAAGAAATCGACAAATATCGCCCAAAAGCGGCGAAAACAGAAATATACCTGAGTAGTTTTTCTTCGAATCTAAATATACAACCAAATCTTTGATTATACTATAATCAAAGATCCAAATATGTTCAGTGGCTTCCGTTCTCGTGGGAACATCGCGATAAAAGTAGACAGTGTAATAATTCAATATCTATTTATCTGAATTAGATTTTTGAAAATTTAGAGATAGTCGTATTTCAATCTCGGCCAAATAGGGTCAGTAAGCGCGGCATGGAGTAACAAACGTACAAATCACTTTTATAATATTAGTGTGATTTGGCGGTGGAACAACAACACACACGACTTACGTAAATATACTGCAACCAAATACAATGCACTCCTTTTTCGCAGTTGAGTAAAAATTAAGATAACGCTACCACTTACCGTGTTTGATTTTGAAATGGATACCGTGGATCTATACGCAAGGTTCTAAATTCCTGATCGCACATTCTTGATGGATTGAAATATAAATATATAAAAATAAATAATAGCAAATTTGCTTGTCTATTTTACTAAATTAAATTTCACTGACTTATGTCAATAAAATTATTTAGAAAAAAGAAACACAAATAAGTCTCTTCATAGTTTTATTTTTTAAACGAAGTGCAAAGTTCTAGCTTTATAATTAATTTGATAAAAAAAAATATATAAAGTCCATAACTCTCGTATGATCTGTAGTAATTCTAAACTATTCAAGCAGACCAATAGATGGCACTACTAATACGGTGATAAAGGATAGTAAATTCATTATCGAAATAACCATTTACCTGGCACCTCAACAACACAATGTGCTTGGTATACATATTATATGAATGTACGCAAGTTTCAAAATATATAAAATTCTCAAAATAAATAAAAGTATACCTCGTACCCATCATCCTCTGAAGTTGCAACACTTCGAATTGCGCAGGTGGCGCTGGTTTTACTTCAAAATCTATTCGTACAGTGTTCAGACATACGTGTCGTGTGTAGAGCAGACTTGTAGCGAGGTACAAATATTACATACGGTTTTGGAAGTATAGAACAAAATCCAGTACAGTAATATGTATCTCGTAAACCTTGTTGGTGTAATGGTTAGCCAATGATCCTTCGAGTTATTAGGTCCAAAGGTAGGTTACTTTATCCTTTGTTAGAATTGAATTTTGTCTACAAATCGTGTTCTTAAGCGGCTTGTATATTTCTCCAGTATAACATAAGAAACCAATTAAAATAATAATCATTTAATTTAAAATTAATTTATTATAATAATTTTTACAACAAAATATTCAATTACCTTAAAGCTTCAATTTAATCAATAAATAAATCGGGATTTATTAAAACGCTACCGCACGCTCCTGGCATGCAGTGAAATTTCACATTTGAAACAATGGTTATATAGTTTAACATCGTCGACATTGAATGTGTAATTTTGATACTTAACTCAAAATGTCAATTTATAAAATAGCAGTAAATGCAAAATATTCAGTACTATTATAGTTTAACAAAAAAAGCCTCCCTCCTTATAGGAGAGGGGATGTAAAGCTCGTACCTACCATATTGTATTAGGTGAAATCGCGGTTATACATAGACTTTCCGAAATAAACTAAAATAACTATCTACATTAAATAAACATCAACAATGCGGGTCACCTGATGTTAAATGACTACTTCCGTCTTTATCTATTCTTAAAAAAAAAGACTATCGAAAAAGTATAGTAACAGCTATTTTTGCTGTTTAACAATAGGCGATTTATGATAAATGTATTTGAAACTCATGGTTAGGTACTTTAAGGTTTACTATCTTATTGAGATCACTATTGTATCAATTTCAGCTTATTTACACTGTCAAATTCTTTTTTTTTCAAATTTTCTCTATGTGCGAAAGAGAGTCCGTATCGCTCTTTTTCTCCCCAAAGAAAGGCCTACACCGTGGTGTCACTGACTTTATATAACAAATGCTTGTCACAATTATTTATACTTTTTAGTGTGTTTTGAAGCCGGTTTACTTTTTTATTACATTTTTTTATACACGTGCGCCTCCTGAGTATATCTACAACCAAATAGAAAATTAACCGTGCAGAATAATCGAAGCCACTATAGTGACAATATGCGGAGCACAGATCCAACGTAACATCTACATATAAGCTCATCGCTTGATATCTCACATAACCACACAGTGCACTGTGTAGCTAGTGGTCGCGCGGCGGCTTGCCTCCCAGCGCGGCGCATTGTTGCTGCCGCATCAGCAGCCCGAGGCACTGCAGCAAACACTGCATACTGGCCGCTGACGTTGCCTGGACATTTCATGTACACATTAAAATTTAAAATTTTGTCAAAAAGTCGAGGGACCCCATTTAATGTGAGGAGATCATTTTATTATATTGGATTCGATAGATCGCCGAGCTAGAAGGATAATTGGTGATGAATCGATAACGCAGACTAAACTGCAATGTTTGCAGCACCGTCGCAAAGTTGCTTGTTTATCGATTTTTAACTGGATATGGATACACTTCGAAAAGTGTGCGAAGGAACTAACCAAAAATGGCTATGTGGTTAGTTTATACGCGGTAGTAGTGGGTGCGAGGGGTATACCAGCGAAGTCTCTCTATAACCTGCTTAAAGATTTTGGCCTTACTAGAAGTGCAGTAAGCTCCATATTGGAACGAGTGTCCAAAGCTGCTCTAGCAGGGTCCTTCCGAATTTGGCTGGGCAGGGAGAATAACTTGAACAGAGGAGGTGAGTGTTGACGCGCGTCACTAAGGGTATCCTTAAACCTACACCCGTGTCACAAGTCTCGGGCTCTGTTCGGAGTTTTTCTCTCAGCCACACGATGGACCCGGCACCCGCACGGTGAATCCATGGAATGCTAAGATATATTGGTCGTCTCTTCTTTTGATGGTGATGATTTTATTCCTCCCTCCCTTTTCAACCACAGATCAGCTAGACGCCGAGAACTTGGCACCCTAACGTGGTGGACATCCAAGCAACTTGTACTAAACGTTTTGCATCAATGTTCCTAAAACACACGGCAAACGTGTAGAATGCCCTCCCAGCGTCAGTGTTTCCTACACACAATCTAAACATCTTCGAGCCAAGAGTGAATAGGCATCTTCTAGGTAAGCGCGTTCCATCTTTCTGCTTTCCATCAGCCGTGATTGTAATCCAGCGCAAACCTATCTACCATTAAAAAAAATTAAGTCTACAACAGAGCCCACTATTGCCAGCCTCGGATCTACAGGGAGGGAAAATCAGGCCCTTGTTCCGGGCAGCGAATTCGAGCTTGAAAGTAAAATAAATGCAGCAGAAATGTGAGCATTGAAAAGTATGAGTGATGTAAAACTACCAGGCCAGGTCAAAGGTACCCTAAGCCAAGATACTTGTCATCATCATCATCATTATCAGCCTATTAACGGCCCACTACAGGGCCAGGCCTCCCTCCTTATAGGAGAGGGAATATGGAGCGTACACCCACCACGCTGCTCCAATGCGGGTTGGCGGGCTTAGGGTGATAATGTTTCATTTATTAACGATCACTATCAGATGTTGATGATAGTGACCGGGACCGACGGCTTAACGTGCTCACCGAGGTACGGGGGTGTAACACCACCAACTTCCAGACTCCGGGTTTGGAATGTACTGAACATTTCATAGAAGAATGAAAAAGCTCAGAATTATTCCGTGACCCGACCCAGGGATCGAACCCAGGACCTCGTGATCGAAGCCACATAGGCTAACCACTAGACCAACGAGGCAGTCATACATTTTTAATACATACTTGTATGAAAGGTTTAATGAAGCGAGAGAGAAATGCAAGTATCATGGCAAGTGGAAGGATGTGGTCTCTACCTACCCCTATGGAATGGGGCGTGATGGTGTGTATAATTTTAATGGGTTGCAGTTACACTCATCTAAAATTAGTCATTTTAAATTACTGATAATCTATGTACATAATATATCTATAATGTTAATTTAATTGAATACTTAAATGCTCACCTGACGTTTAAGTTAGGTTTAACTTACTTTTAAAAGCAGCAAATCAGGGTCTGTGTGTGGAAATGGTGAATCTGATGATTCAATGCACCTTGCTAAAGCTGCATCACTGTAAAAATTAAAACAATTAAATGAAAAATCTTATTTATTAACTACTAGCTTTTGCCCGCGACTTCGTCCGCGTGGAATTAGTTAAAACGGCAGCCTAATTTTTCTAAGCTTTGAATGTCATATTTATTAATATATAATCAACTGCCTAAGAAATAGGCCTTAAGTTTTCAAAATGACGATACTTTCATAAAACATTTCATCCCCGCTTTAACCCCTTACAACCCTTTTTTCGCAATTAAAAGTAGCCTATGTCCTTTTTCAGGCTCTAGACTTACTCTGTACTAAATTTCATTTAAATCGGTTCAGTAGTTGTAGAGTGAAAGCAAGACAGACAGACAGAATTACTTTCGCATTTATAATATTAGTTAGGATTTAAGTCTTAAAAACAAATGGCAAGGGCCCCTGTACTAAGTGGAAGACCCGTATTACTGAGTGAAAACATAAACAATGAATTAATTATGTTCATTATCATCAGTCTATTACAGGACCAGGCGTCCCTTTTTGTTGGAGAGGGGACATGGAGCTTAGACCTACCATGCTTCTCCAATGCGGGTTGGCGGGCTATAATTTGACGACTTCCGTGGCGCAGTGGTGCGCTGTGGATTTATAAGACGGAGGTCCTGGGTTCGATTCGCGGCGGAGCAGATTGAGATTTTTCTTAATTTGTCTTGGTCTGGCTGGTGGGAGGCTTTCACCGTGGCTAGTTACCACCCTACCGACAAAGACGTATCGCCAAGCGATTTAGCGTTCCGGCACGATGTCGTGTTGAAACCGAAAGGTGTGTGGATTTTTGTCCCACTTCTAACAAGTTAGCCCGCTTCCATCTTAGACTGCATCATCACTTAACATCAGGTGTGATAGCAGTCATGGGTCAACTTGTAGTCGATAAAAAAAAAAGTATTTTATTACAGTGAAATTGAGTACCACTTCACACTACACTTGTCACAGGTGGTATTTTACTAACAAACAAAGGCTGAAGTCTTACCATATCAGAAGACAGTTTTGAAATTATAAAATTTGGGCATTAAGTTATTTGAAGAAATTGAATTCTATGCAGACAAAGTTTGAGGCGTTGATATTGCACTATTCTCCATACATTGGACATTTTATTTAGTTTTTTAAATTTTGGTCATACATGAAGCATGACTGATTTTGTCGTTTTTTCAAAAATAACAAAATTACTGTTTACCTAAGTTATATACTTTAAAACAGAATTTGATACTTTACTTTTAAACAGAATTTGACGGTCACCTTATCATGCAATACACAGTGAAATGTATTGGCGTTGTACAAGTGAGATGCCCGTTCAGTAAACTAACACGCGGTTTGTTTGATAATAAATGTGTCCATCATTTTGTTATTTTTAAGTTAGAAATTGCTGAACAAAATGTATTTTATAAAAAGGACTTTCGATCTACTAATTATATAGAACTGCAAATAAAAATATCTGAACTTTATTAAAAAAACCACGTTAAGAGAGATGTGCTGCGCTGTTGGACAGTACGCCACTGCTAAAGACCAGTCATACTCTTGTGCTGTGTTGTGTTATGCACTTAGGGAAATATTGTTTTAATTACTAAGTTAAGAAATATACATAAATGAAAAACATATTATTGGATAATCATCGCATATGAATATGTTGGACTTTGTAGTTTCATTATCCAAGCTGTTAAATCATAATCTGGTTCAGCTATTGCAATGCCAATTAAAGAAATTTGTTTGTTACATTGAAAGATGTCATACATCCATGTGGTACCTGAGCTCAGTGGATTGAAGCTGCTGGCGTGCAGAAGCCATTGCATCATGTACTGCCAGCTGCTCACGGGGCTGCAGTGGGGGATTGGCGCCCATTGCCTGTCACAAATATTTCATTATACAGTGCACTTATTTATATAGAAAAAGTAATTCACTACACAGCAAAGTCCTTCACTATACTAAAGCCAAACTCGATTGAGAATGCTTGTCAACAAACAAATTAAAAATGAAGGTAGAAATCTCTAGTCATTTTACATATTTTTTTTATAATTAACTAGTTAATGACGAATTCATGACAATAAATTAGATAAGTAAGCCTAAAACGAATTAATATATTCAATATCTTTTAAATAAGATTTTTTTAAATAACAAAACATAATTATAAATTTATTAGGCATAAAATGTGTTGCATTGTCTACCTTCATTTTTAAATTGTTTGTTGACAAGCATTCCCAATCGAATTTGGCTTTAGTATAGTTTCTAGCGAAGGCTATGACTATGGCAGGCACTGACTTCTCTGTGTAGTGCAGCCTGTGCATTAACAGTATGATGTAATCCACAGTCCTATCAGTTTTTACATGACATCATCCCAGATTATAAATCACTTGTGGTACAAATTTGTTGGTGGGGTGGTAACTAGCCACAGCCAAAACCTCCTATCAGTCAGACCTTAACCAATTTGGAAAATCTTAATCGGCCCAGCTGGGAATCAAACCCAGGGCCTCTCTCTTATAAATTTCCTACTCATACCACTGTTCATCATCATTTTGTTATATGTAATATACAGTACACTTATTTTTCCAATAGAACTCTGTACCATTGGTTCTCATTATTTATCTTGATTTAATTTACCAATGTTGTACAAGTTATTTTATCATAACAGAAACATAAAAATAGATAGATTTAACTAACATTCACATTTCTTCTCTATAAAATAGGCTTAAACTAAGGATTTAGGTAATAGTTTACTAATCACGGATAAAAGCTAGACCTATTTACCAGGATAGTTACCAGGAGTCCATTAACATCAGGACACGTCTTAGCATTCCCAGCCTGAAAAATACCACCTGGAAAGAACATGACCAAAACTTGGCGGTCCTACTGGAACACCCAGGACACAAACAAGATCTGAACGACCAAGTTTCCACATTTCAAAATACAATTCACGCGTACTTTTCGGAATACTACCCACCACCGACTTGTTATGCTCAAAAACCTAAGGAAAACACGTTTAAATTGAGAATGCGGAGGAAGAAAAGGGAGTTAATAAAGAAGCTTCGTAAAGCAAAGTCTATGGGCGACAACCATCTTAGTCATCAACTGTCCAGAGCTTTACGATCAATCCTTAAACTCATTCAAGGAATATCTCTTCAAATATCAGAAAGCCGCGATAACTTATACAGGGCTAAACACGAAGTCAATTTTGATAAAAACCCCTTTGAGTACTCAAAAAGCATTTTCAAGGAAAAAAAGGGAAAACTTGTCCTAACCAATGAGCAGATTTACGACCACTTTAAAAGCACATATGAGGTACCAAGACAGGGGAGGCTATATTCAGATCCTCATACACTAAGGCCTAACAATCCTCTAGCAAACTTTCAAAGTATTCCACCCACCATAGAGGAAATAAACAATACTATCAGGAAGAAAACATCTAAATCTGCACCAGGCCCTGATGGCATCCCCTATATTGTGTACAAAAAATGTGCTTTAGTCCGTAAACATCTCTTAAACATATTTAATAAGATCTGGCTAGGACAACAAATACCAGCGACATTTGGCGAAGCGATTTTTGTCCTCATCCCAAAAAAAGTCGAAGTAACTCATCCAAAGGACACTAGACCGATAGCTCTAACTAATACTATTTCTAAATTATTTTTCAGTATATTGCAAACAAAAATGACAAAGCACATGATAAACAATAGGTATTTCAGGCCTAATCACCAGAAAGGGTTTTTGCCCGGAATTTCTGGTTGCCTGGAACACAATTCACTTCTAGGCGAAAGTCTCAAGGATGCTAGAAAATATGAAAGGCAAATTACGATCTGCTGGATAGACCTAGAAAATGCGTTTGGTTCTGTCCAGCATGATCTATTGACTTTCGCCTTGAGGTGGTACAATTTTCCTGATCTAGTTATTGATTTAATCACTTCTTACTATTCAAAATTGAAATTCACCATAGCAGTAAACAATGAGTACTCAAAACCCCTACATTACAATGTGGGGCTGTTTCAAGGTTGCTGCTTATCCCCAATAGCTTTTAATGTAGTCATCAATATTCTAATAGATAAATTAATTGTTCAAGAAAAGAAATGGGGCTATCGGTTTAAAATTAACAATAAATATACTGAGTCCATCTTAGCTTTTGCAGATGACCTTGCTTTACTGACACGAAACCCAAAACATTGTCAGGAGCTATTGAATGTAGTGGATGAGTTCTGCTCATGGACTGGTGGGCTGAGGGTAAAGCCAAGCAAATGTCACTGTCTATGTCTGGGGAGACGAAATACTAAATTTACATCTTATGATCCAGGTCTCTCTATTAGTGGCCAAAGTGTAACCACCATTACTGAAGCATTGCCTTTTAAGTTCCTCGGTAGAAAGATTGATTACAAAGGACGCACACCATCCCTTGAGGTAGTCGTCGATAACTTCATAAATGACCTCAATAAGGTAGACCAACAGCCCATTAACAATATAAAAAAAGCGTGGGTCTATGACAACTATCTCACTTCACGTCTGACTTGGCCATTCCTCGTTTATGGCAGAACCCATCTGGCAAAACTAGATGCAAATGTCATAAAAACATTGAAGTCTTGGTTTGGTCTAGCACTCTCGGCTGACCCTTCAACTCTATTCAGAGATTACAATAATTTTGGGTTAAAATTAAAAAGGCCATCGGAACTCTATAAACACCTCAGGGTTACCCTAACGCACATTCTAGTTAAGTCCCAGGACGAACTAGTTGCATCACTTCCTAAAGACGAGGGTGCCGGAAAACTTGACTCTAGGCTTCAATTTTACAAACAATTTATGGCAGGGGCTCAGGTAAGTAGAACCGGGTTGGGTGCAAGACGTAAAAAGGAAGACCAAGACATAATAAAATCTTTTCTTAAGATGAGGACGACAACTACAAAGTGCATGCCATGAACCTAGAAATGCAAAATGAGTGGTTAAACTTAGGCGAGTTCTGCATCCCTCTGGCTCTGAAGTGGCGCGCCTTGCTGTACGATTGGTCTCCTGCCTTATTGAAATTTTATCTTAATGCCTTTCAACTGACTCTCCCAGATCAGAGTAACCTAGTAAGATGGGGAAAAGCCTCGGAAAAATCTTGCTATACCTGTGGTGAGGCAGTGGGCACTGCAAGGCACTTATTGGTAGGATGCAAGTTGCTCCTGGACAGGGGTCTCTACTCACGCCGCCACGACAGAGTACTAGAAATCATACGTGAAGCTATAAGCCTTTCAGTAGCTAGGGCTCAAAAAGGGTTGACGACGAATAAAAGACAAACTAACTTCGTTAAAGCAGGCTCAAGTACAAATTCCACCAGCAAGCCTTATTCAATTCTGGGCTCTGCTCCTGATTGGACTATATTAATGGACACGTATGAAAAGCACTATAAAATCCCGGAAGACTTAGCTATTACGACATCTAGACCGGACATATTTCTTTTTTCCAAACAAATCAAACGTATAGTACTTGTTGAGCTTACAGTGCCGTGGGAAACAAACATCCCTAAAGACCATGTATTCAAAGTGAATAAATACTATGACCTTACTAATGAACTAACCAAAAATGGCTATGTGGTTAGTTTATACACGGTAGAAGTGGGTGCGAGGGGTATACCAGCGAAGTCTCTCTACAACCTGCTAAAAGACCTTGGCCTTACTAGAAGTGCAGTAAGCTCCATATTGGAACGAGTGTCCAAAGTTGCACTAGTAGGGTCCTTCCGAATATGGTTGGGCAGGGAGAACAACTTGAACAGAGGAGGTGAGTGTTGACGCGCGTCACAAAGGGTACCCTTAAACCTACACCCGTGTCACAAGTCTCGGGCTCTGTTCGGAGTTTTTCTCTCAGCCACGCGATGGACCCGGCACCCGCACGGTGAATCCATGGAATGCTAAGATATTCATCTCTGTCTGTGCATCCTTTAACCACAGTTATTTAGCTAGCAAGTTATTACAGAGCCAACCAGCACAGAAAGAAATTTCAGCTTTTTTGAGATCTGAATTCCAATCTGATGACATAAAAATAAATTATAGAAAGAGAAAAATCTTACAAACATTACACAGAACTTAAGATGCAGGACTCTTTCTGTTTGTACAGGCATTAATGTCTTATTACCTTAGTATGAATTTCTGCAATAGCCCTCAGGCCATTCACCCACTCTTGACGAGCTCTTGCATCTGTAGCCCTCAACTTCAGCATATCACCAGAGGCGCAGTTGATGGTGAACGTGCGAGAGTCTTCGTCGCTGGGGCATATTACAGCTGCTGCTAGGTGTGCCTAAGAATATAATTTTCCAATCATTATTTTTTTTACATTATATCTACGACTTAAATTAGTTAAGGAAGTATATATTATAAATATAGACATATACGTCTATATTTATAATATATAAGCTTGTTACATTTTCAGCTTATAAGCTGAAAATTGAAAAGACAAGCTTTATTATTTACATTTGAGTTTCACTTTTCCTTGCATGCAGAATAGTGATCCTACTTCTTACTTCTAAAATTTACTTTATATGATAGCTTTTAAAGAAAAAGGCTATTACCTCTCCTCTCGCTGGTTGTCCAGGCTGCACGGTATCGCCTGGTCCATCAAATAAATAATACGATAAAACACCAGTCTCAGGATCCACTGCAAACCATCTCTGCTGCCAGCCCTTTACGACATTCGTGTATTTGTACAGTTGCCCGGACAATGGGCGATTGGAGCCTATACCAGTTGACTTTATCATTTTGTTAAAAATGTGGATAGAGAGTTGCTTCTAATTAAAATGTAAAATAAAGAAACTTATGTAAATATTGCATTATTTTATTTACAAAAAACCATAAACATGCTAGAGCGTAGCCCACAGATTAATTTGGATACAACATATACGGTTTTGGGTTCTATACTTTTTGACTTTGATTAATTTACTTTACGCTGGTCTATGGATTCGCTTTTAACGTAGTGATTTTATACTCTTTGGATTCGCTAATGTCATGAACAGGAAGATGAACTCATGAGCGATTATTTATTTGTTATTGTTTCAAGTTTGTGCAAGATTCGTTATTTTGTAAAGTTTTGATGTGTTATCGTTATATATATCGTAGTAGTCAGACACGAAACTGATGAGCCTAAACAACCCTCAAAATGACTATAAAATTAATTCGTACTGATGCAGAATATCCATGCAAAATTCAGCTTCCCCTTGGTGATCATGTTATAGGACGAGGTAAATTGCTAGAGGTGAGACACTGGCGATTTAATTACGATACTTTTATAAGTATAAATATTAATTGTTGCTAATTATTAGGGTCTTGCTAAAACTAAAAACGGCCCAACCCAACAAAATAACGGATTTGAACAGTTTTATTCTGTTTTGTTTACTCTAATGGAAGTAAGAAATTATCCAGTAATTCATATTTGAAGAATTATAATTGAGCCAACAAAACGAAAGAAAACAAATGAATTAATGAATTCCTGAAAAACAGACAACATTTGCTTATGAGAGATAAGGACAGAGATAATACTTATTCGCTTTCACATATCAATCCTTTGTCAATATTTATTTTGGTTTGACCATACTACACTACATTTTTAATATACATGTTATCTCTATGTTAATAGGCATTTTTAATGATTGTAACATAATACCTATTTTTTACAGTGTGATGATAAAAGAATATCACGTGAACATGGGAGATTGAGTGTCACTGATGATGCTTTAACTATAACAGCAGTAGGTATATTTTTATTTTTAAAAACTAATACTTTATTGGTTATTGCATTTGCAGGATGCTTCAAATTCTTGATGTCTGTCTGTCTACACTATTTATATGTTCCCTTATAACCCCCAAAAGTCTGAGGAGTGTTCTTAGCTAGTTCTGGTTAACCTAGGTCAAGTATAACCTTGGGTACAATATTTGTTATTGGTATATATCTATCATTCATGGATAATTTGCTATACCCAATTTGCTAAAATGATTACTTGTGTACATTTTATATATTTTCAGTGTTGCCAGATGATTGTGGAAGGTTGCCACAAACTATAACCATGTGGGCAAAGTTGGGTGTGTCAGCTAGTTCGTAATCTAATATTAAACTTAAATTATTTCAGTTGCATCAAAATCCTTGTTTTTATATAAAGAAAGGTTCAACCCAAACTGAAATATTAAAACTCAACAATACAACAAGTTTATTTAATGGAGATAAATTCGGGTTGCTACCAGATACATTCTGGTATGAGGTAATATTCTCTTCTGGCCTTGAAGCACCAAAAAGTTGTGAGAGCGAAAAGAACACAGAAGAGTATTGTGTTGAGAACAATGATAGAACTACCTCTGATGAGACAAACTGTGATAAAACAAATAAGTGTGATGTAAATGATGATGATAGGTTTGATCATGATTTGAGTGGATTAGATTCTCCAAGTCTACTAGGTAATTATATACTAATCATTTATTAGATGATACAATTTTAAATATATTTCTTACGATAACGAATACAAATCATTATACTTACAGCTGCAGAAAATATTGATCCAACGCAAGGATTAAATCCTGAGCCTATAGAGCATAGTGTTCTGATAAGAACAATGATTCAAATGATCCAAATGAAGATGAACCTAATGTACAAAGTGATTCAAATGTATCAAACAATCCCAATGTACTTGGTGATCCAAATGATCCAAATCTACTAACTGACCCAAATATAAAAAATGAACAAGCAGTATCACCAAATAATAATCTCGATTCTAACAAAAGGAGTCACAGTCCAGACAATAGTGAAGTGAAAAAAATCAAAACTGAGCCAGTTGAGGTCAAAACAGAAAGTTCTGATGATATCAAACCTGGACCAAGTTTAAATCAAGACCAAGGGGTAATGTATTGATTAACTATGCACTAAACAAAACATGTAGAATGCTATAATTAGCTGTGTAATAATATTAGCTATACTAAAGCCAAACTCGATGGAGAATGCTTGTCAACAAATTTAAAATGAAGGTGGAAATGCAACACATTTTATGACTAATATATTTATGTTATTTTTTTTATAAAATCTTATTTATAAGATATTAAATATTTTATTATATATTATATTAAAAATTAGGTGTAAAATGACTAATGATTTCTACCTTCATTTTTAATTTGTTTGTCGAAAAGCATTCTCCATCGAGTTTGACTTTGGTATAGATACTATTTAATGTTGCTACTTTCACTGTTGGTCATGTTGGATGCATTTTAACATGTTGCTGTTATTCATAAAAATGTAATATTACAAAACCAATGTAAAGTCTGCTTTATTGGGCCATAATTTTCTTCATACAGTAATTAGGACTATGACTATAATTGCTTCCTAGACAGAAATGCAGTTTCTCCTTTGTGTCTGTGCAGCAAAACCACATGAAAATTTATTCAGTATTTTCAGAAATTAGTTCAATAACAACACTATTTTTAGGCAGGCAGTTAACATAATTATGTAAAAAACTAGAACAAATATACACAGTTGAATATATTTAAAATAGATTTATTTTTTAATTTTTTTAGGCAAAAGCATCAAATGATAGTGCAGCCAATGGCACAAATGCAGGAACTAACAATAACCCCCCACTGAGACGTGAAAGGTGCATGTACGGTGCTAACTGTTATAGGTATGTAACTATATAAAAATACACTTTTTGACTGTGAAGCGGAAATAAGTCGTATCTCAGTAATTCAGTATGATATATCGTATGAGAGAACACATATTGCAGTCGATTTATTTTGCAACAAAATTTATGATGAATCACAGGGCCTATATATCTATTTAGCCTTCACCTACATTCTCGCAAAATATTAACATTGTAATTGTTTGTGCTTGACAGAAAAAACCCTGTCCACCTATCGCAATTTAGCCACCCGCGCGACGCGGACTGGGGTCCCGGCGAGCGCGGCGTGTGCCCCTACGGCGCCGCGTGCGCCAAGACCGACCCACGCCACTGGAGGGACCACGAGCACCCGCCCGGGAAGCTGCCACCGCCGCGACCAGGTACCGCTGCACCCACAGCCACACACTTATTGTTGAAGGTTGAATGCTATTCTGATAATAGTATACTGCAAAATCTATTAATCAGTCGTCACATGTAACTCACTAAACTGATCAGTGTATGTTTAAAAAAAATATTTTGATATTTTCTACAATAACCGAAAAATTGTGACCTTGTTTTTAAAAAAACCTCCTAAACGCATCTTTCACTCCAAAACCGAAGTATCAGAGGATTATTAAAATATAACAGATGAAACTCGCGTCCCTGTTGGAGTATGCCTCAGTAATGTATTACAGTGCCGTGGGAAACAAACATCCCTAAAGACCATGTCTTTAAAGTAAATAAATATTATGACCTTACTAATGAACTAACCAAAAATGGCTATGTGGTTAGTTTATACGCAGTAGAAGTCGGTGCAAGGGGTATACCAGCGAAGTCTCTCTACAACCTGCTAAAAGACCTTGGCCTTACTAGAAGTGCAGTAAGCTCCATATTGGAACGAGTGTCCAAGGCTGCTCTAGTATGGTCCTTCCGAATTTGGCTGGGCAGGGAGAATAACTTGAACAGAGGAGGTGAGTGTTGACGCGCGTCACTAAGGGTACCCTTAAACCTACACCCGTGTCACAAGTCTCGGGCTCTGTTCGGAGTTTTTCTCTTAGCCACGCGATGGACCCGGCACCCGCACGGTGAATCCATGGAGTGCTAAGATATTCGTCTCGGAACTAGCCGGACATACTCCGACAACAGTGACGTGAATTTTACACGTTTATATTTTAATAATATGGAAAATACCCGCGATAGTTGAATTCTAATATCATCAGAGGACTTTGATATTAACACACAACTACGTTCATAATTAAAGCGAGCTTCTGTTCAATATTGAACGTTTGTTGGCAGGTATGCAAGTCGTTCAAAGGCACGGCAACGTTTTCTTCATAAACGCTCACTCCGTCAATTTCTACGACGATCACTTCCGAGTAGAGGACTCGGACGGCGACAGTGTCGATTTCGATTACGAATTCTAACGGGGATTTTTTTTATAACAACTTGCTTTACGGCTCTGTGTGCTAGCCCTAATTCTGATAATATAATATAATAATTTTGAGCTTATTCTAAAATGTTATCCTTATTTTGTTACCAAGTGAAAAAAACTTGTATTTTTTGTTTCATAACAGTAATCATGGGCCTATAAACGAGTATTTTGTTATTAAAATAATTTATTACTTTGATATTAAGCAAGCAATAAAAAGTTTAAAAGATGTTTCTTAATAGTTTTAATACTTACAGTAATAATGATTACGTAACTCTTAATATTAATGCCTTTAAAATATTATGCGATTCATTAGTACTGTTGACACATGATATTTCTAAAATGTTAAATCTTTAAGGGCTAAGAATATAATGAAAAGTAGTATGGACAGCGCGGCGGAGCGGGGGGCGGGCACACGCGAGCGGGTTTGTTTCTACAAATCAGTCGAGCGCCGCTAGATGCTACGATCAAATAAATATTTGTTGATTTTATTAAATAAAATTATACTAGCAGCGCTAACTGAGACGGGCGCACGCGACGGGCGCCCGCGCGCGGGCGACCGCGCCAGTTTTAGCGTTAGCCCTAAAAGTACATAAACATACAGATTAATTACATCGTTTAAACTGTGTAAAAAAATGAAAGGATGGACGTTTGGCACAGAGTAAAAAAGTTATAGTCCAAAATTGTACATGGGCTACTTCTATCTTGAAGTACCTACCTATGAGAAAACCATATTCGTGAAACCGCAGGGCACAGCTTTTAGCTGTGTGTGCTATGGTTCTTTCGAGAAAAGTACCCACAGAATTAATCGAAGGCGTCTAGTAGTATGAATAAAAAGACCACGCACACCAGGCTGTTGCAAAGAATTTCTTGTATAACAAAGAAAAACGCATAGGTTAATTGCGGTTTAAGTATATGTAAGTGGTGTATTCCCTATTCCACGTCCCACATAAGCTAAATTGTATTGTAATCGCCAAAGAAGCCTAATTCTCCCACAGGTCAGAAAAAACAGAAACAGAAGCGGCACAGAAGAGACAGTACGGACTCCACTGAACAGAACTTGATTGTGCCTGGGAAAAGAGTACGGAAGACTGTTCCGACGGTGGACCAGTGGAGTGGGGACGAGAGTGATGAAAAGGATCCCTTTGATACGGACGAGTCCGACGAGTGGGAGCCAGGCAGCACGCAGAGTCAAGACTACTCTGAAGACTATTATTAAATTAACAATCATATATTGTCTATGTTTTCACGGGCACATGAATGACGTTTCTATAATCTGAACCAAAGTTTCGTCAGTTGACAATTTTGCCAACTGACGAAATTTATTATTTAGGAGTGCGACTCACACAGTGGATTGCAAGTACATAGATAATAGAGATTATCTATCATAGATAATAGAGATTATCTATCATAGATAATAGTTTGTGTACTCCTTTGCTCTTAGCAACTTTCGAGGGTTCAATGACCTTTATTGCCAATCTATAGTTCTATATTTATGACGATATAATTTTAGATGTCATTTTTGTGTGCGTATAAAAATTGACACGAAAATTGTAGGTTCATTTTTCTTTATGGATACAAGAATGATGTTTTAGTTGTCATTTTTGAATCTAATAAGAAATGTTACTACTTACTTTAGCACGTGCAAAGTTTTGAGTCCGCTCTGAAATTGTAAAACGCCAAACTGGGCAGGTATCATAGCAGCATTGAGAATCTCGTGTACAGAGCGGACTCGTAGATGGGTTCGATCGATACTTACTGACCTATATGGGGGAGAGTAGATCGAGAGAGATCTTAGGTAAATGTAATTAATTGTTATAAACCAAAAATAGCAGTTAAGCTATGTGGTATTGATGGTGCCACCTTTTACCATTCTAATATATTTTATAGATTTTACTCACGGATAATTAAAAAATTTAATTAGCTAAACAACTTGCTTTAAAAAATTTATTTAAATATATTTGAAAAATTTGTTTTTTTTTTGTGATTAGCTACTCTTACAAGCACCAACAGATGTTTGGTTAATAGGCCGATTTCAAGACAGTGCCGTAACTAGGTCAGTGCCAGCGGTGCACATTCACAGGGCGCAGACCCTGGAAGAGCTCAGAAATGACCAGACCATATACAAACAATACCTTATTTAGAGTCAATTACAAGTCTGTAGGGCGCACTTACGCACACTGGCACAGAGCGCAAGAATTTCTGGCAATTATGCAACTTTCAAGGCTGAAAAGTCCTCGCTTCATTTCTCAAGACTACTATCATGCCCTAGCACAGGTTATTCTTTAGGGCCGACGCCCTGGTAGAACTTTATTGTATACCATCATCATTATCAACCAGCAGACTCCACTGTTAGACATAGGCCTTTTTTAGGGACTTCCAGACACAATGATCCTGAGCCGCCTGTTGCCAGCGGCTCCCTGCAAGGCTTGAAGTGCAAGCGAGAGCGCGTAACGAGCGACAAAGAAGCACAATCGGCCTTTGCGTCCGGCAGCGTTCGACATCCGTCTATTAAATATAATTATTAAATATATTAATTTTAAATTAAAAATTAATATATTTATTATAAATTTAAAATATAAATTTATAAAATCAAAATCTATTATTTTATTAATTTAAATTAATATTTATAAAAATATACGACATTGTCACGTTCAACTTCGTCAGTAAACCGACTTTACAGGCGACACGTTTGATGTCGTCAGTCCACCTGGTGGGGGGTCGCCAATCACAAAGATTGCGTGCAAAGAAAGAAGTGCTGTGAGGAGGAATTTCAAGATATTTATTATATAACATCCAATATTCTATAACATTGTTGTAGTATTTATTAAATAACATCCTAATAATACCCCTCGTAAACAAGGTAATGTTTATTGAATGCTAATAGTAGCCTTCGTCGTCGGACATGTAGTCAGGCACATCCCAGTCCAGCTTGGAGGGCACGAGCAGCAGCGGCGGCCCTTCTCCACCTCGCACGCGGAGTGCATACGCGGCCCCTTCCACCTTTAGCAAGTTGTTCCGTGTTACAGACGTCTTGCGTGCTAGCTCTTTGCCCATACCGAATAGCCCTTGAAATTATAATCATTTTAATACAGGGCCTCATGGCCTTTATACACCTGGGATCAACTATTTTTTTTACTACAAGTTAGCCCTTGAGTGCGATATACATACACAGTGGTAAATGATGTTGCAATCCAAGATGAAGGAGGAAACCCACACTTGTCGCTTTCTACACCAGTGTGGCTAGTGTAAGATTTTACCGCGTCGATATCGAGAACGTTAAATGCAAATTTTATATGACACGACACTCACCCATTTGAGTTTACTCTCGATACCGCCAGGGGCGCTGCTTCAATTCCATATAAAATTTGCCTTTACGCGAATGTGAAGTTTTCGATTTATTTTGGTGAAAGCTCACATTAGGCACTCTGGATGTTAAATCGTTTGGCAGTGTGATAACTTTCTCTGGCTCAAGCCAACCACCATTCGGACCTGGACCAACTAAGAAAATCTCAATCAGCTTAGACAGAATTGAACCCAGGACCATCAACTATAATCCTAATCATATAAATCTACAGCACATATTGCTACACCATGAAGGCCATCTGTCTGGGTTTATAGTATAGAAGATAGATAAAATTTTAATGTATTACATATTAATGTATTAGACGGCCTCCGTGGAGCAGTGGTATGTGCGGTGGATTTATAAGATGGAGGTCCTGGGTTTGATTCCCAGCTGTTTACCACCGATTTGAGTAGCTGGTTTGCTGAGAAGAAACCCTGTGGTTACTGTGCAATGATAATATTATTGTCCAAGAAGTATAAGTTAATTTATAATTTAATTACCTATAGATGCAGTGAATAGCTGCCTCACAACTTCACAAGCATGGTAACACTCATGACTGTCGCCACTGGATATACTGTTGATGGCCTTCCGCATCAACTCTCCAGTAAGGTCAGCCAACCCAAGCATGTAATCCGAGTGTGGTAAAAATGTAACCACTGTTCTTGTGTTTTCACCTTAAATAAATAGGGCATAATCAATTTTATCTTATAAGTTAAAGTTAAGAAGTAGTTTATTGAAGCATTTGTTTCATAAGAAAACTTTTACTGTAATTTGTTCTAACAGTATAAAAGCTTGTTACATAAACAAGCATCAATCAAAAGTTTGTAAAGAATGTTGGAAAGTTTATAAGGAATGTGTTTTATACTGAATGGATTTTCATGTAACTTTACAATAATGCAGTTTATACATCAGAGTAACACATAGGCTTCTTTTTAACCTGAATTTTTTACTGAAACATGCAGGTGAACGCATAGTTGTCCCCTAGTAGTACTGCTGACAACACAACTACTGTGACACACTCCGCAGTTTAGGGCTAACGCTAAAACACGGGCGGGTGCGGGCGCGGGCGCACGCGGCGTGCGACCGCCGTGGGCCACAAATCCGCGAGCGGGCACCCGTCGCGTGCGCCCGTCTCAGTTAGCGCTGCTAGTATCATTTTGATCTCGAGCGTTTACAGTGGTGTCGAGAAGATTACCATGGATTATTTACTAATTATTATTTGGCAAAAAGACGTCAACGGAAACAACGTCGACTGCATAACCCGTTCTTGACAAGCAGGTTACTCGGAGGAGTATTCGATAATTCATTCGCCATATCCCATAATACTGGTCGAAATTGCACCTCAATTATTACGCGCTCTGTATCAATGTTCATGATTGTACCTAAACTCCGACGCGTCACGCGTGTGACCGTAGCATCTAGCGGCGCTCGACTGATTTGTAGAAGCAAACCCGCTCGCGTGTGCCCGTCGCGGGCGCCCGCCGCGTGCGCTCGCCACCCGCCGCGCGGGTGACAATCCGCCACCCGCGCCCGCGCTATCGCACGCGCCTGCGCTGTCCATACTATTTTTCATTATACACCCGCGAGCGTGCACCCGCGCGAGTTTTAGCGTTAGCCCTTAGATGCATTTCATTCATCATAGGGCAGTAGTGAAAGTGTTAACAGAACTTTCATTTTTTGTGAGCAATCAAGGCAATAGATACCTCAACTATGTCTGTTGAGGTATAAAAATGTAGACTGTAATCTAAGAGATTCTAGCTTCAACCCAAACCAGTAACACTATTCTAGCTTTTTCCATTGTATGAGAAGCAGAATTTCAGGCAAGTTTTCAAGTCTAAAGAATCTATCAGCATATCAGTCTATACAACTTGCAAGTGGTGAGACTATTGTATATATAGTATTCTTCTTGAGTATTCAAGAAGGAATGAATATTAACTGTATTTAAAAATTCACTTACTGACTTCTTCTTTAACTTCATACAGAAACTCCTTTTGTATCTCAGGGTATGTAATAATCTCTTTGCTCTCCATCAAAGAACAGAATGTTCTAGCTTCTATAAATTCCTGGAAACCAGCAGTTACCGCTTTGGAATATAAATATGCTGGACTGTATTCCAATTCTAGACCAACGCTTTTGATTGGTCCATTAATCAGTTTCTGAAGACGTGCTTTAGCATCTTTCACAGCCTTTGCTGTTGATTCTTGACTGTAAGAAAAAGATTAAACAGTTAAAAATATTTTGAATAATTTTTCTGTATAGTTTTTAAGTAATGAATTTAGTAATGTGTGTTTACCATTACTCTATGAGTGTGTATTGGTATACAAATATAAAGGACAATTTTATAGATTATTTGTGGGTCAAATTGAATTGAAGTTTCTTATTCTATAACCTTGTTAAGGATTTAGTAATAAACCCAAACTTTTTATTTCATCTTGTAGGTATACTTACTCTAATGAAAGTAACTTTCCCTTCTCATATTTTCATTATTCATAGTACTTACGTGATAGAAGAGTGCAGAAGAAATATGATCCTTTTGCTTTCAATAGTAATATCTCTGGATAGCTTGACGAGTCTCTCATATCTGTCCTGGCGATCATTCAGCTTTAGTGCTGCATCCTTAAACATTGCCAGCACGGGACTGTCCAGAGCCAACGAAGTTGCAGTTTCCTTCGCTACCGAGGATAAAGTTTGATGGTTGTTTCGGTGTCGGTTGCCACGATATTTACCTGAGGGTTAGAAATACCTTGCATGTAAATAACAATCTACTGTACACTGACAGTGGGCAGCATAGATATGAACAGTTACAGATTTTACCTCGTCCAGACATATTGAAATAATTCCAATTTATCTCCTTTTTGAAGAAAATACAAAATAAATTATTGTTTTTATATTTACACTTTGTTTAAGTTTTTATCTTTGGCGCCCGTCATCTGTCAAATTGAAATATATCTGTGGTCTCCGCTATTAGAAACTGGATTCTAGCTTTTTGGAAGAAACATATGCAGCTTACCATAAAGTGTTAGAACTCAGAGCGTGATTTAAGCCTGCCAAGGCCAAGTCAGCCATAAAATTAAAAAAAAATATTTTTGGTGACTTTTCGACTTTTGTGAAGTTTTGTGTGGTCGGTTTGGTAAATAAATATTTTTTTAATTAATTTACAGTACATGAATACATTTGAAATAATACTTGGATAAAAAAATTGTTACAGAAATTCGCGTAGACTGCCCAGAGTCCGCGAATTCTTTTTGCGGTCCTATCACCAGTCATTGATTCATCGTCGCTATTGAACCTCCCATTCAGGTAATTTTCTAAATTAATTATCGGTCATAATCAGTAAGATACCTAAGTTATCATATTTTAAAGTTATCTAAATAATCTTTTTATAATTTCAGGCAAAATGTCTCAAACTTTAACGTTCGGTGACTCATGCGCCCCGATAACTTGTCATGCGTGGAACAAGGAGAGAAATCGTAAGTACACAGTTAAACCAAAAATAATTAAGTTTCTAACAGAATGAAAAGGCCAAAATGTATTGTTTGTAGATAGTACTAAAACATATTTCTAGTGTAGATGGTAGTGCTAAGTGCAAGTAAGCTGTTGCGTTAGGAGATAGGTAAACCTCTGATAGAGGTTTGTAATATTCTTTCAGAGGAGTAGTCAGCAATTTATGCGCCCTGTGCCAGCCTGCTTAACTGCGCCCTACAGACTTGTAACTGACTCTAAATAAGGTACTGTTTGTATATGGTCTGGTAATTTTCTGCGCCCCTCCAGGGGTTTCGCCCTGCGCCTGGGCACCGCTGGCACTGCCCTAGTTACGGCGCTGTATTTATCTATTGGATGTTGTCATGTATTTTGAACACCATGTGTTTATGGTCTCCTAATGTGAAGTTATTTTCTATTTTTCCATATAATCATTCAACTAGTACAAAAATGAAGCAGTGCCTGTGTATGCCCTTGTTTCTCAAGATGATAGGTAATCACCAGCTAATAGGTAGTCATCAGTTGAGATTAACTGCTCTGTCAAATTTCAGTTTTCTGTTTTTCAAAATCATCAATTCATTTTAAAAAATTGTAAGTTATACTGTCTGTAGATCTTCATAACATCTAATCAAGAATTAGAAATGACAAAATTAAATATTACTAAGCTATTTATTATTTCAGAAATTGCCTTTTCTCCAAACAACAATGAAGTCCATATTTACCAAAAGGAGGGTAGTGAGTGGAAACAAACTAACAATCTTGTTGAACATGACATGAGAGTTATGGGTATAGATTGGGCCCCAAATACGAATCGCATCGTCACTTGCTCTGTAGATCGTAATGCATATGTTTGGACTCAAGGGGAAGATGGAAAATGGTCAACTACTCTTGTACTACTACGCATAAATCGTGCTGCAACCTGTGTAAAATGGTCACCCATGGAAAATAAGTTTGCAGTTGGTTCTGGTGCCCGTTTGATCTCAATCTGCTACTTCGAGAAGGAGAACAACTGGTGGGTCTCCAAACATATTAAGAAGCCAATACGTTCCACTGTAACCACTCTGGATTGGCATCCAAATAATATTCTACTTGTAGCTGGTTCTACTGATTTTAAAGTGCGAGTATTCTCTGCATATATTAAGGATATCGAAGATCAACCTGGACCTAATGTGTGGGGGTCGAAGTTGCCTTTAGGGCAACTTTTAGCAGAGTTTCGCTCTACAGGCAGTGGCTGGGTGCACAGTGTATCATTTTCTGCTGATGGGAACAAAGTCGCTTGGGTCGGTCACGATAGCTCAATAAATATAGCTGATGCCTCACAAGGGAAAGCTGTAATAAAACTTAAGACTGAGTATCTGCCATTCCTAGGTTGTATTTGGATTTCGAATAACAATCTGATAGTGGCAGGGCATAGCTGCATTCCATTACTTTACTGCCATGAAGGTGATGAAATTAAATTTGTTGCTAAACTGGATAACACTCAGAGAAAGGAGTCTGGTGGTTTGTCCGCTATGAAGAAGTTCCAGTCACTGGATCGTCAGGCGAGGATTGAAACTAGTGATACTTATTTGGACTCCATACATCAGAACGCCATAACATATATCAATCTATATAAAGGGACTAAAGCTGACGCTGTCAAGATAAGCACTTCAGGCCTAGATGGCCAACTAGTCATTTGGGACATTGCATCGTTAGAGAAAGCTTTTGAGGATCGGGTAATGATTTAAATCAGAAACCATTGCTAAATGTATTATTTTATTTATAAGTGACAATATAATCAGTTTGCTTGCGAGTTCTGAAATCACTCAATAAGGATAAAATGGAAATGAAAACACACGGAAGCTGTGAAAAAGTATCACAATCACAGTTTGTATCAGTCTAGCTAGAAACAAGATAAGCTACACTGTACTCTATTACACTGTACACAAACTTGTTCAATGTATTAGTCAACACTGGAGAACTGGGAATAAAATGTGACCTATAAATATTAATTATTTATTGTTATATTTCTTGGAATTATTCATTTTGATGTAATGACATTAATTAATGTAAAATAAATTATAAACTAACTACTGTTTTTATCAGTATATTAGCCAAACCGTCTGAATAAAAAGTATACAATAAAGCCTTAAATATAATGTGTGTAATGTTGTATATGAAAATAGATTAGCAAAGAAATAAAAGCTACATTGTAATAGATAGAAAGTATTACAATTATTTTGAAATTACGGTTCTGACCACTGGGCAAAATGTTCCAGTAGGTACAGTAGTGTAATAGAGTCCAGTAGAAAGCAAGCAGCAGAGTGACAACAGCCTCCCAAATATTGTAAAAACTTCAAATATACAGAATAAACTATAATTTATAGGTAAAACATCTATGTTTTTTTTTCATTATACAATTTAAATTTTTTAACTTTGATAATCAAATAATTTATATAAATTAGACAATAACACTATGTACTACAATCCTAGATATATAATAGATCACTTTTAATACTAGTGAAGTACTGATTGCTGTCATTATAATTATTATTTACGAAATTAACAAATATTTCTTTTTTATTATTTTTTCAACACATTCTTTTTCATTTACGATGAATCCAGAACACTGAAAAGTATCGAGATTAGGAAGACCTATATCATAAACTTGATGAAATAAATGTCAAAATTAACATTCAAAGTTCTTTCCAGTGTTTGGTCAAATTTTTTGCACATTTCAGTAGCTTTACTTGTTTTTTGATTGCAAATTTTACATTGTTGTAGATTTTTTATATACTGAACTGTGGACAGAACCAGTAATACCCCATATACAAGCACTGTTTGGTTAAATGAGTGACTTGTCCTGCTACGAACTGTCTTGTATGTCCCTGGACAGTGTATGATGAGAAAGTCATATACATACAGAAATGTCTCTAACAAAGGCCACAAAGTGACAACGCTTACCACAAAGTGACAACGTTAAAACAGCACTGCTCCTTATACAATGTTCCACATAGCAAAATAAAGCACTTTAGATTTGTCAAAAGTCAAATACCATGTGTAGATTCACCAAATTACAGATTGTTTAACATTTGAATTGAGATTAACACATTTTTATTGCGTCATTAGGGATAGACGCAACTGCGTCAACCTGAGGCTTATATGTAAACTGTCTGAAACCTTTCACATCAAAACAAATACTTCATGATTGCCAATGATTTATTAATATGAGCTCTAGATCACTGTTTCGGGAAGCAGCCAATAAAGTTAAGATAGCCATAATAAATATTAAATAAATTTATTTTCGTCTTTATAATATTAGTATAGATGAACATAAATGGCATCAAGCAGTACTTTAGACCGTCAACTTTAGATCATACAAATGAAATAGCGTCAATGTCTTGGACATAGTCAGATGTTCAGATGATCGCAACACATTCCTTAGATGCTGCCTCGATAAAATTACCTGTCAGTTAATTATTATTATTATTATTTATTAACATCAAAGTCATACTTTAACCTACTAAACTATAAGGCCATTTTGTTTGTAAACCGATAAGCAATTTATTGCGTGTTGGATGTAATGTTGAATACGGGTCCTATGCGTATGAAGACGCGCCTGAGGACCGACCGCAGCTCCGGCTTGAGATCGAAGCAGGTGATTTCGCAGAGCATCGGGTAGTACGTCGATACGTGAGCCGCAAACTGAAACAAGAAGTTTTCAATTCAGCAGGTATGAACAAGTAAAGAACTTTTTTCTCTCATTTATTTTAATCTACATTTATAAACCCCTTATTATTAAAAGCGATAGAAACACGACAGTAAAGTTACAGAAAAAATGGGAAATAATATTCCCATCCTACTGTTCATTATTAGCTCTATATTATTACGAACGAACGCCCGCAATTTTACCAGCTTCGTCCCCGTTCCCGTGGAAATATCAAGATACAAATTAGCCTGTGATAGTATTCATGATTCTGGCTATTATAAGCAAAAATTGAAAAAAATATTTTATGTTGTAAGTGCCATAAATATTATATACTATCGTATTCATTTATTGAAAAACTGTTTATTTAATAAAAATTTAACAAAAAAATAGAACTGACTAAAAACGCACTAAAAAGTAAAAAATAACTGTAACATTTAGTTGCTTTAATTTTCTTAAGCATATCTATGAAGTCGGTGCCAGCAAGTTTAAGGAACATTTATTGAACGTAGTATAGCAGTTTATGGGTTCTAGGCAATGTCTTTAAAGTAGAAACCTTGGCTCGCACCGACTCCTAGATATACTCATGTAAATTAAAGTAACTAAATGACACAGTTATTTTTTACTTTTTAATGCGTTTTGAGTCGGTTCTATTTTTTGTTAAAAAATTTTATTTCTTATTTTTTAATGATTTATCGCCACGTAACGTACTCGTACTATACTGTCATAGTATATTATACGGCACTTGTAGCCAAAAAGGTACCGATACTACACAAAAACCGAAATCGCTGCAAGTGTGCATATAAAAGTATGCCCTTTCTAATAAAAAAAGAATTATCAAATCGGACAACTCTGTAAAAAGTTATGCGTGGTCATACATTACACGGCGTATATCTATCTAATCTTATACCTTTAATCGAGCAATTCTTGTTTATTTTGAATCTCTGAAGAAAGCAACTCCAACGATGTTTGGGGGCAAATACCGATCAGCAGGTTTCATTTTTAGAAAACGTATAATTTCCAAAATAAATAAAACGATTTAGCATATTATGGACTTGTAAATCGTTTAGAACGAATCGATACAATTATATATTATTCTATTTTTTATTGCAATTAATATATAGGTATATATAATTTCGTGCACGTGATATTTAAATTTCGTCGATATTAGTACAGTTGTTATTTATAAACCTTGAAGAGTGATATTATTGTCAAAGTAGAACTACTTTTGTCCGAGATATTCAACACATAAAATCAATTAGTTATCTAATCGTAACTAATAGTTAGAAATGTAAAGTTTATTGCGACTAAATAAATATCTCTTCATTTTAATTATTTCTAAAGCATAATGAGGTCGCCGCACGCAGTGTAATTTTTGTACGTAAACTCATTAGAGCTATTCAGCACCGCTACTTCCTAAAACTTATGGGTCGTTTAAACAGTACGAGTAGGCCAGCCGAGTCGCTGTTTACTGGCTAGTCAATAGCTTGCATAAGGTAAACTAGCCTTTAGGATAATGATGATGGTTACTACTCTGTAATTATATTATGACTTTGGTTCAATTCATACTATCTTATGTCCAACTTATGTTTAGTAGAACGATATCATTAGAATCTTATCACGCATTTCGCATACTGATATAATTATTACGATAATGATGGCTGGAGTACGGCTTAACGTCGCATTAGTAATCTGATTCGTCAGCTAGCCAGCGCTTTGGTGTAGAATACTAAATTTAACTTCCCCTGCATTGTTAGGTATATCGTCACAGGAAATTGCCAACATACAATAGGACTGGACACATTATTTCACGCTAAAGACTGTCATATTTATAACGTTGAAAAATAATAAAAATAATTAGGAATAAAATATTGTATCATATTAATAATGTAAAAGTATAATCTTAATTAGAGAATGGGAGGCAAGATAATCTATTGATAAAATTAAATTTTGAGGGAACGAAAATTCACAAATTGTTTTAACCCAGATAAGCCTGAAACTAAAATTTTCTGAAAATTTTGAAAAAAGTTACATTATTTAGTTTATTAGATCTTATGCAACATAAAAAAAATTATGAAAAAAAAATTAAGTGTAAGGCTTTCAGGGAAACAGCCGTCCTATATGTAGGACAGTAGGATAATAAGAGGAAATAAAAGACCATTTATGACAAAACAGAATGTAATCAAAAAGTGTAGTTTATTAGATAACTATTGATTATATTACCCATTGTTATATGTAATTTACTAGATTAACACTATTTATGAATGATATGTTTCAAAACACTTGACACACACTCCAACATCACATTTCTTGCAACGTGTCAAACATTTTTTGATTCAATCAAAGCAATTGCTACCCTTCTGCGAAAGCCAAGATGATCCAGTTTTCCATGATTTATTTTATGTAACTGCCATGCATTATGTTCGGCAAGATCAATCATGTGTGTGAGCAACGGCATGTACCATTTCTTGCCTCGTATACCAATTCGGTAATGTGAAATATTTTCATCAGACCGATCCACTCCTCCCATATATTTGTTATAGATGGACACCATATGTGGTTCTTCTATGACAATGTTTCTCTTTTCACTTTGTGAGAAGCGTTTGGCAGATTGTTTAGGATTTATTCCTACAGCATTAGAAGCAATACTGAATATATTATTGTCATGCCATTTAGCAATAATGAACGTGTTGTCATGTGTCGTTCTGTAATCGACAGCACCACGTTCCTTTTTTTCAGTAACTTCGATGTAATTAGAGGACAACTAGATGTCCTGTTTTCTCGAACTGTCCCAGTGCAACGAAGGCCTTTCTTTGTTATCTCTTCCAGCAAGGGCGTCCCAGTAAAAAAATTATCAAAAACTACGTGGTAAGGAAGGTCGAAGCCACCTGAAATCAGCACATCGCAAAAAGTGAGAACAACGCTTGCACCCAGCCCCAATTCTTTATATATTGGATTGCACATAGTTGTAGCACCTTGGTATGGTTCCATCCATAAAACATACCCTAACCGTGTAGCACCAACCCATGCTTTGAACCCGTACCTAATAGGTTTACCTTTTATGTGCTGTTTGCAGCCATGTCTACCATAGTAGGGGATATATCTACACTGTAATGCTCTTCAAGAGGAGAAAATTCTAAGAACTTTTTATTTAGAAGTGTAACTAGGGGGCGTACTTTTGTGTATTTGTGATTATCATTGACATGAAGGTGGCGAAAAATAAAGTCAAATCTATCCCTAGTCATAGCCGAGCTGATCAATTCATTCTTTGTATCAGGGGAGTTTTCCCAATACATTCTTCCGGGGAATGAATAACCACTAACCAACAATATGCCGATGAAACATTTCATATCTTCAGTGGTTATGTCTCCAGGCAAATTCTTTTTGACAGCATATTTATTGCTCTCTGACACCAACAACGAAATAACATCTTCATCTAAGAAGTTTTCAAACCACTCAATTGGGCGCTTATCTTGGCAAGCGCCTTGAACATCTGGCCAATTCACGGGATTTTTTGCCAAGTCCCGTTTTCTCCATGCGTAGGTACGCCTACGTTTAGTTCGACCTGTAGAATCAGAAGGTTCTTCTTCTGTATCACTCACCATAATCTGCCCTTGAATCATTACTTCAGCCGGTTGAAGCAGAATGTTTCGTGGCAAATTATTCAAAGTTACATTATCTTCTTCACCCGAATCTTCGTCAGTGAGACAGTCAGGATCAACAGGAGGAGGTAGAATACATATCAGTCGTTCTCTATAATCTTCTTCATTATCAGAAACATTTTCTAAAGCATCTAAAATTTCATGCGCAGCTAACGGTCTGTAAAGAAAAAGTTGTATTATTGTAGTAAAATCATGTATATTATCCTACTGTCCTATATACAGTACGCTAGTATTTGTAACAAGTTATACGTAATTTATTTATATTATTTTGCTAGAATATTTATTTAGTACAAAAGTTAAGGTTATCAACTAAATATTAAAACAGAAAAAAACAACTCACGAGTAAAATATAACTTTTTATACATACCTGTCATTTGCCATGTCTGTAACGCACTTTTATTACACACTTATAAGGTAAAATATAAGGTAAAAACTGTTAAAATAACTGTCTTTTTATTTTTTCTAATAAAGCTGACACGTTTCTTACTGCAAATCATAAGACTAAATAATCTTAGATAAAGAGGGTATTCTGATATTTTTTTTTATTTCTACTGTCCTAAATATAGGACAGTAGGCTTATCTGGGTTAAAATAGTAAAATTTCAATGAACAATTGAATATACTCACTCTTTCGTCGGGCATTTTGAGGATTCTCGTGAGAATGAGAAGCAGTATCGATGTCCACGCGTCCCTGTGAGCTTCGTTCGTCAACGAGCCGAAATATTCGAGAGCCTCGCAAGATATAGTGATGAGACTCTTCTGCACGGCCGGCCAGTGCGCCCGCCGCGCCTCGTCGCTGTACATCTTGAACAGTATCCGGAGCACGCACGCCAGGGACTGAGTCTCTTGTTTTAGCATGTTAGGCTTCACGGACCCTTTGAAGTTCGCCTTCCAAAGCACATTCCTCTGCGCATTATTGGTGTTGAACGTCTTGGCGAAACGATGACTGCACATTAGGCACTCAACCAGTCGCAGCAGGTGCGGCGAGCTCAGCAGACGATACATGCCTTGTTCTTCTCGCTGACATTCCTGTTCAGTCCCGGGGGTTCCCCCGGTTAGTTCTGCTGCGGCCAACGCTAATGTCTCCGCGTCCTCCTTCCGGGATGTGGCAGGATAGAACACTATGTTGTCGATCGTCTGTATGAGTTCCAACTGCACTACACATTTAATGAGAAGGCTGTTGAAAATCCGATTTGACGATTTGATTTCGTCGCCACCTTGGGGTTTTTTGAGGATTCCATGTCGCACGTGAGGCGCTTCCCCCTCTTCATTTTCGTCAGGCTTCCATGTCAGCAGCGTGGTGGGCAACGTACTGTTGAATATATCCAACATGATCTGGCATGTTTTGCTCCAAGTATCTTCACCGAATTTGGTTCCGTTGGATATGACTAGATTCTCCAAACAATTGGTACCCGACCTCGCGAGTTGCTCGTTATCTTGCTGAACGCACCAGTGCAGCTGCGCATAAAGCTGTTCCAGTAGAAGGGAGCCGAGAATGTCAAAATATTGCGTGAAGACATCTACAATAGCATACAGAGCGTGATTGCACGTGGTAGTCATCCATTCGTTTTTCTCTAATTGATGCTCGGGTAATTTCATGTTGTCGAAAATTCTAAACAGTATATTAAATAAATCTCTCCACCAGTGGGGACGGAACGAATCGCCGTGAGTTTTAATAATTTCGAAGAGGACGGTGAGCCCTCGCGTCCGCACGTCGAGTTTGCAACGGCTCACGACACAGGAAAGCGAAAACAGGAGCGGGAACCAACCTCGCAACCACACTCTGTCTTCCTCTAGCGCTCCCGGTTCCCCTTCAAGCCCGGCGTGTTCTGCGAACAAGTGCGGTGACGTGCCCACTGCGGTCGCACAAGATCTCACCAGCCTTATCGCTTCCATAGACGTGTCGGGGAATTTAGCGTTGCATGCGAACTCAGATAAACATTTCACTGCATCTTGGAATGAATCTATCATTGCTGGGAATTGTCTCTCGTACAGTTCTGTTATAATTTTGCCTGTAGTCTGGAATGCTAAGTCAACGATCGCTTCGTCTTGGTCGCTGGCTGCTAAGTGAAATACCGAAAATATATTCTTCCAACCTGACTTTATATTGGGCGCTTGAGAGTTAACCATTTGTGCGATACATCTGACCACCATATCGCGTATGGTCGGTGAGCTATTTTTCTTCATTATGTGCTCGAATGGTCTCAAGAAGTCTTTTTGGAATTTAAAGTTAGCAAATTCACCTTTCTCAATGAATTTCATAGATAGTTGTCTTAAAGAATCGACTGCGAAAAATGCGATATCCTCATTGCTACTACAACCCACTTTATTGAAGTGATCGCCGAGTACTTGCCAAATACGTGACCACTGCAACCTGATACGACCCATGTTGTAATATGAGATTTCTACAATCTTTTGTAAGGAGAACATTCGAGGATTTGTGGGATGGCTGAGTTCATCCAGCGATACTTGACATAGAGCTTTCACAAAATCGACAATCGCGTCTCCGTCAAGTCTAGTCGATCCAGTAAATATTCTATCTACAGCTACTACAACGCTCTGTGAACTCGTTTCGCCGATGTGTTCTTTTACACTAGGATCTAACGACATAAGACTAAACTTTAATACATCTGGTTGTGGCTTAATTCCCGACCCCGAAAGGAACTGTGGTCGCACTCCGGTTCCTATGAGTTGAGCTAATTCTAGTTGCGAAATGCATTTTACGACATCTAACCAGCTGTACCCTAAATAGTTCCCATCGGTATGTGCCACAGTTATCAAGGTTTTGATTGTGTCAATATTCTTTGCTTTCATTTCTGTGATAGGCGAATTTGCAGTCAGCAATGTGAATCTCGCTAGTGCTTGTACATACGCATCCCTCTCTAGAGACATATGAAAGATGCATGCAATTCGAATAGCACATCTAATACCATCTAAACATAAGGATGCAATTTCGGGGTCATCACAGTCCTGAAGACCCACCGAAAATGCGGCAAGGAATGGTGTCCACGCCATTTTAAACATTGGTCGAACATGCTCTACGTGTTTTGCCGTAGTGAAAGGTGTTTGAACATGTGACACTGATTCCATCAGATTTTTGGCAGCAGTAGATATTTGTTCCATTTCCATGTTCCAAATAAGTTTACGTTTCTTTTCATTAGCGATCATATGTTTTCCTGGTTTAGATGTGTTTTTCATTTTAATTTCATGGCCAGCTATTTCATCATAAATCTGAGATAAGTACTCGCGCGGGAGATCATTGTTGTCACTTATGCCACTATTCAGTTTGATGTACTGTTCTTTTGTCATTTTATTCTTGACTTGTGGTGAATGCAAATCAGTTGTAAGCATTATTATGGAAAAGGCTAACACATAAACTGTGTCTGCACTTGTAAACAAAGTATTAGTAGGATTGCATTCACAGTAGCGAGCTGCAAACTTTTCCATCAATCTATCAATTTTCTGAGCTTCACCAGGTAAACGAAAACCTTCTAGGAAATGTCGTAAAGCAGCTACAATATCCATATTGGAAAAATTCATAGAATCTACATAAGCATACATGACTTCTTTGGAATGATCATCGTTTTCACCTAAATATTCACCAATAAATATTTTATCTATTCTTTCATCATTTATCAACCACTCTGCTATGTCTTTTGTAGATGTTCCTAATAATCCTTGGTCCTGCAAGAAAGTGACTCCTTTTTTTGGTTTCCTGTTAAAGAGATCAATTCCAGTTTCCCATACTTCTTTCTGTTGCTTCAATACTTCGAACTGCTCAGGTGAATCTAGAGTTTCTCTATTACCAATATTACTTGATCCTGTAGAAACTAAGCTGAGGCTTGATCCTCCATGAGATTTGATACTTTGATGATCTGTATCTTCTTTTACTGGTCTTTCACCTAGTGTAGTTTGCATGTTTGGGTTAATGTATAACTCCTTACTCCATTCTACCATGCATTTCAATATTGACACAAGGCATTCAAGGCCTCTGATTCTCATAGATTTTTCCTGATTTGGTGTAGCTCCTAGTTCCAAAGCTTGCCTTCCTTGGGCAATTTTAGATACATCATTGACTAGCCTTTGGAATAAGTTAGCAGCTGATAAATCACAATCATAGTTGACATAAATATCAACAACACTCTGGGCATCTCCACATATTCTTGTCAAAGCTTGAATAACCATCCACTTATGTTCAAATGAAGAACTTGATGTTTCTAAAATATTCATGAAGATTTCTTTGAAGAAAACCTCAATTTGTTTTTTAAGGTGAGCCTTGAAGTTTTGTAGTAGGGCTAGGAAAATAGCTAGGGACAGTTCAAACACTTCAGGTACCGAACTAACACCATTCTTTGATAATGCTACACAGAGATATTGTTTGATAGCAGTTATGAACATCTCATTGTTTCTAAATACCGGACCTGCATTTTGTAGAATAGATAGAAGTAGATGTAAAGACAGAATTTTAGATCTTAATTCATGTGATTTTGGATCAGGTGTACCATCAGGTAAGGGCTTCATGGATAGCTTACAAAGAGCCCTGAAGACTAGGAATGCATCCTTTTGTAGGACATGTGTAAATTTAGCTGTCACAGAGTTGTCATTCTCAGACTGAACATCAACACTTTCTTGTGATGGGATCCTGGTCATGGATGATTCAGTATTGGCTTGCCCATTACTATCCTGGGAAATGCTACCAGTATCTGATGGAATTTCGATATTGTCAGGTCCATTGTGATTACATTCTATAGAATTTTTTTTTGAAGCAATAATGATTGCATTGTCTATAACAGAGTCAACTATTTGCTTAGCTATCATTTTTGCTTCTAAAACTTCATCCACCTCATCATCATTTGGTGTTGTTTCCTTGTTTGTATCACTTTGTCCATCATCTGTTGGTACATTACCATTGGGTATTTTATGGTGATGTTCAGGAAGGTTACTATTGTGTTCAGACTCTATCGCCTGATTTTCCATTTTGGTGAAGATGACATTTAGCATCTGTGTGAGAGTGGCTCTAGCTGTTGTTTGGTTTATAAGATTTTTACTAGCCAAGTAAATGTTATAACAAGTGCGAACTGCCAGTAACACAGTACCTTCATGGACTTCAACATGTTGACTTGTGATAACAGTAAGAAGAGCTTTTATTATTTGTAATTGAACCCCTTCATCAGTCTGTGGTCCGTTAAAACAGCTGCAAATGGTTTCAACAATCCTATCAATTAAAAGTTTTCTAGGTGTAGTTGAATCGGGAATATTTCCAGTAAGATGGCCATAAGCTATAAGTTTTTGCAGGCAATCCAATGCAGTAACAACTATCCGGGATGCTTTGCTCTGACAGGCCAGTTCAAATGGCAGGAAGTATTTTTCAGCAGTAATGATGTTTGATGAATCATTTTTAGGTAGGGGGAGAGTACCTGATGATGGACTCTCAGGTGACTCCACTTGGCCTCCATTTTTAAGTTCGGCTTTAATTTCCTCTGAAACAATGAACATGCATTGATTTATTAAATTAATCAGTTTAATATTTATTTTATATCCTACTTAACATTTTTTCAAGTTTGTTCTTGTATTCTAAAGTATAGTAACTAACTGTTTTTCAAATTCAAGGTCTTTTTGGAATTGAAAGATTTTGCATGTAGTGTGTTTTTTAAAATTATACCCGTCCAAGGTCTGCACTGTGTGCCTGTGCACTGCTGACATTGCGCTAGTTATGGCACTGTTTCTGACAATGTTAATGTAAAATGTACAAAAATCCAGCTAATTTTCATATTTTATTAAGATATTTAAATTATTAAAAGGTTTATTAGCACAGACATATAATTTTATTATTTAAGTATTATGAACTGATAAATGTTTTAAATGTCCTTGCTTTCAACTATGATTTCATAATCTTTATTATTTGTAAGTTATGGAATGTTTAGACATCTTATAGAAAAAGCTAGATGTCATGCTTGACTAAGGACATCCATTAGTAGGTGCTCTATTATCGAAAATCTATTATTGTATTATTATTATGCAAAACAACATAAATAATAGGTACACATCAGGTCTGTTAATGGTCAAGGTCGTAATCCAATCACAGTTTTCATGCAATATTTTAAATAAACTAGTTTATTGAGAGGCATAATTTAATTAGTGAACCAGTAGCCATATAAATATATCGATGTCATACTGTTATCTTTATGATGAAATGTCAAAATGGTTTACCTAGGGCCACTTCACAGGACTTTTTCAGCTGGCTGTGATAGGACCTCTTGATGTCCTTATCGGCTAATATCTTTTCCAATGCTCGGACTATAAACATCTCTTTAGTTTTTGAATTGGTTTGCATCGTTAGTTTATATTTGATCACTCCATTCGATCCGATCGGATTCGACTTAGGTGCGCGGAGGTTTCGTGGTTAATAAATATCATTTATATTGAGGCACTAGCGTATTGTATTCGTAGATTTAGTTGCACTTTCGTGAAAGCACTAATTTATCATCACAACACTATTTAACTCGCGATTTATATAAATTCATTTTATTACAACGAATATAAGATCTATTCACACCTCATCACAAACATGACAATTAGTAAGGTCGCGTTCAGTTTAATCAATGTCACTTGAAGTTGAAATAATTTAAGTGTATTTATTATCTTTAGTCATTTCGCTGTGTGTGTCGAGCAGCTCCAGCATAAGAAATATGGATACCAAATATAAAAAATGTTAATCTTTTTACTTTATAATCTTAAAAACAATGTGTATTTATTTTTAATAAATTAGATTATTATTAAAAAAAAGTGAAAATAAAATGACAACTGCTGTAAAAATACGTTCAGAGGAATTAAAAACAGACGCGATTCTGTGTTAACTGGGATTTGTTTTAGTTAATCTATGGTTTTAGTTTTACCTGTAGCAGTCTGTGCCAATTGTGTTAAAAGAAAAAAGAAAAAATTATGGAATTTTTGTGATATGGGCAACAGCAATAGTATTGTTCAGTTTGTTTGAGTTATTCAGTGAAAACATTGCGAAGTATTTAATTTTTAATTAGTTATTATACAACCAACAAAATTGCTTCTACAATGACCGTAACGCGGGTGGCGGAGTCCCGCACAGAGTTTAAACTAAAGAGTCTTCCGGAGGACGCTATTTCCAGTGTGAAATTTGCCCCAAAATCAAATCAGTTTCTATTAGTATCATCGTGGGACTGTTCTGTGAGGCTTTACGATGTATCTGCGAACGTCGAGAGGCACAAATACAGCCACGAACTGCCCGTGCTCGACGTTTGCTTCAGGGTAACAGTTTGTTTATTATTACCGCGCTTTTGTAACCTAAAATCTTTCAGACTATTATGAAAATAAACTTTTGAAGAAATGCGGTAAAACTAATTTCAAAGAAAAAATATATTGCCTAAGCCTTTTACCCATTTTCTGCGATCATTCGTGTGTTTTGTTTTTTTTTAAGAACTTAAATGTCTTCCTGGAATAAAAGTATCATCTATAATAATCTAGGTCATGGTCTACTTATGTCCAAAATTTAATTGATATACATTAATGTAGGTTTAGGTGACAAACTTTTACACTTCCCAACATAATTATATCAATACTATTGTCAGTTATAATTTAAAAATTAAAACTGGTCATTCTAAACATAGGAGAGAGAGGTATAAATTAACTTAAATCCTTCTAACAGTTATATCTATAGTCACTATCAATTTACATAATACATTTCTCGTATGGCTAAGAATTTTTAGTAGATTATAGAGTGATTGTGATAGATAGTCCTCCATCCTGTGAGCAAAGTTGGTTCTGGCATTATTGACAGTATTATACAGACTTATTTTTTATTATTAATTTAGAAACTACTAAAATAAGATATTTCTCAATAAAATGAAACATTGCACATGTAGAGCTTTTAATTGTGAGTCTAAAAGTTCCACTTTAACTAAACAACAAGTTTGTTCTGGAACATATAGGGTTCAACAATAGCTAATATCTAATATATTATTATTATTATTATTCTTTATTTGTATTCCACACACACAATAAAAAAAAAACAGTACAGAGATAACTTAAAAAATATATATGTAGGATACAAAAGGCGGCCTTATGGCTTTACAGCTATCTCTGCCAGGCAATCTTAGGCTTAGGAAAGTATAAAGAAAGAGACTGCAGGTGGTATACTTATAAAATATAGATAAATTCAAATAATTACACACTAATACATAAACCAGACTACAGAAATAACACCAATAATAACTAAAATATATATCATAAAATAAACTAATTATATTAGTTCAATAATGAGAATTAAACTCTAAATCAGTTAAATTTTTGTCTAGCAATCTAAACCAAGTAGCTATTGAGGCTACTAGTAACACAATTATTGTTAACAGGATGCAGTGCATACCTACAGCGGAGGGGTAGACCAGACACTGAAGATGTATGACCTGAATGCAAGCAGCGAGACAGTGCTCGGTGAACATAAAGGTGCAATCAGATGTGTAGAGTTTGCCAGTGAGGTAAATGCAGTGCTCACTGGCAGCTGGGATGGCACTGTCAAGATGTGGGACAGCAGGGTGCCCAACTGTGTCGGCACTTACAACCAGGGGAATGAAAGGGTAAGAAGGCTTGATAAAATCATCATCAGCCTATTTTAATTGTTTGTGCAGTCAATTACAGAAGAGGATATTGGAATTTGGTTGCATTTATGCTTCAGTGGGCCTAGGTTGATAATCTATGCTAGCTAAGGTTAGGGGTGTATTATTTACCAACTTCTTAACTTGCTGAGTTTATTGGATGTAAAAAAGTTAAGTATCTATAAACTACACTGTTTTAACAAGTTTCTGTTCTGAGATATAGTAATAAAAATGGCTGTTTTAATCTATCCCTATTGCAAAATTCAGCCAATTTGCCATCCTTAAAAATTGGTTCAATACTTACAGTGTAAAGGAGTAACAAACAAACACACACACACACAATCTTTAGGTTTTATAATATCAGTACCTGGTTGACGAAGCTTTGCTCAGTATTTTTTTTTGTAAATTAAACATTGATGGCCGAGTGGCACAGTGGGTAGTGACCCTGCTTCTGCGTCCTAGGCCGTGGGTTCGATTCCCACATCTGGAAAATATTTGTGTGATGAGCATGGATGTTTTCCAGTGTCTGGGTGTTTATCTATATATTATAAGTATTTATGTATAATATATATAAAAATATTCATCAGTTATCATAGTACCCATAACACAAGCTACCTATGAGTATGCTTACTTTGGGGTTATATAGTGATCTGTGTAATTGTCCTATAATATTTATTTATTTATTTATTTTTTGTAAATGAAACCTCACTATACTAAACTCGATTGAGAATGTCTAGTCTTTTTACACCTGTTTTTTTAATCAACTAGTTAATAACAAATTCATAACAATGAATTAGATTAGTAAGCTTAAAACTAATTAATATATTCAATCTTTTCATAGGATTTTTTAAAATAACAAAACATAATTTTAAATTTATTAGGCATAAAATGTGTTGCATTTTCTTCGTTTCTACCTTCATTTTAAATTTGTTTATTGATATACTTTCCATAATGATTTTGGCTTTAAAATAGATCAATTAATTGCCACCCGAAACCTCTGCATACAAAATTTCATTAAAATTGTTGCAGCCAACATGCATCATTCCCAGGATTCAGATTCTATATGTTTACAAGAATTGCTTGTTTAAAGTTATATACATTAGGATTACATTGTATTCATATATTTGTCTTTTTTCTGGTTCTAGGTATACACAATGAGTATAGTGGGAGAAAAATTTGTAGTGGGCACATCAGGCCGTAAAATATTTGTGTGGGATGTCCGCAACATGGGACATGTGAATCAGCGGAGAGAATCCTCACTCAAGTACCAGACCAGATGCATACGAGTGTTCCCCAACAAACAGGGCTATGTGCTGAGCTCTATAGAAGGCAGAGTGGCTGTGGAGTACCTGGACAGCAATCCTGAGGTGCAAAAGAAGAAATATGCTTTTAAATGTCATCGGATTAAAGATGGTGGTATGCTGTTTTATTTTTTTAACATTTAAATTACAAATTCAAAAAATGGTTGTTTATGCAAAATTATTGAATCACTTGGAATTTGATTTTTTAAATTTAAATTCTGGTTAATAAAGGATAACGTTTTTTAAACTAAGCACAAATATACATAGGCAAAAAAGAAGAATATGAAAGTAAGTACAAAGAATGTTAGGAGCTGGTATAGTCTAATTACCACTAAAACATGATGATGACAGCCGAGTGCCGAGGTTCTTCTTCTGCGTCCTAGGCTGTGGGTTTGAGTCCCACATCTGGAAAAATGTTTTTGTGATGAGCATGGATGTTTTCCAGTGTCTGGGTGTTTATCTATATATGAGTATTTATGTACGAGGGGTGGCTGATAAGTTCATGGCCTAGGGGATATTTTTCAATATAGTCACTCTCAAGTGAAATACACTTCTCATATTGTAAATACAATGCCTTTAAACCATTGAGATAATATTTTGGAGATTTCTCTTGAAAATGGCTTTCTATGGCTGACTTCATCTCATTGTCATCCGAAAATCGCCACCCCGTAAAAGGCAAATCTTATCTCTAAAATATCCTTGTGATTAACAAATAATTTGTTTTGTTAAGGATTAAAGTTTAGTTGTATAAATAATGACGTAAACTTAAGGATATGAATTAAATTGCATAAACTTTTCATACAATGTTTTCAATTATATCCAATATTTAAGGCAGCGTACCCGCATAAAGTTAATTTAATAAATTTCACGGTCCGACCCGCGCTACAAAAAGTGTGATAACTCGGGTAATATATACAATACAAATATAAAATATAGCCTATGACACTCACTGATAACGTAGCATTCTACTGGTGAAATGGACCATAATCATAAAACTTACACACTTATTATTGGACACTGTATATTCCATATGCTTGTTATTTGTTTTCAGGCTTAGAGAAGATATACCCAGTGAATGCCATAAGTTTCCACTCGGTGTACAACACATTTGCCACAGGTGGCTCAGACGGCTATGTCAACATATGGGATGGCTTCAATAAGAAGAGGCTCTGTCAGTTCCACAGGTAATTTTAGACGTAATACAGAATGCTATCATAATTATCAGCCCATTTTATACGACCCACTACTGGGCCAGGCCTTCCTCCTTGTAGTAGAGCCTGTTGCCTGCTAACCCTGCTGCTGCCTGGTCAGCAGGTTTTGATAATGTTTAATTCACTACTAATAATTATTACATGTAGATGATAGTGACTGGGGCCGACGCTTAAACGTGCTCTCCGAGGCACGGGTATGTAAAATTCCCCTACTTCCCGATTCTGGGCTTAGAATTTTTAATGAAAGTTACTTAGAAGTAATAATAATTCAAAATTACTCTACAACCAGGATTCGAATCCAGTATTCGTAATTGAGACTACATTGGCAAAACACTAGAGTCTAGACTAAAAGGGCAATTTCTAAGATAGTGCAATTTTACAGTTTCGAACTAGTAAATGTGATGAATTTGAGTAAAATTACTTGAGATTAGGCGGTGGGGAGAGGGGGGACGAATTTTCACATTTCACCAGTGCAGGTTTTGCAATTTTTGCAAAAACCACCTCGTTATTAATGGACGCTTGGTTACCTCTATCACAGGTACAACACAGCGGTGTCCTCTCTCTCGTTCTCTCACGACGGCTCCGCGCTTGCTATTGCGTGCTCGCAGCTAGACGAGTCGCAGGCCGAAGAGCCCAAGCCTGAGGACATCGTGTATATCCGCTACGTCACCGACCAGGAGACCAAGCCCAAATAAAACCGCACTAAACACCGACTCGGTACCTCTATATTTATATGTAGGCCACATGGTTCCAAAACAGCGTTTTATAATTTCAATTTTTAATTATTTTTCAATTAGAATGAAATCAACTCAGTTGTCACAAAATAACCATTACTTGCCTGGTTATCGAGATTAGCTAACAATTTTTACAATCCGACCGGTCATTTTAGAGTTTAGTCGAAACAGACCGACAAATATGTAAACATTTTTAAAACCTCTACATTATAACCACTATAAATTGCATCAAATATCAATTCATTTTTGGCCTGTCTGTCTGTTTCTGCCTATCGGAACTTTCACACACAGATAAGTTATAAGGAGTAACAGTCTATTTTTAATTTTTATCAGAAATAAAATTGCATACGAAGGAATTCGCGAGTGAACACTATTAATAATAAATATGTTAAATAATTTTTGGTTTTGTATATAAATTGTTATATTATAACATCTCTAATTCGAGCTCTTAGGAATAATATAAATGGTTCATTGCCACTAGTTCCATTAAAAGTTCCATCATGGAATTAGTGATAATTTTTTGTTATCACTAGTTCCATTTTAAAAGGAATACGAAGACAATGGAACTAGTGTTGATTTATTTTATGGTTCGTTGCCACTAGTACCATTAACAGTTCCATAATGGAACTAGTGATGATTTTTTTAGTCACTAGGTCCACATTATTATCTTAAGCACTTTAGGCACTTGCGAAATTTTTCGAGGGTGTAAAAACACTATAGTTAGAAACACTTAGGTTTTATTATAATTTTATTCAATAAAATCAACAAATATTTATTTTTTCTTACTTTAATGAGTTTTACTATAGTACACTGGCTAAACACTACGGTATATATCAAAATAATGTAGTACAGTATTCCACAGTAGTCACTAAGAGATCTCATTTAAACCTACACCCGAGTCACAAGTCTCGGGCTCTGTTCGGAGTTTTTCTCTCAGCCAAGCGATGGACCCGGCACCCGCACGATGAATCCTTTAAACTCTAAGATATTAGTCTCTCTCAATTTAAATATGATTCCATTTTTTGTCGAAAAGATGTCGCCGCCATCCGACAACGCGTATATTCGCGGACTTTTTTGTTGACCTTTTTAAGGTGTGGAATACTGTACTACATTATTTTGATATATACCGTAGTGTTTAGCCAGTGTACTATAGTAAAACTAATTAAAGTAAGAAAAAATAAATATTTGTTGATTTTATTGAATAAAATTATAACAAAACCTAAGTGTTTCTAAATATAGTGTTTTTACATCCTGGAAAAATTTCGCAAGTGCCTAAAGTGCTTAAGATAATAATGTGGACCTAGTGACTAAAAAAATCATCACTAGTTCCATTATGGAACTGTTAATGGTACTAGTGGCAACGAACCATAAAATAAATCAACACTAGTTCCATTGTCTTCGCATTCCTTTTAAAATGGAACTAGTGATAACAAAAAATTATCACTAGTTCCATGATGGAACTTTTAATGGAACTAGTGGCAATGAACCATATAAATATACCGAGTTTAATGAAACTGATATTTGAGAATGGTTTCTAAATTAAGCCGATCCACTTGGTGACGTCAGCGACCAATGACGTCATAACTAATTGCTTTAGGTACTGAGCGTATTGCGTAGGTAATGTGCGGTGAGCCTTGCAAATAAGTCGTAATAGATCTTTGGTGGTATAAACGTGGTCAAAGAGTGTGCAGTGATGTTAGTATATAAGTGACGCGTATGTGAAAGTATAAAATAAATAAATTAAGATTACATTTATAATTCCGTTGTTTTATTTTAATAATTATATGTCTTTATTCTATCTTATGTTTGTGTATGACAACCATGAAATAAATAATGTAGAGCGTTAGAGCGCTGCTTTTTTATTCTGTGGCGATGACTAGTAACATAATTAAAAAAAATTTAACAAAATATTGAACCGACTTCAAAACGCACTAAAAAATAAAAAATAAGTACGTCATTTAGTTTCTGTAATTTACTTAAGCATACTATGAAGTCTATCCATGTTTAAGGAACGTTTATTAAACGAAGTACCAAAGCACTTTATGGGTTCTAGGTAGCGTCCGGAGATAGGGACAACCCACCACTGTCCATGGCCCTTTCAACCTCTCGGTCATTTGGGCCCAATCTCGGGAGGGCAACCCGGAATCCGCACTTCTCTTCGCGTTTCATCACCGGGCCGCCTTCTTGACTCCCTACAAGTTCTTCGTCATCTCGTCCTTGTCCCTCATGTACACTCTCCCCCTTCTGGGGCATGCACGTCACACAACGCGACTCGCTCGCGACGCCGCGATCCGTAGCAGCTCCACATCACCTCTGTACAGTGTTCATCTCTCCGAGACGCTCCGCTTCTTATGTCAATGGTGCGCGAACTCCCGTAGTTTGCAGAAGTTGGCCGCCGAACTCACGAGGTCCTGGTAGTAAACAGGTCCCACTGTTTCGCGATCGTTCCCATCCAACATTACGCCCGAAAGTCCTCATATTCGCTGCACTCTCACAAGACATGGTGGAGGTCCTCCTCCGCCAGCCCGCACAAACACTCTCCAGTCTCACTGATGCACATATCACGCAGACGCTTCTGGAAGCAGCGTTGACCCGTAAGTATTTGCGAGGTCTCATAGTCCGGAGCGACCCAGGTCGCCTTAAGCCGGCCGGCCACGTCCAGGAAGTATCGATGCAGCTCACTACCTTTTGTCTCACTCGTCCATCTCTTCTGCCACTCCTCGGTTACAACCAACCCGATTTCCCAATAGCGTCCGGAAAGTAGAAACCCTGCATGGCACCGACTTCATAGGATGCTTACATTAGAATAAATGTACTATTAAAGTACATAGTATGTCACTGGTAGCCAAAAAGCTACCGACACTTACATAAATACCGAAATTGCTGCAAGTGTGTCTGTAAAATTTGAAGAGTTCCTTCGATTTAAACAGGATAACCAGGATCAGGATCTAATATGATGACTATGGGACCATTTTGGAAGTGTACCCTTTGTAATAAAAAACAATTTTCAAAATCGGACTATTCTGTGAAAAGTTGGTATGCGTGGTCATATATAAAATATTACCTATCTCAAAAACTATTAAACCGATTTTAATGAAGCTTGCAGTGTACCCTAATTTGAAAGAATCTAGTACAACAAAAAAATAATTACTTAAATCGGACTTGTAGTTCCAGGGATATGCCTCCACAAACATAAATAAATACATACATACACGTTTGAAATTTGGCACATTTGATTCAGACGCTGAAATAGACTAACAGGTGCAAAAACTGGGCTCTTCTGGTAATATTACATATATACAGGTCAAATTGATAACCTCCTTTTTTCAAATTCGCTTAAAAATAATAGCGACTTCTATTTTTACTACTAATCAATTAAGTACATTCTAGTTCACGTAGAATTTAATTACAGTTAGGTGTAAATTTTAGCCTTGCCATTCGTTGTACAAAGTCAGAGACCTTATGAGCCACCTACTTGTTCCTAAGTGTAACTCCCACCATTTTCTTTTCCATAGCCCATTTTGCTGCACTAAGTTTGTGGGGAAAATTTTTAGAAGTTGCCCAAGTTTCAGCTCCATAGGTTTCTTCTTCTTCTTCTTCTTCTTCTTCCCGGGCTTTTTCCGCACTTGGCCACGATGTTGGCCGTTGTACGTGATTCCTCCGGTGTAGGTTCCCTCTGGTTTATTCCAACCAGCCGAGCTCGCTCCAGAAGCTAGGAGGCCGCCAGGTCGCCGATCGCTTCATGGAGTGTCGCTGAGGAACCAATGTAGGTAGCTCGTTGCTCCGACACACTGCTGCATCTAAGCATCACATGTATCGGTGTTTCGTTTTCCTCCATGCAGGCTCTGCATAGAGGACTGTCAGTCATACCTAAAATTGAAAGGTGTTTTTTTAACATACAGTGGCCTGTTATAAGCCCTACTACTGTTCTCAGCTCCATAGGTTATAAATGCACTGATTGAATATTCGTGATTTTTTGATAACTAGTGGGCTTTATTTTGAAAGCAAAATCTAAGTTTACCACTATGCATCTAAGAAAATGCGACGATTCCGTCACGATTCGTCGCTAGCGCAATAATCGCTCGAGCTCAGAGATTAGTACCTGACGATAGAAGCGTGGACTCGTAGCGATTCTCTCGGTCATGGAGATAGTACCTTGGATGTGTCGTTGTCTCCCTTTACCCATCCATACCCATTATTTATTGGCTTAGATAAATGAATTTTTAACCCGTATAATGATTTCTCTTGGTAATGACCTTGGTTTTCTAGGTTCATTTCCAAACCAGATTTTAAAGTTGCGCTATTTAAACCCTTGCATCATTTCTTCTAATTCTTGAGGATTGTTAGAAAGCAAGACTATGTCGTAAGACAAAGACGTGAAAATAGATATGAAACCAACTTCTGCCTGCGACTGCGCTCGTGTGGTGTGTTGATAATAAATAGTGAGTGCGTGAAATAATAGGAAGTACCTAGTTTAATAGTTACATTTAAAGAAATAATAAATAATAGTAGTGTAAACCGAAAAATGTTATCGAAACCACTATTCATTCTGTGCAATGCATGTTGCGTACCGAAATGCCAAAAAATCTAAAATTAGCCAAAACTTTGTGCACACCAAGTAATATATTCATTCACAATTCTGCGATCAATTTTAACGATACCAGCAAACAAGGAATACTTTACGTATCTACCATTAAATTAGCGAAATTGCTTCCTTGACTAACAACTTTACGCTTGCCACTTATGTCGGCAGTCAATTACCCGTAAGTGAAGGGGAGGGGGAAAGGCATTTTCAAACACCAGGCAGTCCATTAAAGCGATCTTCACGTAACAATTCTAAGAAAGCTTTAGGTGGTCGCAAACAGATGCTTTGTTTGAACGCCAATTTGGTTCGAGCCTGTGATGTTTTTATAAGTATAGACGCGCATTTTGTTAGGCATAGCGTTACTTTTGCTACCAGAAAATACAAAAGTAACAAAAATAAAGATTAAACCATACTAAGTATTCATTATTTCAAAACTACCTGATTTGATGGACATCGTACCACCTAAAATACCCATTGTAATAATCTTTTTGTCACAAAATGTTTTTTTAGTTTGGTGGTTAAAAAGCACACAGCAAGGGAATAAATATTTTTTTGTTGATAAATATGAAAACATTACGTTTTTAGAAGATAGTAAAAGTAAAACAACTTTATTAGTAACCAAGAGCCTTTACACTTTGTCGTTTTTCAATTGAATATGTAAGTAAAGTTAAGTATATTGTGTTGTTGAAGTTCGTCTATTTACAAAAAGTCAGAGGTTCGAGCGAGCTTTAGTTTGACCATGCTGAAATTTCCAAGATTTAAAGTAAAACGTCCCCTATGTTTATGTTCATAAAGTAGCTTTTATCTACCTTAAAAAGCTTTGCGAAAATATTGCGCACTCTTAAATTTAATTGCAGGATCCAACGCTTCTGTATGCCTACGCAAAATGCGTTAATTTGAAAACGTTTGGAATACGTTTTAATATTAGGCATATATGGTGTGCAAATTCCATGTTAGGTTAAAGGGAGAGTGTTTTTAAAATGTTCTATATCTTGAGTCATTTACACACTACCTACCGAATACCTACGCGATGCTTTTTTATACATCTTAATAGTTGACAAATTCAAATTCAATTATTTGAAGTAGGCTTAGTTAATGAGCTCTTTTGAAACGTCATGGTTTCCTGTAACACGGCTCGGATGGCAGGTTTTGCTGAAACAACCAACACTAATTGATCTTCTAAATTTTAGAAATTAATATTTTAGAATCTAAAATGATAATTTTTACAATATTAATTATATATTATATTACCTCATTTCTAATATATACATATATTATAACTCTCTTATATACAATTACATATTTTATTTCGTATATTAATTTTTTTGACAAATTTTAATGAATTGTCATGACCAGATATGCTGAGATGTATGCTGGTCATGTAGAGACAATGAATGAAAGGAAACTTACGAAAGGAATTTATTTATAGGGCGAGAGTGAATGGAAATTTTGGAAGGACAAGACCAAGGCGAACGTTTCTAGATCAAATCCAGGACATTAGTCTTAAAGGGCAGGTCAAAAGTACCCTAAAGCGACGTTTTGTATGAAACTTTAATTAAAATTAGAGGAAGCGAGAGACATATGCAAGGACGTGGTCTCTGCCTACCCCTATGGGAATAAGGCGTGATATAAGTACGTATGTAATGATCAGACATTTTAATTTTTACAAATAAACAATCTTGCTTTCTTTCTTTTATCTAATTCATTTCTATCATTTATTTATTTACAATTTTTTTTAATTTTTAACAATGTCATACAAAAACACTAATAAAAGTTCCTCCACTTGCGGAGCTTTTGAGGGCCCATGAAATCGGTGGTCAGGACTCTAGAGTGAGGAACCTCCCCACAATACGCGCCGTCTCAAGAATCGCCGCCTTCTGTATCCGACCTTTGATCCAACAGCGAAAGCTTCTTAAGATGTTGGTTGGTCGAAGCTTTTATCTAAAATTGTTAGTTCTTTTCCTTGTGTTATTAACTCTATTTCTTGTGTGAAGTTGAGACTCGATGTTTCACCTGATTTTCGTTAGATAACCATCGCTTACAATGGAATATTTGCTATTCGTCACAATAGCGGCGTTAATAAATAGCGACAAATCTATCACTTAAAACTTTACCTATGTACTATAATTATTCTTTTTGGGCAATGGTGCGAAGTGAGTATTTTAACGACGGGAATTTATTTAATTGTTGATTTTTTGTTTGAACATCATAAACAACTTAAGGACAAACCTGACTAAGGTGACCCCATGTATTTCTGTGCATAGTAGGTATGTTATTATTTATAAGATATTCTTTATCATCATTTTCAGCCTATTAACGGCTCACTACAGGGCCAGGCCTCTCTACTAGGCCTGTCTCTGTAGGAAAGGGGATATGGAGCGTAGAGGCATCACGCTGCTCCAATGCGGGTTGACGGGCATAGGGTGATAATGTTTCATACATTAACGATCACTATCAGATGTTAATGATAGTGACCGGACCGACGGCCTAACGTGCTCTTCGAGGCACGGGGGTGAAACACCACTATTTTCCCGACACCTGGCTTGGAATTTACTGATAATTTCATAGAAGAATGAAAAATTTAGAATTATTCCAATGATTTGAACCCAGGACCTCTTGATCGCAGCCACACATCCTAACCACTAGACCAACGGGGCAGTCATTAAAAAATATTAGTTTAATTTTTTTCGTAATATGGAAAGATTTATATTATTCTGGTCAGGTTATTAAGACAGTCTGTACTTTTTAGCAGTCTGTTTACAGTACGCTAGACGAAGAAATTATTTATTTTAGCCTATTTTTGGCATCTTGGCGAAATATATAATACTGAAATCGTTTATGATACATCACCATTAGGTACCATTACCGGTCAGAACAAGTCAAGCGGTAATCTGTCGTAAATTAAAAAAGTGGCGACATTGTAATCATGTCAAAGATTAAGCACTGAGCTGAGTAGGTACTTGAACTATGGTCATGTAGGAAATGACAGACGGTTGTAACTTGTAATACGTGTTCAATTTGAACCGCGTCGTAAAGAGTCGCGTGGGTGTATCTTCACTTGTACGAGATTGTTAGTGGGTACTTACTGCGGGAGCTTTTTAGTCGTTCATTAACTTTGCACAATTTGAGCTCTTGATGACCTTTCTGGTATAGTTGGTTAGCTGGAAAATTCCTGTGTTAGAATTTCCAGTTGGGGAAAATATATTTTACTACATATATATAGCAGTGTGTGTGGTTGTCTTATAATAATAATAATATAAAAGATTGCAATTTAGGTTGGTGGAAGAACATGAAGATAATATGATTAAGTGGTACCTATATACATTCGTAGGTAGTGAATTCTCAGATAAACCTTTCACCATTTTAGTGAATTGAATATCTAACGGACATTACAAGAAGTACCTTAAAGCTATTTGACAGCCTCCGTGGCGAAGTGTTATGCGCGGTGGATTTATAAGTCCCGGATTCGATTCCAGGCAGGGCCGATTAAGATTTTCTGAATTGGTCCTGGTCTAGCTGGTGAGAGGCCTGGGCCGTGGCTAGTTACCACTCTACCGACAAAGCCGTACGGCTAAGCGATTAGCGTTCCGGTATGATATCGTGTAGAAACCGAAAGGGTGTGGATTTCTTCTTACTAATAACTTAGCCCGTTCCCATCTTAGATTGCATCATTAATTACCATTACGTATGATTGTAGTTAAGGGTTAATTTGTAATGTATAAAAAATATATATATAATAAATAGAATTGACTTGAATTTTGAAATCTTACGTTATAGTTTTAAAAGTATGTACCTAACAGTCGAACTGATAAGATCGATGATTTGTGTAGATAGATACCAAAATATCTACTAACAACCTACTTTTTCTACTCAAAACCATAAAAATATTATTTATTATCTTTCTCATCGGTTGAAATAGTAAAAGAACAAGTTATTTAAATTCACCGCACTAATTCAAATTAAGGATAAAAGTTGTGATGTGACAAGATCACAAATTTAGTTTTAAAATCTCGTAAATGACATCTAAGACCGCACCCATTGCTGGGAATCCGTGAACAGATTTAGTTGATGTGATTTATATGTGTTTATCGTCTCTCACTGAGATGACATCATGGCAATTTGAGAAAGTGCGTTCTTTTTCAACTAATAACTTGGGAGTGGAATTCGGTTTTAGGTCGATATCTACTTATAAAATTGGGGTTTAATGTTATTGAAACAAAAACTTAAAATTGGTCCAGACTTAGAATAATATCATAATCTGCCGCCTGCCTCTTTGATGAGGAAGCTCTGGGCGTGAGATACCGGTAATCTATCACACGTAGGAGATTCGTCCTCGAGCTGAAAAGCGCACGTTGTGTTCCTAGTGCACTTTAAGACGTTAAATAAAACAATGAAGAGCCTGTTATAAAGGGCACCATGGGCACCGCTGGATCGCTAGTGAAGGAACACCTTAGGGTTTTAATCGGTAAGACTTAAGAGTCCAACATAACCCTCTCGTTTAAGTATTAGGATTTCCTCACGAAAAGAAAGCTAATCTGGGGTCAAAGATTAAGCTAAGCTAAGGTCAAAGGTTCAGTAAAGGCTAAGTTGAATAACTTCTACATCTGTATATGTTATGAATTTTCTTGCCTTTTGCGAATAAAAGCATGAATAGAGTCAAACAGCCTTTGCTAAGTAGAACTCCTGATGGAACACATAGTGTTCTCGGTCGTTTCCAAATCAGCAACACCCCTTATCGAATAAATCTTTTATCGTGCGGTCAGTTCATGGCAGATAGTTTAATCGGGCCAATCCTGAAAATCCCGAAAATTTTTAACCATATAGGTACCTAGAGATGAGGGACAATTGAGAAACTTTTTGTTTTGCCAAGGATCAGAAGTTTTTTAACATTATGTATTATTTATCTCAGTAACTTATTTTTTTTTCTAAGAAAATTTCAGTTCATTTTAAGCTCGGCGTCGTGTAGTTGGTGCTGTTACACCCCCCTGCCTCGGAGAGCACGTTAAGAAGTTGGACAAGTTAAGCAGTTTGACGGATTTCGTGGCGCAGATGTATGTGCCACGAAGTGCGTGTGTGTGAGGTTTTTTTTTGTTGGTCAAGGTATGGCAGTATGAGGCTTTGGCCATGGTTAATTAGGTACCACTCTACTTGCGACATCACGGGTGTGTAACACCACCAACTTCTAGACTCCGGGCTTGGAATGTACGAAATATTTCATAGAAGAATGAAAAAGCTTAGAATTATTCCGAAACCCGACCCAGGAATCGAACCCAGGACCTCGTGATCGAAGCCACCTCGGCTAACCACTAGACCAACGAGGCAGTCTAGACCAACGAGGCAGTCAGTGATCCATTAATAGGCTGATAATAATGATAATTAAATACAATTATTAAGTGTATTAAATCAGTAGAGAGCGTTAAGCATGCGTGGGCGCACACTATCGAGTGTCAGTGCGTAAAGGGTTGTACGTCTGAGTGCGTAGGTACGAATTGTTCCACAGGCGGCCACAGCACTCAGTGCGGCTGTTACATAAAAATAACAATTGCTCATAATCGAGAGGTGTATTGCAGTCACCATGCTTTTTCAGGAACCTGGATATTCAATAACTGTATAAATATTGTGTTTTTCCTTTTTCCATGAATAGTTTCATTAAAGCAAATAATTCGTGTTAAAAGCGAATGATTTGGATTCATTAACGTAATACATTTTTCAAGTGCCATAAGTCTACCATAACTTCTAAATATCTAGAGAGTTATAAATGCGTGGGGTTTCTTTACAAAATGGATACTTAATCCAAATCACATCCGCAATATAATTCTTCACGTCACAACTACTGGACCGATTTGTCTATAGTTTGTAATGGAAATAAATTAAAACATATCATAACATATTTCAATCCTGATATCCCCATGGGAACGCCTGACATAAGCGGGTAAAACCTCGGGTGAACACTAGTGAAAAATGTGCGCTAATGACATTACAAAGCATTCAATAAGAGTATTTATAGAATTTATGGACACCCTATTATGTCCAGTCATCGTGCCTGGGAATATCGTGTGCGCTTGAGTTAAAACAGTACAATTCTGTCGAATCAGCACTCGTCACACTTTCCCGTGCTTCCCTGCCGCCTGCCCCGTCTGCCTCGCTTGCCTCACTTGTCTCGCCCGACGTCTGCCCACTTCACTGCAAGTGAATTTTTAATGATCACTTCACTTCACTTTCATACTGACACTGCAAGGAAATAATGCGGATGCTACAAATATTTTTCTAAAAGATAATTGAGAATATTTCGAGCTGTTTGTCATATTTTATTACATAGAAATCCTGGGTTAAAATCCCGGCTAGGCCGATTGAAATTTTCTAAGTTGGTCCATATCTGGGTGATGGGAGGCGTCGTCTGGCTAGTTACCAACTTACCAACCTGTTGAAGGTATGTAGTATATATTTACCCGTATACCTAAATTTTAATCCTGTGTATTTAAGGATCCAGTCAATATGACGTACTTATACTGGGTACTTTTAACGGATGTTGTTCTTTACAGAAACTTCTATGTCACATATGTGATATTAAATCTCTGTTTTTTTACTAGAATAAGACAGTAACATGCATTGCAACTTGCACAAGTCGTAGTGCAAGTTACGTTTTGAAATATCGCCGCTTATAATACCCACATGTGAAATAAATCGCGTTCTGGGTGGTTCAACCGCGAAATAATACATATTATCATTATTCCTCCGCCCGTTGAAGACGAACAATATACCACTTTCTCACATCCAATGACAAATTGCGGCTGAATTAATACAGAGAGCCGTTTGTATGGATAAATCATACGGAGCGATTTCGCAGCGGGCTGTAGATCGCAGCTTATTATCACGGTATTCGAACACTAGTACTCAACCTTATGATTAATACAATAAGACTCAAAATATACTTTTTAACCGCAAATAGTGTTTGCATATTGACAAACTTAGATTTGAAGTAAATATAGTCTCTATTACAATAGCACTAAGATGTATTTTAATGTTGTTGTCGGTGGTGAGTTTGTAAATTGGTGTTAAATATACGCGGTCGGTGGAAGACGTTATTGCTCAGTGTCTTCGAGTACCAGTAGGGATGGGTAATTTACTTCATGTGGGCTTTTACTCGTGTCCCCAGTAAATAATCCGCACTAGGCCATTTATTAACCTTGAAATAGCACTCGTTAATATGCAAGCGAGTGGTGTTGTGTAGTGTCGAATTTTATGACAAAGTATCGTTTTTTTATTATATGTTAACTGACGATGTCTACAACCGTTTAAGATAGCGTGATACTTACCATGCATCCTGTAAGGAGTTAACTTGTTGGTTATATCGTATTGAGACGTTTTTCAGTCGGTATTTCTTTGCTCATAATGTGCAAGCCACGAATTGTAGTTAATTTCAAATAAGTATTTAAAATACCTACTAATTTTACTCGAGCTCTCCAAGTAGGTACCAGGAACACCGAGGCATTTTTTTCTCATTTCTACATTTCTTTAAGGTGATATGACACTATGATAGTGTTGGGGAGGGATTTAATAATTAAAACCCTCCGTCGATCTAGTGGACTGTATTTATATTGTTCAATATATCACAATTCACAAGAATTGTGACGATGTTCAGGGGTTCGGGGTTCTTGAGGTTCTTCAGGGTTCAGTGTTCTTCTTGGTACTTGTCGCTAGAGTTCTTGAGATCTTGAGTTCTTGAGGTTCGTAGCGCAAGTTCAGGGGTTCGGGGTTCTTGCGGGTTCAGGATCTTGTTACTTCACGGGAGTTCTAACGGAAGTGATTTGCGGTAGCTCGGGAGCCGGTATTTATATATTTCCCCCAACCGGCACCGTCGACATGGGTGCCGACCGGGAGAAGGGTGACCGCGGGGGCTGAGGGGCGTGCGGGGAGTGGGGGGCGTCAGCGGGCGACCAATCAGCGTTAGTCACCACTGACGCCGCGTGGGGCATGTAGCTCCTGTCCGTAACATCGCTCCCCTCAGCGAAGCTACCGCGCAGCTTCCTTTTCCTTGGGTAGGACAGCGAGCTCCTTGGTTCGATAATATATTTATTCGGGATCTGCTTCTTTGGGATGACGAAGCGTTCTTCGTCCTTACGAACGGGACTCGCTTGTTTACGCCGCAAGTTCTTGCGGTGCCGATGGATCGTGGCTCGTTGGCAGCGAGATAAGCATGTCGGGAGGCAATCGTGTGTCCGGCGACGCCAGGCTCGTCGAGTGCGCAGCACAACACTATTGCGATGTCGCTTGTTTCGAAGGTTCTTTCTCTGTTCATTTGAATTTTGATTACGAATGAGTAACTTGTGGATCACTTTGTTCTTTGGAACTGGTTCAGTCCGCTTCTTGTTAGCGAACTTCATTGCGTAGCTGTCCCTTAGTGCTACGCTACCATATACGTTCTTACGTAGATTTAATCTCCTGCACTGGTTCCAATAGCAACGCCGGGGTTCAATTACTGACAGTTCTAGGAGCTTATCTAAAGACGCTCCCCTCGTATGTTTGTATGAAAGCTGCATACGATCTGGTTCTTCTTTCTTTTTGAACTGTAATTCAACACACAACACGTGAAGTTCTCGGCAGCGGTTCGTCAGACAGTCGTGCATCTTCGGTTTGGATCGGCCGAGGCGATAAAGAAAGCAACCATGTCCCACTTTCTGTTTACATGCCCACAAAAGTGTATCCATGGATCGCGCTCCCCTAGTTTTGTAATGACGAGGAAGCGTAAAACTTTGTGTAAGCCAGGTTCGACCGTCGGGATCTTGCTTTTTCTTTAAAGCTTGGTTATCGGTGTCCATTTGTTCTGGGACTTGATCTGCCGAAGCATTTTCTGGGGTGTCTTGAGTGGAAATGCACAGGTGTTCTGCCGTTTTAATTGGCCTATGCGGTCCACTTCTTACAGGCGTTGGTTCATCTAGTTCTTGATTCTCATCGCCAATAGGTGACGAAGCTTGAGAGCTTGTGGAGTTCTGATCCCATGGGATTAACTCTGCTTGCTTGTGCGTAGGTTCACTTTGTTCAGAGGATCGAGTGGTTCTAGGAACGTAAGAAGGTTCAGCGTCGCGTGCAGGAGAGACTTCGGTGAATAGTTTCTCAACTGCAGGTTTTGCGTGACGTAAACAAGCCGTTTTACGTAAACTGGTGTTGCGCAGCTCTGCAGAGCGCACATCTTCTAGTTCCATCCTCTTTTGCAGCAGGTCAGCTACCAACTGGATCCGCTGCTTCCTGATAGCGGCAAGGCGAACTGCCGCCTCGTATTCCACTTGTTTTCTGCGCGTCGCCGTGCTCGCCGTGGATCTTTGCGAGCGCATTGATCGCGCCGGCGACAGCGGACGTGCCTGAAGCGCTTGATCCACATCCGAGCTTCGTCCTCCAGCTTCTTGCCGAGATGGTATGGCACTAATAGAGCCAAGAGGTTCCACAAACCGAATCTGCCCAGGACGAGCAGGGTTCAGCGCGCGAGGGATCGGTTCTTGCAGCGCAGCTTCGTCCTGTTCACCTTCGATCTGCGAGTCTTGACTCCAAGTTCGCACCATCTTGACGTGTTGGGAGTCTTGAAGCGGATGTTCTTGATCCAGAGATCCGTCTCGATGGACCAAAGATGTTGGGGAGGGATTTAATAATTAAAACCCTCCGTCGATCTAGTGGACTGTATTTATATTGTTCAATATATCACAATTCACAAGAATTGTGACGATGTTCAGGGGTTCGGGGTTCTTGAGGTTCTTCAGGGTTCAGTGTTCTTCTTGGTACTTGTCGCTAGAGTTCTTGAGATCTTGAGTTCTTGAGGTTCGTAGCGCAAGTTCAGGGGTTCGGGGTTCTTGCGGGTTCAGGATCTTGTTACTTCACGGGAGTTCTAACGGAAGTGATTTGCGGTAGTTTTTTTTTTTTTCTGATTGTGTAAGTGCCGTAGGCTCCATACGGGACCGCAGCGGCGTCACCGGGGGGGTTGGGCGAGCGCAGAAGCATCGCCGGAGAGTGCCCGAAGGCGAAGAAAAAGTAAGAGGGCGTAACGTCTCTCTAAGGGCGTCTCCTGTGAGACTCGGGCCTCGGCTTAGAGGGACGTTTGGAATGGGCATGTGGTTTTGGCGTGACTGTTACATCAGGCCAAAGCGTCCCCTTAATGGACGTGGGTGAGTTCCACGTCCGGGTGACGTTAGGAAACGGGGACCTCGTCTTCGCCGGCGAAGACGCTGTGTTTGTGTGTATGTGTGTTGAGAGGCGTTGTCCGTAGTCGTGTCGTCGTCTGGGTCGTGAAGGACGTTTTTAGGGCGTCTGCGTGTGCAGTCGGCCTCTATATCGGGCGTGTAAGAGCACGTTTGAACCACAAGTGGATTTGGGTGTGTGGTAGCTTTCGAAAAGTAATTTTTCGATAGCTGTTTCATGTGTTGTGTAATGGTTGGTAGATCCAGGTCTCGGTGGAGGTCGTTATTGCGAACGAACCATGGGGAGCCCGTGGCAAGGCGCATAAACTTATTTTGTACCGATTGTAAGCGCTGTATTGCGCTCTTGGGACGGTGGGCGAGCACTACGCTAGCGTAGGTCATAATGGGGCGGATGCACACCTTGTAAAGGGTGACTTTTAGTCTGAGTGACAGTTTGCTAGAAGAGCAAAGGAGTGGGTAGAAACGACCTAACACCCATCTGGCTCTATTTGTGACCTTCCGGATGTGTGACGAGAAGCTCATGCGGGAATCAAAGGTTACTTTTAGGCTTTTATATGTGGAGAATAGTGCGGTGTCATCCGCGAACTGTGCCACGTGGACGTCGGGGGGAATGTCATCGGGAATGTCACTCGTGTAGAGTGCGTAGAGAAGCGGTGCTAGGACTGAGCCTTGAGGGACTCCCGCTCGGATAGGCCTGCGGGAGGAGAGAGTGCCATCAAGGCGGTACCTGAAGGTACGGCCTGTGAGATAGCTGTGTAGTAATCGGATGAGTTTGTTTGGCACGTCAAAGGTGTGGAGCTTAAATAGCAACCCTTCGTGCCAGACCCTGTCAAACGCTTTGGCTACGTCGAAGAAGAGGGCCCCAGTGGGAATTGGATTTCTAAATCTGGTGAAGCCAGCTAGAATGTGTTCCGTTAAGCGGTGAGCTTGTTGGACACAGGAGTGTTTGGCTCGGAAGCCGAATTGTGGGTCATTGAGAAGTTTCTTCTCGGAGACTACAGCCTTGAGTCTGTTTTGAATAAGAATCTCATACACCTTGGCGAGGGTGTTGAGAAGACTGATGGGGCGATAGCTAGTTGGGAGGTTGCGGGGCTTGCCCGGCTTTGGGATGCCTATGACTGTGGCTTCCTTCCACTCTGGAGGGAAGGAGCAGTGGGCTAAAAACATGTTAAATATGATAACTAATAGATTTATTAGTTGAACTGGGAGAAGCTTTAGAGCTTTATTACTGATTTGGTCTGGGCCTGGGGCCTTCTTATTTTTTAACCCTTTGATGATCCTAGAAACTTCGTCGTAGGTCGTGGGGGGGATCTCATCTCCGTCGGGAGGGAGCGAGAGGATGAAAGCAAGTTCAGAGTGAACTTGGTGTACGTGAGTTGGATCTACGGAAGTGGTGCTTGGAGAGCATTGTGCTTCCAGACTGTCTGCTAAGCACTCGGCCTTATCGATATCCTCGAACGCGGGCGGGAGGTCGGGGCGAATTAAGGGTGGAGTGGCCGAGACGGGGTCGGCTTTGAGAGAACGAGCCAATTGGAAATGCGCTAGGTGCGATGGCTCGATCTGTCTCAGCTTGTCGTCCCATTGTCCGTCACGGAGTTGTCTTAAGCGGCGCTTAAAACGTCTCTGGAGGGTCCAGAGTAGGCTCCGATTTTGTCTGGTCGGTACTGAGTCACGGAGTCTGTGTTGGGCGTCTCTTTGTGCTTTTAATGCACGCAACTCGGGAGGTAGAGTGTTCGTGCTGAGGGCAGGAACCTCTTTTGTGCATTCGGTGATTGCACCGCGTAAATGACTACTGAGACTCTGCGAAGCTGCGAGTGCTTCTTCTACGGTCCCTATCTCGTCAGGAATTTGGGATAGAAAATTTGAATCAAGTGATTTGAGACGCTCTGAGAGCATCCCATAATCAATGATAGATTTGGTCGGGGGGGCCGCGGAGGGAGGGGGAGGTCCTAGCTGGAATAGGACTGGGCGATGGTCTGAGTCTAGCTCGGATAGCACTTCCGAAGGACTCGCTTGAAGTGCGATGTTCTTGAAGAGTGCTATGTCGAGTACACTCCGAGTGTCGGGTCGTAGTCGGTCGCTGTTAGGAATTCGGGTCGGTTTGTCGGGGGCGTGGATTACGAAATTAAGATCCTCACGGTCTGTCAGTCTGTGTAGTACAAGTCCTCTGGCGTTGTTTCTTGAGCTATTCCAGCTAGTGTGATGACAGTTAAAATCTCCGGCCAGAATTACGGAGTCTCCTAGGGATAAGAGTGACTTAAGGTCACTCTCGAGAAGGTCTTTGGACGGGGAGAGATAGACTGATGCTAGTATGATCGACTGATGGCCGGTCATACTCACCTGACATACGGATGCTTCCATATTGGTTAGATTGGGAGGATCAAGAGGGGTACAGTGAAGAGCCCTTCTATAGTATATTGCAGTACCGCCTAAACGGGCGGCGGTCCTGTCGTTTCTTATCATTGTGTAGTTCCCTATTTTGGGATCGCGTCTGCTAGGTTTTAAGAAGGTCGATTTGCGGTAGCTCGGGAGCCGGTATTTATATATTTCCCCCAACCGGCACCGTCGACATGGGTGCCGACCGGGAGAAGGGTGACCGCGGGGGCTGAGGGGCGTGCGGGGAGTGGGGGGCGTCAGCGGGCGACCAATCAGCGTTAGTCACCACTGACGCCGCGTGGGGCATGTAGCTCCTGTCCGTAACAGATAGCATCCGCGTTGGGTTTTTGGTAAGCCTCTCACAAGCATGTAAAAAATATTGTGACAAAGGAGATGGTCCAAAATTGTATGGAGCACAAACTCACTTTCTGTACATGAGTTGAAAAAAACTAAATGTATTAATATTCTAGTTTTGATTAGCCAAATCTCTGAATTCACTTTTATTTAGGCGAAATATTATTTATTCTCTCCAAAATAATGCAACACTTTTCGTATAATCATGGCGGATTTTAGATAAGTTATATTATCTATGGTAGAGGATTGATGGTGTTTTGACTTTTGCTGTCAATATTTATTGACGTATGGTCCATTTGATTTGATGGTTACTGCTTAGGTATAGGTACCGGACGGATTACTGAATAATCAGATTAAAATATTGAGTTTTGTTCTTATTATAGCTAAGATGTGTATGTCTAAAATGTATTATAGGTAAAAACAAAGCCCGGAACACGGAAGAAAAGATTTGTCAAAAATGATATATTTTGAGGTAGACAAATCAACTCACCGCATCTTTATCACCTACAGACTACTATTAGAAAGGAATTTCATTTTTACCCAACGTTTTATATAGTTCGTTTCGTTCACTCATTTTATTTTTGATGAAATCCTTGCATTTTTTCCATTTTAATGGTATGTGGTACAAGAGTGAAGCGGAAATGGACCATCTCCTTTCCCCAATCTTTTTTTATTGAGAAAGAATACAATAAGGAACTTAAGCTAACTTATCCTAATAACTATACAAATCATGTTCACGTGGAATGGTGGCAAGACTACTGGCTGCATTTCCGCGTTGGATAGCCAGGCTAATCCTTTGCGCAAAATACGAGCCAGCCCTTCGGTCACCAGTTGAGGCAATTAGTCGCGGTGAAATATTACGAAAAATCTTGTATAGATTTAGAAAAAATATTCAATTTTAATACGAGCAGAACCACAGAATATATAATATAATATAATATAATCAAACAAGTACACCCCTAAGTCCACAGACAAAGGGTGTTGGGAACAAAGTGCGCGGTCGCAGGTGCAGGCGCTAACGCCGAATTAATAAATAACCGACCGCCAACACTTTACAGCTTGGAAATTGTTTTACATTACATTTTTCATTTGTACCGGAACATGCTTTGATACTCGTATCAATAGTTATCCTTTGTTAGTCAGTGGTTAATCTATATGATTTTTGATCACGCGATCCTCAGCTCGAGTAGGTACTGGATCAAATTATGTGGTTTTGAGTTTATCTTTCTTCTAAAAAAAAATTCCTTATAACTCTCGTAAACTTGTAACAGTTTGGACTTTGTTGGCGTTACATAGTATCTCGAAGGCCGCGTTCGGCTTTTTCAGTAAAATTGATAGTGATCGTTATAGATACAAACTTTGTGGAGTAAGCAAATCTATGTCTGTCATTAGAGAGCCCGGTGATCCTTCTGTCCACACTTCGAGCGTATATCTAGTCTATATTTTTTGGTTCAGCCCACATTGGAGCAGGTCCACCGAACTATAGTGGGCTGAACCTAAAAATATAGATTGATGCTCGCCAGCTAAGGCTTATTTGCATAAGATTTTGACCAATGAAATGCACGCGCAGCTTTATCTAACGCGTAGGTACGGAACAAATCGCGTGGCCTGACATTCATTGCCCAATCCGCCTGACGTCTGATGCCATTTGATAATTGTTATAAGATAAATACGCTGACGATAACACGCTGATCCTGCTTGGCATTATCATCAATATCATCATTAACAGACAATGGATCCAGAGCCGCTTACTTCAAGCGGTTCTCTGCAAGTCGTTTGATGCCGGCAATGGGGAACGAACACTGCGCTTGCGTGTGCAGGTTTGCCACTCCAGCACCATGGCACCCCAATCCCCTTGGCATAGATACTAACAAATCAAATATGCGGGCAGCTTTATCTATCGCGTAGGTACGGAACAAACGTCGACTGACATTTACAGCGCGGTCCGCCAGACGCCTGATGTCACTGGATCATAAAACTAATTAGATCTCCCGTGCCATTCGCTTTACGACGCGAGCGCTAAGTGTATAACGGGTGAGCTTGAGAAATATAAACAACTAACCTCAAACCATCGTCTTTGTCTGCGCCATACTGAACTATACCTACTGCTATAAAAGTGGAAAAGACTTGGTCCCACTAGTGCGGTTTTAGTTTTTTTCAATCATGTCGTACCGTGCAGGTGTGAGTATTATAATTGAAGGGAGTTTTGATTTATTTTTTATATTGATTATTGCAACTTATATAGTAGCTCCATCAACACTATTGTTAACTCTTATACGAGACGAACTTGGATTCTTTCGTCACCATACAATCAAATATTATCGAACTAAACTAGGAATTGAGTTTTACAGGACGTATAGTTTATCCACCATTTTACTGGTGTTGGGCAGGACCCTTGCAGAACACTTGATATTTTTTTGCGCTAAACTCTCCCACAATAAAAGATAAAATTGCACACTGCTTACGTACCTGGTACGTATTAGAATACTAGTAGAAAAACAGCTTGTATATGCTATTCCAGACTATAATCTATCTTATCTTTGTGCCAGATTCATTCGGCCATCCTGAAGTTATATATGGTATAACTTAACTAACCCGATTTTGTTATATAAACAAATAAATCCATAGGCATTTTCTTTTAAGACATTCTTACAGGAACACTCATAAAGAAAGTTTTTAATTAGGTAAATTGGATGACATTGGCATGAAAGGAAGTTTTGCTGTATTAAATAAAGATTAATATTCAATACAAAACCAAATAAAACCAGAGCTTTAATTCAAGAGTAAACACAAATAAAGTTATTTACGACAACGCCTGACCTTATGGCGACATGAGCTTCGATTAATCCAAATATTTACATGTTTTATTTAACCAAAAAAGGTGCCATTACCGCCATTATGTTGTCAGTTAAATGCCAACAACTGATTAGCGTCGTGCGAGGTAATATGTTTTATACTTATTTAAAATTCCATGTAAATAAGCCATGATATAGAGAACAGTATTATAAAATTTAATACATGAACAAACTGACAGGTGGCTATTGAAAACTTTTAAGATATTTCGTTTTTAGCATGATGGTGTCAGATATAGATAATGACGAAAAATCTAATACCCATTCTAATATTGAATACATCCAGATTTTTAAGATAATTTAATATTGTCGAATAAATATGCTAATTTGGATGTATTAGTGTATGAATTAATTCAGGAACTGTTTTGTTGGTCTAGTAGGTAGCTCTTATGTGAGTTAGGATCACGAGATCCTGAGTTCAAGTCTTTAGGTCGGACTATCTGTATCGGAGCTGTAATTTCTTAGGAGAAATTCTCAGTAAGAATTGTCAACCGTCGAGAAGTTGTTAGTATCCCGTGCTTCGGAGTACACTTCCGTCAGTGCTCATCGTTAACATCGTGTAGTGCTTGTACAAGATTCTTAATTAAAATTAAAATCGTTTATTTCATGTAGGCTTAAATGTAAAAACACTTTCTGAAACGTGATAAGTTAAGAAAAGTTGTTTTATATTGATTCGACCACCGGTGCGGAACGCCGAACTGAGAAGAGAAAATTATCACAATAAGCCAGTTATTCCACTTTGGAGCAGCGTGGTAGGTTACATATTCTCTCTCCTATAGGGGAAGGAAACCTTGTAGTTAGTCGCAAAAATATATAGTCTCATGATAAAGACCTAAAATATTTACGACTGATAAAGACCTAAAATGGAATGAAAATGTAGTGTTTTGTAGGTTGTGTTGTCCAATAGAAAAAGTAATGAACGTAGTATAGTGACCCGAGGTTAATTTATCTTATTTCAATTATTGATATTATTTAAAGATATTTTATCTTGCTAACTAAGTGTTGACACTTTTGAAACGTGATAATTTAAGAAAAGTTGTCTTATATTGATTCTACCGCCGGCGCGGAACGCCGAACTGAGAAGCAAAAATAAGCCAGTTATTTCGCTTTGGAGCAGTTTGGTAGGTTACATATTCTCTCTCCTATAGGGGAAGGAAACCTTGTAGTTAGTCGTAAAAATATATAGTCTCATGATAAAGACCTAAAATATTTACGACTCAGGAAATGGAATGAAAATGTAGCGTTTTGTAGGTTGTGTTTTTCAACGATCTAGTTCTAAGAGGTGATGCTCGGTTACAGGCGATTGCCACTTAACATTAGGTGGACCATTAGTTCGTTACGTCATCAAGCAGTATACAAAGTATAACACTGGAATCACAGTAGGTACAGTGTAATAACTAATTTAGTGTCCCTTGCGGTCAAGTTCGTAAACCGACGGTAAATCATACGACTATCAATCTAATGATATAAAAAGATTGACGTTTATGTATTCTTATTTACGACTCGAGCGCGAAAACTGATGATGTTCTGGACTTCCGCATGATATTTTAGGTAAGATCTTACTTGTATGGGTTTTAGGCGAGTACTAAGAAAATAAGGCTTATAGAGTCACACAGTAGACGATGGAGCTATGATCGGTCCATGTCGATCAGTGATGGAAGCAGATATGAGGAGATTTGCATAAAACCAAAGTTACTGATATAGCGCAATGAGTCGTTAACAACAGTGGACGAGGCATATGGTTCGAAGTGGTGATGGAAGTTGGGTTCCAAAGGTACTGGAGTGGCGACCTTGTGCCGGAAAGAGCAGCATTGGTCGACTGATGACATCAAGCGGGTTAAGTCGAGTCGTTGGGTGCAGTTGGCTCAAGACCGCGGTATTTGGAAATCCTTGCAAGAAGCCTATGTCCAACAGTGGACGTCTATAAAAAATTTATTTAAATCACTAATTACCGTCAATAACACTTCGTTAATCCTATGGTTAGCTTATGTGACTGAATTATGAGGTCCCATTCTAGTTCGGCTATGAAAACTTGATGTTGTACTGAAAAAGGAGCGCTAGTAAACCCCGCGCGTATCTCCTATCGCCCCTAACACCACTGATTACACCGTATACAGCTAGTCAGTATCATATACCTAGACATTAGTATAAATTACGTTTAAGCTGTTAAATCAGACACTAAGTGACAAATTATAAATATCGTTTATTAAGACTGATTGAACAATACCGTCTCAAGTTCTTTATTCAAAGGCCAGCCGCGTTTCAAATGATTAGACACCTACTAGTTGGAGTTATGTAAAAGCTGTTAAATCAGACACATAATGTGAGTGACAAAAATTGATTTTCGGTGTCCGAGGCTGTCTCATTACCGGCGCGTGGGCGTGAGGAGGTTACCCGCAGGTCAGCTGTCGATAAGTCGTTATTTACCGAGTGCCCGTGTTCCCACGACGTGGTTAAATCGGAGATAGATTGCGTGTATCGACACTATACTCAGTTTGAAAGAGTTTTCAGATTACAACTTTCTATTTTGAAGTTGAATTGTTTGCGTTTGCGTTTTCTTCCGGGTCGAATGACTCCTTGCTCATATAGCAGGTAATTTTAAATTATAAACAGACTTTTCAATTTTATTTCTCTGTATAAGATATAGATTATCGATGTAGGGGAATGAACGAAGGTCACTTATCCACACTGTCCAATAGAAAAAGTAATGAACGTAGTATAGTGACCCGAGGTTAATTTATCTTATTTCAATTATTGATATTATTTAAAGATATTTTATCTTGTTAACTAAGTGTTGACAAGTTTTAATAAAAATAAATTGTGATGAAAATAACCTTGCGACGTTTTTAATCAATGCATGCTTATGCATCGTGTAATATTGAAACGATTTATGGTTTCCTAGTAAATGCGCGGCAAAATTTATATATTTGAGAGCCATATGCTAGTTATATATAGGTAGAGCATATTTGTAAAATTTTGTTTCCCTCATTTGATTTAAAAGGTTTGCCTGAGATTAAAAAATGGCAAAATATGTAATTTAATAAAAAATATTAAATTAATAAATGATTTACAGGTGTATTAAAGGTATTTTTATTTACTCCATATTTTGTTATAGAAAAAGTCAGAAGTAGGATAATTTAACTTAATATGACAGAGTCGCTATCCGTATGAAATTAATTATCTATGTATGTCTTTATTATTTGAGCTAATGTAAATTGTTTTTTTTTGTTGTCCGGGAAAATGATGCCACACTAATTTCTACTTTAAAGGATATGCTAGAGCAATTACAGTTCTCGCTTTTTAAAATTCTTTATTAGTGCCCAAGAAAGGCTTTCTGAACGATTTTATCACTGTCCGTCACACAACGCGGTCAGATGGCACTTGACCCATGTCATCAACTGCATATAGATTTACTATACCTGAATACACATATATACATCGCGGACTAAAGGAAAAAAAAATAGACAGAAAGCAACCCTTTAATTAACAAATAGTTTCTTACATTGTAGTCTATGGTAGCTAGAAATATAGATTTATATTCATACATTTAACTATGAACACTTCGCAATACTAAAAATACTTCGTGTTGCTATGTGCCTGTATTTACACTGGCTACCATATCTTTCAGATAGAAATCGTGCTTGGCTGAAACAAGCGTATGACTTTTCCAGTCGAACTTTGGCACCAATGAAAAAGTCGCATCTTTGAAAATCTTTCTTTTTACAACCAAATCCATGATCACTTATAGATATTAGTATGTGTGTTTTGTTCTTCTTGTACATGCGAAGTGCAAGTTCACGAGAGCTCTATCTAGATTTAAAATAGTCTATGACCGTAGCAGAATCACTTCCATATAGCATCACAGCTTTAGCACCTTCAATAAAGAACAATTTCCTAAACTTTGAACTTTATGTTTATAACAATAACGTCTAAAACAAAATATTTTAAAACGACATTATATTTATGTATTCCTATGCCACCCAAGGCGCGGGTATGAGCTCTATAAATGTGTACGATTTACAACGTTCTTAAGTTAAAATTGAAAAGGTTGCGTCTTAATGAGGCAAGTGAAAAATTTGCTCACTTGACAATTAATGCTTCGAAGCGCGCTGAATTATAGCGGATTAGTACCGAGTTGCTTTAAAGCTGTTAGTTATAAATGGTTATTTTCTTCTCTTGTTATCTATCTTCTGTAACTAACTTACTCGTATTCTATACACAAGAAAGAGACAGACTACGCCTATTGTAAGCAGGAATGACTGTAATAGTGGTAAGCGAAAGTAAAACAGGGAAGTGTGTCAAATTTAATTTACTGAACACGTGAATCTAAATAAAAGTCAAAAAACAAATGATTGCCGTTTGAGTTTAACGTTTCATAGCAAGAAGTGAGAGTGTGATAAAAAATGCTTTTGCAAAAGCTCTAAGCTCTCTAGTCGTCACCACGCTCGTCGCCCTTCGCTACTTGTAAACTTTCTTAGTGTGAAAGGTCAATGAGAGGGCCCGATGTCTTCGTGCAATCTACGGAATGCTTCTTCGAGATACGATATCACATCGAAAGACCGAGTGGTATGGAAAGTGTGATCAAGCTCCTATACGTAATACATCCAACCGTGAGCGAAATCTATACGTAGATAGAAGCGAAAATCCATTGACAGGGGATGATGAATGATGACGAATAACGAGATCTCTAAAAACACACTCAAAACTTAGTATATTGACTCATTTCGCTATGTAGACAATCACCAAGAATGGGTTTTTCGATACTCGTACGTGAACGGAATCTAGGCGCGTGAAACTGCAGGGGACCATCTAGTACTGACAAGTATACAATGTACTGTATATTTATGTTAGTACTTATTTTTATTTATTTATTTTAAAAACACTTATTGCAAATTATAAAGATAAACATAGCAGAAGAAACAGAGTAACATTAATGGGCAAAAGGCGGCCTTATCACTAAGAGCGATCTCTTCCAGGCAACCTACCGAAAGATTCTAAATATTCTGCGAGACAGGAAATTGCAAAAATAAAGAAAAGAAAGTAAAACTACAATATACATACATCTAATACGGCATACATATATATACACATTATATTAATATATATGCATATATATTACTTATACAATTCATATATATTTATTATACACATAGTACCTACATATATTTAACAAAGTAATCTAATAACTACATGAACTACTTATTAAAATGCTAGATAGTGTTTCTTTACACGATTTGTAAAAGTGGTCAGCCACTTTGAACATCTGATTTCTTCTTTACTGGTCTTAACTTTGGATGGGGGACTTTAAGTTTTGGAATCATCCTAGGCAGACATACTTTTGTATGCTATGAGACCGTAACTGTACGCTATAATTTCTATATTACTTTGTGTAAAATACCTCGTCTTACAAAAAATACAGCAAAGGTTTCTTCCTTATTAATCCAGAGTTACGACCTTGACTTTAAGTAAGCTCAGTTTCAAACAAGCTAATTTTTTTCTTATATTTCATTGATATGTCAAAATAATGTAGCCAGGTATTGACATACCTGGACTTCTTAGCGTCATACTTAGAAGTTCTGTTTCCATACCTTTTTACCACTAATTTACACACTTTCTCCCAGCATACGTTTTGGTCTTATTATGAATAATTGGGAGTCCAAACTGCAATTTATTTTTTTCTGCCACTAATATCCCATTGAATTTTGTGAAAGCTTAGTGCGGTAATCTACAGAATTTTTTCTTACATTTCCATGGGGCATTCTCGCTTTCATTCATCATTTACATAAAAATTACCACGACAGTATTCCTAATTCTAATACAATATCAATGTCAGGGTAGTTCTGTTTGAGTACAAAATCAAATTTATCTATCAATTCATTAATTAAGAGGCAGCAAGATGTGCCGTACGACGACGCGTAATTCAGCCTTAGCTCCCCTAGTCATTTTTATAAGTTCAAAAATAATTTTAAAAAAATCTATTGCGCCTATATAAAAATATTATATATCTATATTTATGTAGTGAGTGTGGTATCTAAATGAAATAATACTCATTCATTCAGTATTTATAATATTGTCGTATTGCAAGGCTTTCCTAGCGACCTATGTACTAACTACTACTTCCTTTGTAAGTCGAACTGAAAGAGAGCATAAATATTTCTGTCGTTAAAGATCATTGCGGTGTTCCCGTCTAGAGTATGTCTTTGCCGCTGTAATTACAGGCACGTGAGGTTTAATGCCTACGCTTCAGGTTGACAGCAATAAGCTTAACTTTGTGTTAAAAACTTTCTTAAGGTTGACGGCCCCCGACTAGGCCAATATCATCGTTATATCGCTCAATTTCATTATTACGAACGTCTAAATGTTATTTATTTGACACTACAACCGTAAATAATTTAATAAATATATTAATATGTATCATAAAATAACGCGACATCGTAAACTAGTAGGCATGCCATGAAATATCCAATTGTTATTGATTGTTTATTACGTATTTATAAATCGATATTGTCAACTAGGGGGCCAAAGATCGTCCGAATTAGACTATAAAATAGTAATAAAATTGCAGATTTACAAGCTTATAATCAACAGAGTAGAGTCACCTTCACATAAATGTATACAGATATGTTATTTCTTGTAACGACTTTGGCAGCGTGGAATTTCAATTTTCCGCATAAAGAAAACATAAAAAACGAACGTAAAGTTACGTATATCAAATTTAAGAAATGTTAGTTCTCTTCAGAATCCTGTTCATTCTTATGTGGTAACTAACTTAAGTCCTTTTCCGAGATTTCGATTATTTGTGTACAAAATTTGTCTAAGTTGGATATGAAAACGTTGTCCATCGATTAAATGTCTGAGTTGGGATGATGAGTTTGTTATGAGGTCTTCTCGAATCAAGACGCGTTTGGAACTGTGGTAGCTTTAATTTTCCATCCGTAAATCGATTTACGACCTTAAATTATTACCATTGCTTTTAAATAATCTAAAAATTACATATTTATGATTCAAAATAATCTTAAATATTTCAGTAAATAAAGTTAAATATTTTAACTTTATTTTTGATATTTCAATTTTGACGGTAAAGCCGAAAATTTTTTACACATCATATTATATTCATGTATTGTAGTTTATGTATCGTAGGTAATGCTTAGAATATTTACTCTAAGAGATATCTTATAAAAGAAGTTTTTGGTGAAGTAGGTACATACCACTGCTTCACTTATATCTGCATCTGCGATTCGGGTTTCTATTTTCTAGTGAAATTATACTTTTGGTGCTTAAAACCACGCCTTAAGTTGATGGGTCCTGCGATTAATAAAAATCAAACGGGCCATATTGTTTTTAACTATTTAAAAAAAATGTTGATAAATAAAACATTACTTAAAATAATGTAAGTGTGTAGGAGCTTACGTCAAATATGCAGGTTCAAAGCGCAGGTTTAATAATATAATTATGTACATAATTAATATTTCACCATCTCACTATTTTTTTAACTGTATCATCAAAATAACGGTATTAATTTCGTTATTTATTAAAAGATATATATTATATATACATACCGAAACGTTTCTGTTTTCGGAAAATGTATATATTTTTTTATAACTAAAAAAACTTTCAGAGAGAAAATTATCTAACTTTATATAACATTCAAGCAACTAGTAATGAAACGGTAATTTTTTTAGCCTTTTAATTAAATTATTTTTAGAAAGCTTTGAAAGAACTATTAAATAACTATTGTATGAAGTCTCTAAAATTTGGCGAGATTTATTTTTTTAGGAAATAAGTCGTTGACCGTCTTGCATCCGTTAATGTTAAACGTAAAAATCTGAACACAAGTCTCATAAGTATAGGTGTTTTCAAAGGTATAGTTGACAGCAAAATTGTAACCATGTCATAATCACAAAGCCTAGTGCTACTTAATCTGCCTTTAAACACATCAATGACCCATGCGCCGTAGCATGGTTCAATTTAGTACATGAGTCACAAAACTATTCAAACTACCCGTAAATTCCGAGTGAAATATCTTATAATCCGTGTGATACCATTCGAAGCGAGCGCCGATCGGGCGATAATCGTAAATAACCAACAAATAGTTGCGCGCGCGCACCTCTGCGTGGATCGAATGACGCTACTAGATTGTGACGAATTTTGACAAGCTATTTTACACTGTATCTTTATATGCTTTTGGGTTATTTTGCCATGTGATTGTAGCGTTTGAATACGATATCGAATTACGAATATTGCGTTAACAATGTAAAAATAAAATCTACCCGCATTACAGATGTTAAAATTTGCATAAATTATGTATTTATTGTAACAGTTATGTGTAAGTTTGGTGACCGTTGTAAACAGAAAATTACATAAGATCAATGAGCGATGGTACGACATGATAATATTAACAAAATTGTATTTAAATTTTTGCTGTTTAGAAATAGTAGATTAAAAATTGGGTGCATAATGAAGGTCATTAATGGACGAGTGCATTTTATAAAGCGAACAAACTAAGTTTTATAATAGAGACACAAGTGCATTAATGACAAGTTATGCACGTTTCATACTCTACTTTATCTAATCTCGCGAAAAAGGAACCTAACAAAATTAAAAAATTCGTTTTCTCAAAATGTTCTAATCATTAAAAACTCTTTCTAACTGTATCATACAACTAATCAAAATTTATTTTTCACATTTCCAGAATAAATTACGAAGATTGAAAGAGAACGCATTAAAAGTAAAACAATGTTATGGTTACTATTCCATACCTACGTAGTAAAGTTAGTAGTAGTACTACCTACCTACCTGTAGTAGTTCTACCTACCTGTTGCCAAAGTACTAAAAGTACCTAGTACATTTGGCGTTAAGTTTAATTTATTCATACTCTGGTACGATTTTCCATTAGATACTCTATGTAGATCACCATGAAATATACTCATATTTGTGGTAACTGGTCCATACATTAGACTTCAACGGTAAGGCAGCTGAACTGAGTTTTTCTATTTATAATGGATTTTTTATATCCTACTGAAGAACTTAAAATCAGTGATTCATAATTATTTTGAGATGTTATTTTTATTATTTTGAGATGTAATTTACAATTCTGTGAATAATTATTTCACAGAATGAAATTACGATTTAAAGAAACATTTTATCAATTTAATTCAAAAGTTTTTGGGTTTATAACGGCGTCTAAAAACAGCACTTTACAAGTAGTATCTAAGCGCTATCAATTATTTAAAAAAAAGATTCAAAAATATGTGTACAAAATAGTGGAAAAGCGGTCATATTGTTAAGGAAATCTCTGAAAGACAATCTTTGGACAAAAGGATTTCATAGATATACTATAATATGATCTACTACCCGCCCAAAGTGTAGACAATTTGTTTATTAAAAATAATAAAATTGACAACTTTCTCCTTTTTAGAATTCGGTTGAAAATATATAAAAAAAATCTTGAATGAGATACACCTCCGAAGGTTTCCAGTACAGTTCCATGGAGTCACATAATTTAGTGACTCCCATAAAACATAACTCCGTTAAAATCGTGAGTGTACGCATATCATCAATAATTAGTGGACCTCCCATTGGTTTATGGCTCAAATATATATTTTGTCGTCTTTAATATGGAGATGCGTCGCGTGTCGCGGCCGTTCTCTTAATGACTTATTATTTACTGATATTGTACCGGATAAAGATTCCAGCACACTTGCGACTGTAAGGTACCTACTTGCGGCATTTTTTATACTTACTGTCGACAAACGTTATCACTTCGTAATTATTTTTAAACTCATTTGGCAGGCCTGGAGCTGTAGTGGGCCGGTAATAGGTTAAGAATGATGAATTTTTTTTTAAACGAACGCTAGTTATACTTTTAAAAGTAATAATTGAACTAGCAAATGTTAAGTGAAGACTATCACCTCTAAAATACTGAAAATCACGAGCAATGCGTTATTATTTTACTACTTAGAAGTAGGCAGAGCTTTTTGTATATGTAGAGCTGTTATCCTGCAGAGTACTAAGGTTAAATAAAATTAATATTATAAAAACAAAAACCCGACTGCATAGAAGTTATGAACTGAAAAGACAAAAACAAGGATCACTATATGTATATAAAAATTTTAAATACTTTATGGTGATGCAAGCGGGGACAAAATACTTTATTTTCTGCGGGGAAAGAAAGATCTACCAAAACTACGTTTGTCCCCGCCTGCAGCACCATAAAGTATTTAGAATTTTATATAGATATAGTGATCCTAGTTTTTCTATTTTCAGTTCATAACTTCTATGCAGTCGGTTTTTTTGTTTTTATAATAATAATTTTATTTGAGACTTTTTTGTTTTAGTTTATGGTATAGAAATGTTACGGTACACTTTTTGCCATTTTTTGTTAAAACGGCAATAAAAACATGATAATATATTTACATTTTTGAAATTGTCTTTTTACGACCTTTTATTTGATACCCATATTGCTAAGATAAGAGAAAGAAATACACACATGCCTTTTTTCCCCCATTTACAGTCACCATTTTGAAAATTTATATAGCCTATGTCACTACCACAATTTTAACGAATTCAACGACACCTCACCTGTCAAAATCCGTTCCGTCGTTTAAGCTGTAGCGCGTGCCGAAGAAATGGACATACATACATACGCTCGAAAAACATAAACCTTCTTCTGACGCAGTAGGCGTTCTAGTTCAAGAAATGGGTGAGTGGCGGTGAACTTACAGGTTGGTACATGATTTCTATAGGTGTTGCATATGCTTGTTCTATTAGTATATTTTTTAATCGTCTTATTTTTGTCGCGAGTGTGTGCAGTGTACTTTAATTTCCCAGACATTGTCTTAATGTAATTTATTTTGTATATGACAGCTGTCAATGGTGCCCATAACTAGTATGTAGATCCAATTTATATTCAGGAATATTATAATCGTTGGACATATTATACAGGGTGACATTTGAGACCGGGCCATATCAACCAAAATTGAGGCCTTAAAAATTATATTACTTAAAATAATAAAAATTATATTAATTAAAATTATATTACTTAAGGAATCTTATTTGATAGCTATAATTAAAAACTCTTTGAGGTGTTAGTGTAGCGTACTGTGAATAATAATGATCGTAAGCTGCGAAAGGTGACTCGAATGTCTTATTTGTTGAATATATAATAAATAAAAAGATAACAAAAATAAAAGAGCTGAAAAGAAGGCTGAACAATACGTGTAGAATAGTATAAAATAGTAACGGCTGAAACTCATGTTATTGTTGTTGGGGTTCGCCCGACTAGTTTGCTTGTTCATGCAACGCAGCGTAAAGTAACTATACTAAAGCCAAACTTGATTGAGAATGCTTGTCAACAAACAAATTAAAAATGGAGGTAGAAATCACTAGTCATTTTACATCTTTTTTTTTTAAATAACTTGTTAATGACGAATTCATGACAATAAATTAGATTAGTAAGCTTAAAAGTAATTAATATATTCAATATCTTTTAAATAAGATTTTATAAAAAAATAAAACATAATTTTAAATTTATAAGACATAAAATGTGTTACATTTTCTACCTTCATTTTAAAGTGGTTTGTTGACAAGCATTCTCAATCGAGTTTGGCTTTAGTATAGTCGGGTAAACTCCGACATCGCTAACGTGAGTTTCAGCCCTTTCTATTTTAATAATAGGGAAAATACTCGCGATAATTTTCGAAAATTCTTCTTTTCGCGTAGAATAAGTCCTGCTGCATATGTATATCGCGTGACAATGTTATATTATGATGGCACGGAGCTAATTTCATGCTAAAGCTAGAAGGTGGCCGTAAGAAATCCTCAATAAAACGATACAATTTGCCGAGTTTGGTGTCTTTTGATTCGTATTGATGAAATACTTAAGGTCTAAATAACAATACAAAATAAAAGCTTCTTAATAAAAGTTTTTTTTTAATTTATATTATTTCAAAAATGCTTTTATAGAAACTTAATCGAAATAAATCAATTCGGCTTCAAGTTCGTTTGATTTAAATTTTGATGAACCGATGTCGGTGACTAAGTCTAAAATGTCACTCTACATTAGAATATTATTTGGTTCGAAATGTGATTAGTTTGTGAATCGTCGTCGAGGTGTTTGTTCTAAAACGGTATTATCGTCTTATTAATCATCATACAAATACATGAAACCACTTATATAAATAAATATTATAAGAATATTTATAACGTCCCAGGCTTTGGAAAGGATTTTTGTTGGATTATAAATATGTACAGTAGTGGTACATTATTGGAAATATGAAAATTAGATATTACCGGAAAAATTATAATGTTATGTGGCTTCAGATCACGAGGTCCCGGATTCGACTCTTGGGTCGGAGTAAGACATAATACCGAGGTTTCATTCTAAGAATTATTCAGTAAAATTCTAAGCCTGCAGTCCGGTAGTTGGTGACACCTCCGTGCTTTGGAGAACACGTTGAGCTGTCTGTCCGGTTCATTGTCATCAACATCGGATAGTGACCGTTAAATAAACAAACATTATCACCCTAAGCCCGCCATTCCGCATTGAAGCATTGTGGTGGGCAGGTTCTATATCCCCTTTCCTATAAAGGAGAAATGCCTGGCCCTGAGATAGGTGTTAATAGGCTGATAATAATGATGATGATTTATTACTGCGTAAAAGGTATGAAGTTCCTGTAGTAACGTAAGTAGTAAGTTACAATTAGTAACTAAACAGTTTCTTGACACAATTTCATTACATAAAGTTTCTAAAAATAAATTATTATTTAACCTCGCCAAGCAGCGTAATAAATAAAGAATAAAACAACAATTCAATACTTTCACCTCCGAAATCAAATTCAAAAATCGAACGACACTTGTAAAAGACCTACAGCGTAGACAACAATCAAAACACGAACACGCCCGATAATTTACGAATTTTGGACCATGCCTACCCTCACTTTATTGGCCAATTAGAATCGACGCCTACGCCGTTCGTTTGCATACCGTTAAGGCTTGTTTATATGCGTCCAGCGAATTGATATGATTCTTATCAGAAATTTATTAAAGAACCTACTTAAGCCTAAATGATTACGTTTAGTTTGGGCAGTCTTCTCCAAATTAGATTTTGCCTTCAAAATAAATATGCACCAAAAGGCACGTGTATTTAATCACTTAAATGAAACTTGGCCAACCACTAAAGATATTCTCCACGAGCTCAGTGTAGCCCAAACGGCGATAGCAAGGAATCCAAGAGTCACACTCAGGGTCCAGAAGACAAACAACTGGCTCAGAAAAAATAGCAAGGTCTCGATTCAACGAATGGCAAATCTAAAATGGCATAAACATGTAGACCAAAAAACTGATTCGTGGTTCAAGACTGTCTTAGAATGGCGACCGTTAGACCGCAAACGACTAGTGGGAAGACCACAAATGAGGCGAAAGGATATATAGGATAGCTCTACACCAGAATGGTAGAAAAAGGCTAATGAAGAAGAAAAAGAACGTTTAATTATTTAGCTTATACGTGATTATTAATTTGAATCCTAATCTACAACAAATAATATTGTAATCAAAGGACTTCCGCAAAATAACTGCAGTTAAAAACGAAAAGTAAAGTTAACTGTTCAATTCTAGGCCACCAATGTAAACGTGGCATTAATTTTATTCGAGTGATTTGAGCATTTTGGTGCTATTCGTCTAAATAATTTAGTGTCGGGGACGCGTCGATAGCGGCATTTTATAGCTGCCCCTTAATGAGATGACGTGATGATGTATTAAATCATTCGCCAAAGGTTGTTACACTCTATTTTATTTTTATAATCTATGGCGGATATTTATGACACACTGCGTCTATTAGGCGACGCTCGTAAATATAAATTGCTTAAATCTAATCCGGAAACTTACGCGATTATGTTTGTTGTTTCGCTGCTATATACTGATCGATTTATATTTATTGAATCCAGACATTAAAAAAGAGGAGTATTACGATTTTAATTTATTTGTGTTGGCTAAACTAAAGATATCGTTTTTCTGTTATCATAGAAAGTATTTCTGACTGTATCGATATTCATAAACGTCGTTGTTGAGATTTTTAAAAATTTTAACTGTTTCACAAATTTATGTCACATATCAATTGAATATTAGTTATAATGATAAATTAGTTTAAATTAAAAATATTATAGGTAAAGCGCATCAATCCTTTTTTTGGTTTATGTATGTGAACATTAAAATTTTACGTAAAGATCGACTTAACAGATTAGTAATATAACGTCGAAAATCGACGCAGCCAGCGAAGCTATATAAAGTACATATAGACACCCGTTTGTAGTTTAGCTACGAACGCTACGAAGCTCTACGCTTCACCAATTAGACCATATTTAAAAAATGTCCGTAGCACTTTGTCGAGCCAAGCGTCAAGAAACTCAAAAGGTTAACGTTACATTGAAACCCAATTACCAAAATCCACGTTTCCGTGTTCCGGAGCACCGATATAACAGTAAAATAAAAACCAGGCAAGTGTGATAAGAGAGTTAGTGTGTGGGTTCCTTATAAAGGATCATGTGCAAAACATACCAAGCTCGACCACATGTGTCAGTTGAAATTTGAATTATAAATTCAAATTAAATATTTATTTATTTCAATTAGGCTTAGTTAATCAGTAACACTTTTAAAGCGTCATTTCAGACTATTTGTAGTGACTATATCAGTGTATCGCAAGGCAGGTTTTACTGAAAAGAGCTGGCATGAAACTCAGCAGTTGCTCTTTTCAAATACTCAGTATTTACAATATTAATTACATTAAATTATCAATTCTACTTTCTAATTTAAAATCATTAATTCTCCAAGCATCTTTGTCATTTACGAATTCATCAATTGTATCATACGCTCGATTCAACAAATGAGTTTTAACACATTGTTAGCAGATCTAAAACTGTCTTGGGAATTATATTGTAAAAGAGTCCTACATCTATGGAGATGAGAGATTTACTTTTCGGAGGCAATAAGCTGATATAAAAAACAACAAATAGAAGTTGACAACATTTTTTATGACAACATTAAAATATATCTTAGGGGGTCACGAGATAAAAATCTTTAGGATAAAATGGTCTTGGGGAGTTATTTATTCTTCATACTTGTATTAATTGCTTGCGCTACAATATCTATGGCATTGTTTCATGACTAACGTGTATCTTCGTCTGTGGTTGCACGCACATATGCAAATAATATTATGTAGTTATAACTTCTAATATCAAAACGTAGCCAACGAAGTGCTCTTAAAAAGAGATTCCATTTTCTTTGACAATGTGGAACCCTAAAACATCGGAAAATCTTATCGACATCCGCCGTAGGTTCTATCACCAGGAGATTTTAAACTTTTCAATAAGAGGTCATTCGTAAGCAAACGCTTGTTTGTAACGGCTCACGGTTGGTGATATATTTCGTTTATCATAAATATCTGATGATAATGGCGTCAGAGATCAAGATTATTGTCATGTGTCGGCTGTTGTTAAGATTTTTGGTCTATGGAAAAAATTAAACCAAGTTTAAGCATGTACTATACTACTCTTATATTCGTATATTGCAACCTTCCAACAATTCGAAAAAATGTACCTGAGTGATAATTATTTTCGAAGATTGGGTATACCAATCTATCCTGAAATTATAGATGCCATTTTGAACATTTATGTAGCCCTAATAAAGAGAAACAATCCTACCACACATTGTTTTGTCATATCTTTTGAGATATGACAAAACAATGACAAAAGACGGCTTAAGTTTTTCCGACACTTCCCTCAATAGTATCGTCTATATTGTGCCAATTTAGATAAAACTTAATTTATTATTTTCTCAGAAATCATTCTATCTATTGGTGAGATGACTTTGCTCTAAATATATAATAATTGTCGCGATCATAAGCTTTGGGAGCATCTGTTCTGACCCCATCAATAGTTACCGCTTCAGTATCGGGAACCCGATCGGAATCGTCGAGAGCGCGCAACGCCGCGACACCGCAGACAAATGCCTCAAATTGTTGTATTTTAATTCCCCATAGCGGTGAAGTTCCAGCGCGGCGCGACCAACCGTAATGGCCGCGGAGAAATCCGAAAATGTCACTTTAAATAATCGTGTTCATTAGTAAACATTTAAAACACGCATTAGGAGCGCTGGGTGCCGGCGCCGCGCGATCGCTATCTCGCCGCATTAACGCGACCATCCCTTACTGATGCGCGGGCGGCGCGCGAGTGCGAGTGGGATGCAGTGAGGGATGGACACACGGATTAGTTCAGGAGCATGTAGGTGGTGTTGCTCTGGCGCCTCTACCGCAGCACTATTTTCTGCTCAAATTTTAAACGCGTAAAGAATGCTCTAGTAGCGTGATAATATTTTGCTATGTTAGGTGGGAAAATGTAAGGTGGTTTTTAACATACTATATAGCTTAACATAGAAAGTTCTACTTTATAAGTCGGTTAAAAAGGTAAAGGTTGTGGTGAGACACATTTAAATTTTACCAGAATGATGTACTGAGTTTGACCTTATAGTTCAGCCACATATCCCAGGAAATTGATCTGTTGCATTTGCTACTAAACCATATTGTCAAGTGCTGTCTCCTGCTAACTAACCTAAAAAAAGAAAGAGTAATTATATTTTAATCCAAAAATAAGACAGTTTTTATCATGAATAACCTCGTCATTAGCCGTTACTAAAATTTTTTTTAACAAAAAATAGAACCGACTCAAAACGCACTAAAAAGTAAAAAATAACTGTGTCATTTAGTTGCTTTAATTTACTTAAGCATATTTATGAAGTCGGTGCCAGCCAAGTTTAAGGAACATTTATTTTACGTAGTAAAGCAGTTTGTAGGTTCTAGGTAACGTCCTTAAAGTAGACCTTGGCTGGAACCGACTCCTAGATATGCTTAAGTAAATTAAAGCAACTAAATGACACAGGTATTTTTTACTTTTTAGTGCGTTTTGAGTCGGTTCTATTTTTTGTTAAAAATTTTTATTTCTTACTTTTTAGTGATTTATCGCCACGTAAAGTACTCGTACTATACTGCCATATGGCACTAGTAGCCAAAAAGCTACCGATACGGAGACAAAAACCGAAATCCTCCAAAATTTGAAGAGTTCCTTCAATTTCCCCAGGATATCATCATCAGATTCTAACATGATGACAATGGGAGCACCTTGGATGTATGCCCTTTTTAATGAAAAAAGAATTATCAAAATCGGACAACTCTGTAAAAAGTTATGCGTGGTTATACATAAAAAAATATATATATATATGTGTCGAATTGAGAACCTCCTCCGTTTTTTTCGTCGGTTAAAAAGACAAATATTTTATTTTTGAAAATGAATCCTTAAGTAAAAGTCTAAAATTTTTAATAAATAATGTCCGCGATTTTGTGCGTGTTATATTACATATATCCACCCTACCAATCCAACAGACCAATCTGTAGCAAAATAACGTCAAAATCAAAACTGCGTAACAAACAGTCTAACTCCCGAATTCCCGAACGTTAGGCAGGATCACCAAATCTCCCACTCGCTCCTGAGCTACATAGAGAGGTGTCTGACGATTGTATCGTGTCGGACGCAGGGATACGTACTAATTAAGAGGGCGACTCTTCCGATAAATGGCCCCTCGAGATCCTCATTGTAGATGTTGCACAATTAAGACGTAGGCTTAATAAGCGGCCCTGGAACGATTCAATTTAATCGTATCCCCTTAGTCACCCGCCGATTAGTATTTAAATTCGGAACAATGTTCGACGGCCCGCCGTGTTGTAATTGGTGATAATTTTTTTTTAATTGCCATCGTTTTTTGTCTGTCATCTCTTGTAGTTTGTTAGGATTATAGATATTGTTAAGGTGTGTCCACATTTGAGCAGAGTGTGAGTAGGCGTATGTACTTACATTTGTTTCATATGTTTTTTTCCTATTCCTAATCCTATAATCCTATTTAAAGTTAAAGCCAATTTTACATGAAAAATGCGAACCGTTCTTATTTTTTTTATTATGTACGCTGAAAAAGTATGCATTTAAAGAACGAAAATCCTACTAATACTATAAAAGCGAAAGTTTATGAGATAGTATGTAAGTATTTTTTGTTCTTTTTTATATAAAAACTACTGAATATATTTTGATGTAACTTTTCAATAATATAGCTTACATATCAGAAAAACACAAAGGCTCCATTTCATAAAGATAAATGATATATTATCCGAAATGTAACGCAATTTCTATCACCACGCGGGTCAAACCGCGGGGCGCAGCCAGTCGAAAATAAACATACATACATAATTTTTGCTAATTAGAACAAAAGGTAAGATACCTTTTGTTTTAATTGTGTTTTTAATTAGCAAAAATTACATAATGTGTCCACAGAATACATATAGTATGTCTAACCATACAATGTCGGACAGTAAGCCAGTTTAGTTGGCATTACGTCGGGTGTATACACTGCCTTATCGTCTCTATGTTCATTATATCGTCTACAAATTGCTCTGTGTATACAGCGCTCAAGTGGAACGTGTTCTATGGAATTGTAAAGAATTGGGAGTTAATTGATCCATTAATTACTGTTTTAGCATTCGGAGGATCCGTTCAAACTACTCGTTATGAAATTAACTTCGACTTTCTATACTCTCACATTATGATGCATTGGCAGGTTTCCGGATTCTGGGTTTTCTCTCTGATTGTAACTTAAATATACAAAAGCTACCATTTTTAACCGACGAAAAAAAAACGGAGGAGGTTCTCAATTCTACACGTATATTTTTTTTTATGTATGACCACGCATAATTTTTTACAGAGTTGTCCGATTTTGATAATTCTTTTTTTAATAGAACTTTTTATTACTTTTTAGTTTATCACGGTTCTATTTTTTGTAAATTTTTTTTTACTTTTGAGTGCGTTTTTTTTTAGTGATTTGTCGCCACGTAACGTACTCGTACTATACTGACATAGTATATTATACGGCACTTGTAGCCAAAAAGCTACCGATACGTACATTAAAAACCGAAATCTGCAAGTGTGCCTATACAACTTGAAGAGTTCCTTCAATTTTCCCAGGATATCATCATTAGACCCTAACATGATGACAATGGGACCACCTTGGAAGTGTGCCCTTTCTAATAAGAATTATCAAAATCGGACAACTCTGTAAAAAGTTATGCGTGGTCATACATAAAAAAAAATATACGTGTTGAATTGAGAACCTCCTCCGTTTTTTTTCGATGATTAAAAAATAACTGTGTCATTTAGGTGCTCTAATTTACTTAAGCATATCTATGAGTCGGTGCTAGCCAAGGTTTATACTTTAAGAACATTACCTAAAACCCACAAACTGCTTTACAACATTAAATAAATGTTCCTTAAACTTGCTGGCACCGACTTCATAGATGTGCTTAAGTAATTAAAGCTACTAAATGACACAGTTATTTTTTACTTTTTAGTGCGTTTTGAGCCGGTTCTATTTTTTGTTAAAAAATTTTTAAACTGCATCATTACTTACATCACGTAAGTACAATAAGGGCTAGGTTGTCGGTAATAAAATAATAATGTACCTAAACGATTTTTTGAACTTTGAGACTCTAAAATTTAAATATCATCGATACCTACATAAAATAATAAGCGGACTATCATCCGCATTGTTCTCCATTGTCAGCTATTTGCAGTCAACTATAGCGGCCTGGCCACTCTCCTTATAGAAAAGCGGATATGTAACTTGCTGCTTCAATGCGGGTTGGGGGGCTTAGCATGATGAAGTTTGATTCTTTAACGATATATTTTTTATTGATATTATTTATTATTATCATCATCGTCATCATCTTAACCTATGAAACGACGATATTTCACTGAAAATAAAACTCTTTCTTAGAATAAAGGAAATCATAGTAGGTAAATAGATATAGGTAGCCAGACCTAGGAATCAAACCCGGGACATCTTGTCACATAGCTAACAACTCGACTGATGAGGCAGAAAGTAGGCTAAATAAATAAAATTTAAAATAGAAGATGAATATGAAAGAAGAAATCAGCGCATAATCTTTTCTACCTCTTAATATGAATAAGCATCTATCTACTAATGGTTCACGATCAAATACTAATTTTTACAATCGATAAAAACGTTCTTAATTAGTATCCGCCATTTTGACTTTCTACGATAATTAAGGAATCGTGAGTGGATGGTTCGATTGATCGATTATATTTCGGTGGTCCGGCTGTGGTGGTCTAATGGCTAAATCATGGCTATATCATGGCTAAGCACCACATCACATCAGCCACGCTAGGCAAATAGGCTATGAAACTATATCGACTTCATTTTTATGAATTTGACACAAATGTTTTTTAAATGATTCATGTTATACGATCGTATATTGCTATTCTACGAGTAGTTACATTCACCGACCAAATTTATAGTTTAGTAGACTCCTCAAGTTTTAGAAAGAGGGCTGATCCAATTTGTTGATATTGTTTCAATCTGTATATAGTTACATCACAGAGTATAAGTATGAACTAAATCTCACAGAGGAAATCCGTTTTCTTTTTAACATAATATTAAAGAAGGAATTAAGGATATTTTTGTAATTAAACTATTTGGAAAACTTACGCTGTCTGCGTTTAGCCCAAAAGTGTTCATTCCCCTTTCTGACACGACTGAATCGAACCTAGTACACACCTCATGATTTTTTTTTTGTACAGGTTAACCATTGTAATTTGTTGTGCTTAAAAGCGAAGTAATAAGCGTAAAACTAACTGTTAATTATTGTATAAATTCTAACATTATAATTATTTTGAAGTCGTTCATTTACCCACAGTGGTAGGTACAGACAGTACCGGGTTTTTTGAGATAAACCCATATCCCAGCGTTACAATCGAGATATTTAGACGGTTGCCGTTAATTGTGCTAACTGGCGAGCTAATCTCCAGCCCGTTGTATTGATAACTTGCGTTTGGCCTTTTAACAAACCAGTTTAGTGGATTGAGGTAAAACTAACACGTCATTGTCATGTGGACTTGTATCCGAGTGTTAACACGTGTAATGTACGTCTAATGCCTCCGGAGATGTTATTGGGGTTCCGTATCTCACAAGGAATAAACGGAACCCTTGTAGGATCATTTTGTTCACCTATGTTTCTCGACCCTTTATCTCGTGAAAGCGTAGAGGTATCGAGTTCAAAAAACGTATACGTATAGTTGCAATAAATATATACTATTGGTCATAAATATATAACCTCAAAGTAAGAGTAGGTAGCTTGTATTATGGGTACAATGATAACTGATGAATATATATTGTAACTTTTTCGAAGTCCCATACAAATGTAAACATTCGTCACATAAAAATACAAACACAATTTACATCATGTTTTAAATCTTTCTAAAGGTTATTATACTTTTAATTTAAAAGTATTAGATTGGCACGTGATCGTCTCTCGATTAGGACCCTATTATCAATGTTATGTCCATAAATAACTCAAGTACTTTTAGAGTTTCGGAAGATAAAATTCATGCAACCATAAACAAATCTTGACTATCCCTAACTCACACTTTCTCACTGTATTACATGAACTGATTCTCATATATGTGGCCCCTTTCATGTTTTATAAATTAATTCTTTATATTTTTCAATACACGAAGTGTTTCCCATTTATGTGGCATCTTCATGTATCGTATATTTCCAAAATATGTGATTAGAATCAAATTCTCTTAAGAACTTAAAATTCCAATCAATAATAGAGTGGTATCACAGATTCACACAGAGCGATCCGAGTAAGTCCTCAGACAAACCTTTGATCGTTGGCATCTTTCTATTGAAAGATGGACAGACTATTGCTCCACATTGTGGTGACACAGATACGCATGCGGAGCGATCCGAGTAAGTCCTCAGACAAACTTTAGATCGATGGCATCTTTCTATTGAAAGATGGTCATATGCTCCATCCCGCAATATGACGGTGCCCCGCTACCAGAAATGCTAGTTCTATGATGCCCGGGCCGAGTGAGGGTTACCGCAAAACGTCTAACTTAATAATTATAATATGATAGCCACACTTCGTGAATGCAGCCTCCGTTAATGTCTCTATGAACTTCGCTAGTTGCTAGAACATTCTGCGCCGACCACATCGCACAGCTCAACGAACCGTTCAAAGAACCGGCACGATTCTGTGGAAAGAATCTAATAATCGAATCTCTTATTAGAGAAACCGGAGCCCCCCCCATATCATTTCTTTGTGAGAGAAATGTATACGGCACAAGTTATAGAGGTGTGTTCCTCTTTAATTTCATACCTCGATACCGAGGTGTAAGGCGTTCGAAAACAGCACATTTTATAGAGGTGTGTTCCTCTTTATATTGGATTCTAATTGTGAGGAGTTAGAAGAGAATAAGGCACTCAGTAAGTCAACATAGAGCTCAGACATCCGTTTCAAACATCTCGTCAGATGCAGATTCAGAGCTGAACCAAATGTAAGTGGCTAGTATCTCACTCCTCAACCAATCAGATGAGTATACCTCGTTACGAGGTGTTATGCGTTCAAAAAGCTTTAACATAGATATAAATACAACAGTCGTATTTTATTGTGTAAATGCCCAAGCTGTCAAGGCATATTTATATGAAGATGTTAATATATTTATATTATAATGTGTCTTGCTATCACATAATTCAATAATTTATTTTATTAAATTCAATATTTCTTAGTAAGGGTGCATAACCTTACTTGATGGATTATTGCGTATTAATCTCTTTCCATATATGCTTTCTCACATTATTTATAACCGACCTCTATGTATTATATTCATCGCTCGATGAAAACACAGAGTTACAATGAAACTGCGCCACTGTCGGTACACCGCATTCTCATAGAACTGACACATACGCGGAGCACATAGATACAGCAGATACAGCAAAAACAGACGGAGCGGCGCCCCGCGCATCGCGCATCGCTCAAACACTGAGCAGATCCTTTGATCTAGCATTCGTTCGAAAGTCACTTCACTATTCGTCTCCGGCAGCCGTCGGGGCGTATTTGACATACAATATGTATAGAATGAGAAACGCTTCACGATTTTGTGTTCAATTAGAAAAACCTTCTAATTACGTGTTTTATATAAAACACTGTTGTTTATCGTTTTACTATTCTTTAATAAAACACTTTTATATATTTTACATGTATATACATATTTATATATATTTTAATTATTTTTTTTTTTTTGTGTTATTATATATGTTAGTATGTACGATTATGATCGTCACATTCAACCCCCTAAATTCTATGAAATCCTGTGGAATAGAATTTACCTTAAGTTGTAATATATTTCAATGAAAAGAAAAATATACCTTCTTATATTCATTATTTATAATAAGTTTCCACAACCACCTAATGAAACAACATTCTATCAGGTCTACCAGACCTAATCACCAAAACCAACAAAATAATAATAATAATAATAAACGCCGTGTGGCACCGGCAGAATAGAATGTTGCTGTAGGCTGGATCAAGCCGACATAACCCAAAAACTAACGGAGCGCATCGACGACCTGAAGCAGAAAATCGCTGCGTGGGGGAACCGCATACGACGATACTCGGAAAGAGTCGAGCGATTTCAGCAGAATCGTCTTTTCTCGAGTGATCAGAAAAGGTTCTATAACAAACTGGAGTGTCCCGCGGTCTGTTCTGCCTCTCCACAGCCGAGTCCGGCCGACCTCATCGCCTTCTGGCGAAGTATCTGGTCAGGAGAGGTAGAGCACGATGAGGGCCCTTGGATTGCGGCGATAGAGGAGGCATGTGCCGCAATTAAGCCGATGAACCCGGTCGCCATCTCTTCGGAGGATGTAGTTGGTGCAGTAAGGCGGGCTGCGAACTGGAAAAGTCCGGGGCCCGACGGACTGCACCACTACTGGCTGAAGGCGTTCTCGGCTTGCCATGTCACCTTGGCTCGCCAATTTCAAGAGGCTCTCGAGCAAAGGACGCTCCCGAACCTTTTCACCACCGGGATCACTCACCTAGCTCCAAAGACCACCGATACCGCGGACCCATCTAAATACCGCCCCATTACGTGTCTTACTACCATCTACAAGACACTGACATCCGTTCTGAGCTCCAAGATAACCCGTCACGTTGACGAAAATAACATCATATCTGGAGCTCAGAACGGATGCCGGGGTGGTAGCCGCGGCACTAAGGAGCTCCTTCTCATCGATTCCGTTGCGGGCCAGCTGGTCAAACGCAACCGCCGGAACTTCGCCGCAGCCTGGATTGACTATAAAAAGGCATTCGACTCGGTGCCTCATTCATGGCTCTTGAGGGTCCTTGAGCTGTACAAAGTTGATAGTACAGTTCAAGACTTCCTCCGGTCGTGTATGGGGCAATGGAGCACGATCCTTTGTCTCCAAGGCAAGCGGCTGGCGGCTGCCGATGACCGGATAAGGATACGGAGGGGTATCTTCCAGGGCGACTGTCTGAGTCCACTATGGTTCTGCTTGGCCTTGAATCCTCTTAGTACATTACTAGAGAATTCGGGGACAGGCTTTCAGTTTCGGAGAGGAGGGACAAAAGTGCCTCACCTTCTCTACATGGATGACCTCAAACTGCTGGCACCCAATGCTACTCGTCTGAGGGAATTACTGAACCTCACCACGGGGTTTAGTAGTTCCATCAGAATGGAGCTTGGGCTAGACAAGTGTGCGGTCTTGCATGTTGAGAAGGGAAAGGTTACTCATACGGCCGGGATCAACCCCGAGCCAACTAACATCAAGACCCTCTCTGAAACTGAAACATACCGGTATCTGGGCATGTCACAATCCGTAGGGGTAAAGGAGGCGGACATGAAACAGTCAGTTTGCGAGGACTTTTATCGACGTCTGACAAAGATCTGTAAAAGTTACTTGTCAGGCGCCAGTAAGATCCGAGCTTATAACGGCTGGGTCATGCCCGTTCTCATGTACTCCTTTGGCGTGCTCAGATGGACTCAGACCGAACTTGACGCCCTGGATACAAGAGTCCGCACGACTATGACTCTCCACCGTATGCATCACCCAAAATCGTCTGTCATGAGGTTGTATGTCCCCCGAAAGTGCGGTGGCAGAGGCCTACTCAGCGCCAAAACCATGCACAATCGGGAGATATGCAGCCTCAGGACCTACTTCGAGACGAAAAGGGAGTCTCCGATGCATGTGGAGGTCATAGAATGTGATAAAGGACTCACCCCCCTATCCTTGGCCAAGAGCGATTGGCAGAAACCGGTGGTACTGAGCACCTCTGACCGAGAGACCGTATGGAAGGGGAAGGAGCTGCACGGACGCTTTTTTAAGGCTCTTCATGAGCCCCATATTGATAGAAAAGCGTCCGTGCAGTGGTTGCGCTTCGGAGACCTCTTTGGGGAAACCGAAGGGTTTGTCTGTGCGATACAAGATCAGGTGGTTAAGACGCGGAACTACCGAAAGTACATTCTGAAGGATGGCACTCACGACATTTGTCGAGCCTGTCGCCATCCCGGAGAGTCACTCAGACATGTGCTTTCGGGCTGTTCGGCTCTTGCCAACACTGAGTATTTGCACAGACACAACCAAGCAGCCAAAATCCTTCACCAAGAGCTTGCTCTAATGTACGGTCTCTTGGATCAGCGGCTGCCTTATTACCAGTATACACCGGTGCCAGTGCTAGAACGCGACGGAATCCGGCTCTATTGGGACCGGTCTATCATCACGGACAGGACTATTCTAGCGAATAAGCCTGATATCGTGGTGTTAGACCGGGCACAGTCGAGGGTGTTTTTGGTGGACATCACAATTCCATATGACGAGAACCTTGTGAGAGCTGAGACGGAGAAAAAACGTAAGTACCTTGATCTGGCTCACGAGGTTACCGCCATGTGGCATGTGGAGTCCACTGAAATCATCCCGATCGTTATATCTGCCAATGGGTTAGTCCCAGTCAGCCTCGCTCACCATCTGAGGCGGCTGGGGTTCCGTGGCGGTTCGCTCGCAGGCAAGATGCAAAAAGCGGTCTTGCTCGACTCGGCTAGGATAGTCCGCCGGTTTCTTCACCTGTCGCCCTGACCCCCGGCCGTTTGGTCTCCCTGCCGGGGTGAATCCTCCGCCCGGAGCATAAATGTATTTATGTAGCCTATATTTAAGTTTATTTATATCAAGTATCTAAGTACGTTTATCATAACAGTTTCGGTTTTTGTCTTTATGTATTTATTGTGTGTCCGGGCGTGAGCGTATAATTTATGTATAAAATAATAATAATAAAACACGTCCTCAGACGAGTTTTCAGGTATCTATGAAACTCATCTACTCGCAACCACAAGTGCATTTGATTTATTTAGTATCTGTATCCTGATACATAAGTCGTCCATAGACGATTTCGAGCCCCGACATCGAACTAAAATAAATTTGAAACTTCGACACAGTGACAAACGTGTTAGGACTGTCGCTCACACCGTTTGTCGCGTTTCAAACCCATTGCACCACAGTGAATCCTTAAGAGTTCCCGCACGCAATTAATTTCGCAGCACCTTAAAAAATAAAGTGCAACTAGAAAAGTCACATTGCTTAGAGTCTTACGACCCTCGGGCCTCAATAGTTAGTCAATTTTGTCAACTTCGTTGAACTGTTATCAGTTTTAGTGGCGTTTACATAACTAAATCTAGTAATATCACACCAACAGTCGCTCGACCAAGTGCGTGATTACAATGTCCAATCAACTGTTCTACTCATTTTTAGTAGTTTTACTATCGCAATAATAATAATGCCATCAGTAGGGTTTAAACCAGCTTAATATATTATTAAAAAGCAAATCGTGCCTCATCAAGATTTGCACAGCTTGACTCAATCAACATCTTTGTTAGTTTATTTAAAATACAAGATAAACATAACAACCCCCAAACTGCAAGGACGTCTGACCATCTTGACTATTTGTTAATGTGTTTAGCCATCAAAAGGGTAAAATATATTTCAATTAACACTATCTTATATTCAAAATCCTTAAATTTCCTAATTTTCATTATTATCGCAATATTATATTATAGCCATCAAAAAGGTATGTAAGTTTATATCAATAAACTTTATCGTAATAATCAACGCATCTCATAAGTATTAAAATTCCTTCATTCGACCTTCTTTTTTTATTCAATAACAGACAAAATACTTAATCGTAACAACCCCCAGACCTCAAGGGTTCCTATTTATAAAATATTAATTTATAGTCAATTGACTATTTTTTCATATCGTAAAACATCACCTATTTAATAAACATAACAACCCCCAGACCATAAGGCCTTTTCCTGATATCTATTATTAGCAAGACTATTTTGGTCACAATGAACTTCATACTTCCTCAGACTCTTTCCATTTCACGGACAACAATTGTAGGCATTAAGCCTATTCAATAGCCATAATAAACAAGATCAAAATATGATCCTGGTCACTACGGCACCAATTGTAACTTTTTCGAAGTCCCATACAAATGTAAACATTCGTCACATACAAATACAAACACAATTTACATCATGTTTTAAATCTTTCTAAAGGTTATTATACTTTTAATTTAAAAGTATTAGATTGGCACGTGAACGTCTCTCGATTAGGACCCTATTATCAATGTTATGTCCATAAATAACTCAAGTACTTTTAGAGTTTCGGAAGATAAAATTCATGCAACCATAAACAAATCTTGACTATCCCTAACTCACACTTTCTCACTGTATTACATGAACTGATTCTCATATATGTGGCCCCTTTCATGTTTTATAAATTAATTCTTTATATTTTTCAATACACGAAGTGTTTCCCATTTATGTGGCATCTTCATGTATCGTATATTTCCAAAATATGTGATTAGAATCAAATTCTCTTAAGAACTTAAAATTCCAATCAATAATAGAGTGGTATCACAGATTCACACAGAGCGATCCGAGTAAGTCCTCAGACAAACCTTTGATCGTTGGCATCTTTCTATTGAAAGATGGACAGACTATTGCTCCACATTGTGGTGACACAGATACGCATGCGGAGCGATCCGAGTAAGTCCTCAGACAAACTTTAGATCGATGGCATCTTTCTATTGAAAGATGGTCATATGCTCCATCCCGCAATATGACGGTGCCCCGCTACCAGAAATGCTAGTTCTATGATGCCCGGGCCGAGTGAGGGTTACCGCAAAACGTCTAACTTAATAATTATAATATGATAGCCACACTTCGTGAATGCAGCCTCCGTTAATGTCTCTATGAACTTCGCTAGTTGCTAGAACATTCTGCGCCGACCACATCGCACAGCTCAACGAACCGTTCAAAGAACCGGCACGATTCTGTGGAAAGAATCTAATAATCGAATCTCTTATTAGAGAAACCGGAGCCCCCCCCATATCATTTCTTTGTGAGAGAAATGTATACGGCACAAGTTATAGAGGTGTGTTCCTCTTTAATTTCATACCTCGATACCGAGGTGTAAGGCGTTCGAAAACAGCACATTTTATAGAGGTGTGTTCCTCTTTATATTGGATTCTAATTGTGAGGAGTTAGAAGAGAATAAGGCACTCAGTAAGTCAACATAGAGCTCAGACATCCGTTTCAAACATCTCGTCAGATGCAGATTCAGAGCTGAACCAAATGTAAGTGGCTAGTATCTCACTCCTCAACCAATCAGATGAGTATACCTCGTTACGAGGTGTTATGCGTTCAAAAAGCTTTAACATAGATATAAATACAACAGTCGTATTTTATTGTGTAAATGCCCAAGCTGTCAAGGCATATTTATATGAAGATGTTAATATATTTATATTATAATGTGTCTTGCTATCACATAATTCAATAATTTATTTTATTAAATTCAATATTTCTTAGTAAGGGTGCATAACCTTACTTGATGGATTATTGCGTATTAATCTCTTTCCATATATGCTTTCTCACATTATTTATAACCGACCTCTATGTATTATATTCATCGCTCGATGAAAACACAGAGTTACAATGAAACTGCGCCACTGTCGGTACACCGCATTCTCATAGAACTGACACATACGCGGAGCACATAGATACAGCAGATACAGCAAAAACAGACGGAGCGGCGCCCCGCGCATCGCGCATCGCTCAAACACTGAGCAGATCCTTTGATCTAGCATTCGTTCGAAAGTCACTTCACTATTCGTCTCCGGCAGCCGTCGGGGCGTATTTGACATACAATATGTATAGAATGAGAAACGCTTCACGATTTTGTGTTCAATTAGAAAAACCTTCTAATTACGTGTTTTATATAAAACACTGTTGTTTATCGTTTTACTATTCTTTAATAAAACACTTTTATATATTTTACATGTATATACATATTTATATATATTTTAATTATTTTTTTTTTTTTTGTGTTATTATATATGTTAGTATGTACGATTATGATCGTCACAATATATATATCATACATAAATACTTATAATATATTGATACATAAACACTGACACTGGAAAACATCCATGCTCATCATACAAAAATGATTCCAAATATGGGAATCGAACCTACAGCCTAGGACCTAGGACGAAGAATCGGTGTCACTACTTGTGACTCCGCGTAAATCCCATTCTAATAAAGCTGTCGACATAAAAATAAGCCTATGGGATACTCCAGCCTATAATCAACTTTCCTATTTAGTAAATAAATTTATTTATTGCGGAATGAGTAGGTACATAGAGATCTTATACAAATATTATAGGTCCTTCCAAATTCCGCCTTACAGCTTGCAATGTCCTTATCACTAAAAATACTGGTACACTTATAAATATTACTTACATTAACCAACTCTGTCACTAGCGCTGCCATTAAAAACAATTTACGATTCTAACAATACCCTTACGTCAATAATTATGCTGTCACCTTATATCCACATGTCAATAAAAATGAGAACGAATTATTAGTCATCCAGATTAGTTCATCCACTGTGAACTTGTAATTGGTATAACTAACCCGATTTTGTTTTATGTGTACATTTTATACGCCATATAACTCATATCAAATATACCATTTATTTGTTTTAGAAAGTGTAAAATACAAAGATTGCATTTTGATAATCGCATACGATGGTCGGACGCGATCGCGTGACGTACCTAATTCGATATATCGATTGTCGAATCGATTCGAGTCGCCGCGAGTGGGTTACGGGAACATAATATCGATGCTATCTGATATTACAGAACGATGGAGTCTATAATTTATAACAATTATTGATTATTATTCATATTTAAACATAAAATTGACAAAATAATAATTTAAAATTGACGAGGCAGTTTAAAATCAACCTAACACTAAGCTGACTGGACTGGACTTGAGCCTATTTAGTGCTATAAACTTATCTGGCCTGGTGAGGGTGTCGCTGTGGTCGCTGTTTCTGTCTACAGAGTTGACAGAAACTAAAGAGTGACAGCTGCGACGTTAGTTCCAGTTTTGGCCGCCTGGTCAGATAAGTCTGTAGAACTATATATAAATATTCAGTTGTCATGAGGTGGAAATCAAAAAGAACATAAGCATACCATAGTTAAGGGGTTGGAAGAAATTGCTATAGGTCATTGATAGTGCACATAGTAATTCAATCTATACGAATTGATCTCCGCCCTTCTCGGTTGCTTTGAAATTCAAGTTCGATTCCCATTGGATCTGGATTATGAAATAATGAGATTTTATTGACTAGTTTTAAGTTCTTTAAATTTCGAAATCCGGAGTAGGGAAGTTAGTGGTATCTGTTATTAATATTAAAATCTGAATAATATGACTATTCGTCCGTCTCCATGGCATAGTGGTATGCGTAATGAATTTACAAGAATGAGGTCCTGGGTTCGATTCTCGGCTGGGCCAATTAAGATTTAACTGGTCCAGATCTAGCTAGTGGGGGGCTTCGGTTAGTTATCACCTTACCGAAAAAGACATATCGCCAAGCGATTTAGCGTTCCAGTACGGAAACCGAAAGGGGTGTGTATTCATCTTACCCCTAACAAGTTAGCGCGCTTTCATCTATGTTGCATCATCACTTACCATCAGATGTGATTCCTGTCAAGGGCTAACTTTTGTAATAAATAAAAAAAATACTGTTGGTTATCTACTAGGTGAACCCCCGTGACTCGCAGGGCTGGCGGCTTCTTTCATTTCCATTAATATCTGATGGTGTTCCTTACTACTATAATTTCAGTAAGTGAAATAATAAATTCCAGACGAAGTCGCATGTAACAAAATGACGGCCAGAGTAAATATAGACTTTTCTCTCGGTCGATTGTCAAATGCACTTCACGGCATTTTATCCGTTTATTGATGGCAATTTGACTATTTTCACATTGACGAATCGATTCCGTGTAATAGTTCGGGCTCGGATACTAATGGAACCGAATAAATATTTAATTATCAGCCTTTATGGTGAATGGTAACGCAACGGATCGGATTGATACGTTAATGATTGTAATTGGGGATCTATCGGTGTTTGGACGGCATCGACACTTGGGTATCGGTGATTGCCTTTTAGGTATTGGCAACGGTTGTTGGTATATCGTTCTAAGATATTCGAACTAGGGATGTTAAAGACATTCAATCGCAAGCTAACAATTAAATGTAAAATGTATCAGATTTTCTTAGTGGCAGAGTGTCTAATATTGACGGTTATTAAATTTTTAACTATTTACCTCATTATCTACGTTCTACGGAACAAGTATTTAGTGTGCGAAATTTATTAATTTAAAGCTGCGAAAATTATGCACCACTAATCTGCACTAAAAATTTCAACATAGTATAAAGCAGTCTGAATGTTTATATCTTTCAAACGACAACAGTTTTTAGTGCGTTTTTTATCAATAATTAAAAATTAAAAAAAAAACATTTGTAGTTTAATTAATAATGTCGAACAGTTTTTGGTTATGGTATAAATGAACTGTAAATATTACTATCATTTTCTTATTTAAAGTGCTTTAATTAAATTTCCTGTAAAATATAATTGACATTTGTATTTGCTAATGTGATTCTTATCCTATCCGTATTTGCACACGCGAAATTACAATCCCTAATTCACATAAGTTTCTGACGTGAAATTTGCGATACCGTTTAAATTGTATGGTTATTAAGATGGTTATTTCTGGCTTTCAACTTTTACTTAACCTCATTTGTTATGATCTGTATCTAAATAGTGATGTACTTTTTTACGATCTGTAACAAATTATTGATGCGCATTTAACTATAAATGGATATTACATGAATAAAAATCGTAATATTTTTTTATAGTCAAGTATATTTTTATTGAATTTTTTTTTGATTAAATGTGACTGCATTGACGATGTATATTCCCTATGCTCTTTAGTGTATTATTGAGTTAAATAACGATTACTTATGGTTATTTATAAGTCAGGGACGGTTAAATGAATCTATGAATTTTTGCACAAGGACAGATTAAATACTATAATAGATTGAGAGAATATTTCATATTACTAATGGGTATTCCCAGAAAAAAAGGATATGTAGGTATGAATGGGTGAACCGTGAATTTATAAATGAAAACCTTAGAACTCTTAAAAACCGTGAGATTACCATACTCGTATAAAGGAAATGATTCTTTTTAATGAATGTGAAAAATAGTAAGTATGTAAAATCATTAAGTAAAAAAAAATCAAGTCCTGTAGGTAACCTACGTGAGAAGAAATGAAGCGATCAGACGACTTGTCAAACTAATTGAGGTTAATTATGTATGCGGTGAAACGGAAACGTTAAGTACGGCACTATGTCACGCGACGTCTCGATAAACAACCCTAAACACTCGCATTACTTGGACGTAACAACTCATTTATATCAGTTTAAGGTATATGGTGTTGATGTTAGTACATTGTAACGACAAACGCAGCGGCGAAATAGATACCCTGTCCGTGTGGTAGTTAATGGCTGTGGAAATGCTTGCATTAGCCTCTAAAATGATTTTTACCTAGTGTGTATGAGTCAAATTCCGATCGACGTTTTCAGTTCCCTTTCGCCCACGCCTGGAGCCTTAGTTATGATTATATGGAATATGCTACCAAGGACGTTCTTTTAATTTGAGCTGCAAACAAACTGCTACAAATATTGCTATAAACTGTCTATATAAATTCTATAAAAATTTGTATGGAAGCTGATATAGAAAAACTAAGACTTACTGCATGACTAGATTTAATTTATTTTATAAGCTTTTTTAATTTTTTATTTAGTTGTTTTATAACTCTGTTACTTGCATTTTTACAACCATTTACACTATTATACACACAAATATTTACACTATTCACTTTTACACATACACAAATCAATATTATCTATACATATAGGCCTAACATACATATATTTTATAAATATACTATTTATAAAGTCAAGAGACGACATAAAGTACTAATAAAAATATTATATAGTTCTCACAATGCATAATAACATAAACGAAATTTCAAACGACTTAGATAATGTGACTGTTTCAAAACAAATAACATGTGACGTCGAAGACTGCCATAAGCATTTAAATAAAATAAAAAAAGGGTCAAATTTTACAATCATCACACAAAATATACGAAGTATAAATTGTAATATGAATGCTTTTGAAGTATTGTATTCCAGGCTTAAAATAGACTTCGATTTGATGGTTTTGACGGAATGTTGGTTGGCGAATGCGTCTATCCTTCCACATATCAATGGTTACATTTTAGCGTCAACCAAAAATTGTTGTAACCAAAATGATGGTGTCGTTATATATATTAAGGAACAACTTGAATACAAAATTGAAGAACCATGTTTTCAAGAAGGTAATTGCTTGGTCATAAAATTAAAAAATATTGTAATTTTAGCTATCTATCGTTCGCCCTCCTTTAAAAATATTGATAACTTTTTATCTTCTTTGGATACCATACTACAAAATAATTCAAGTTATAGAAATATAGTCATCATTGGGGACATTAATATAAATATATTGGCGGATAAAATGGATGTAAACTCAGAAAAATATCTAAGCTTAACTGCCTTTCACGGCTTACTTCCTGCCCATAACATAGTAACGCGAGATGCTAGTGGAACCTGTATAGATCATGTTATATTAAAAACAATAAATCCTTGCACAACTATTGTACCCCAAACTCAAATAACGGATCATAAGCCAGTCATTTTAAATATGCAACTTAAACAGCCGATAGTTCACTATACAGCAACCACAATAAAAAAGATCAATGCAGAAAAAATATATTCTGATATAATGAATACTGATTTTACGCCGGTATTCAATGATTATGACCCTAATTCTGCTTTAGATTATTTAATAGATAAATTAAGCTCTACTGTTAATAATAACACAGAAATAGTCACTTTGTCTAGTCGTAAGAAAATTATTAAACCCTGGATTACACCTGGACTTCTTAGATGCATAAGGCATAGGGATAAATTGCATAAAAAAGCCAGGTGCTATCCAGAAAATGAAAATATATGTCTCATTTATAAAAGATATAGAAATTTCTGCAATAGTATCTTAAGAAAACTTAAAATAAATTATGATAAAGATCAGGTAAATATGGCCAAAAATGATAACAAAAAATTATGGAATGTTCTAAAAAATATAATTAACTCTAGAAAGCAAACAGGGTATAACAATGAATTGTTACTCATTAATAACACTCCAGAATTATCAGTAGAAGACATAAATAATTTCTTTGCTAATGCGGGTAGAAATTTAGCGGAGAGTCTAGACAATGCCGATGCATCATGTCAGGCTTCAAGTAAACATTTAGAATCTTTTGTGCTGCTGGATACAGATATGGATGAAGTAAACAGTATTATTATGAATTTAAAAAACGAATGTACCGTGGGTTGGGATGGTGTCAGTAATAAAATTCTTAAACATTGTAAACATCATCTAACTCCTCCGATAACATACATTTTTAACTGCTGTCTGCAACAAGGTATATTTCCAAAAGCACTCAAAATATCAGAGGTTCGGCCAATATTTAAGCATGGTGACAAAAGCGACCTTAATAATTACAGGCCAATTTCCATCTTGCCCTCGTTGTCGAAAATATTGGAAAAAATTATAAACACCAGATTGATGCACTATATAGAAACAAATAACCTCCTATCTTCCAATCAATTTGGCTTTAGATGTGAACGTTCTACGGAGGATGCTGTACATGCTCTGACCAATTATATAAGCACCAATCTGGACCAAGGTAAGAAATGTATGTGTATCTTCCTAGATTTGGCTAAAGCCTTTGATACCGTGTCAATCCCACTTCTACTAAATAAATTAGAATGCATCGGCATTAGAGGCCCTCAACTGAAATTATTTAAGGACTATCTCTCAAATAGGTATCAAAGGGTCAAAGTAGACTCTTATATCAGTAGTGACTTATTGGTCACTCACGGCGTACCACAAGGCAGTATTTTAGGACCCACTCTTTTCCTAATATATATAGATTTACTCACTCGACTACAACTAAACAAGGGTCAGATTATATCATACGCTGATGATACTGCCATAGTATTCGCTGCAGACTGTTGGACCGAAGTATTTAAGGAAGCGCAGTTGGGACTTAATACTATCACTACTTGGCTAACCAAAAACAAACTATCACTTAATATAGATAAAACTAAATATATAACTTTCTCCATGCGACAAACTATTAAATTACCTAACCACCTCCATATTATTGCACATACATGTTCCCATTCCATCGTCAATACTTGCACGTCTTGTAAAGCATTAGAAAAAGTTGATTTCATAAAATATCTAGGCGTTACTTTAGACTGCAATTTAAATTTTAAAAATCAAATAGATAATCTCAAAAATAGACTTTATAAAATGATTTATATCTTCAAAAATCTGAGACATGTAGTTGAACCTAAAATAATGAAGCGAATATACTTAGCTTTGTGTCAATCTTTAATCACATATTGTATCTCAATATGGGGAGGTACCAATAAAACTACACTAATGAAAATGGAGGTAGCCCAACGAGCAATTCTTAAGGTGTCCACGTTCCGGCCGTTTCTTTACCCAACATCGTTACTTTATGAAAACTGTGAAGTTCTTTCTGTAAGGAAACTATACATATTGATTACATTATTAAAACAACACCGTGAACTCGTGTATGACACTTCGTATTTGGATAGACGTAGAAAACATATGGTAGCAAAAATGCTGTTTCCAATAAGAACCTCATTTATAAAAAAGTTTTATCCTTTTCAAGGCCCTCATTTGTATAACAAAATTAACTCTTTATTAAATATCTACCCACTAAACAAAGTAAACTGTAAAAGAAAACTAATTACATATTTACAAAACCTATCTTATGATGATACTGAAAAGCTGATTCTAACCCTAAAATAAATATAATTGACAACAATATTGAAATACCAAATTATAATATTAATTTTGCAATTAAATACTACTTACACTCACACAGAACACTACATACTACCTACACTTTACACCTGTTACTCAAATTTACACATACACTTCTCACACACAACTCACAGTAAATTAATTTAACTTTTTGCCTTAACTCATATTTAAGTTACTTTAATTTCTAATAATTAACGCTCAACACTTTTAAATGTGTAAAATCTTGGAACAAAGGAAGAGCGATGGAAGCTGCAACACAGTTTATACTAGTGCAATTTCCATCTTAGAATATGTTTATAATGAAAGCACATAATTTACTACCTATTTAGGATAAAATCTAAATAATATAAGATGAATTTTTGTAACTTAGTTATAAGTACTTTTTATATGTGCCCTTCTATGAAATAAAGTATTATTATTATTATTATTATTATTATTAGCCTGTGAAATTAATGTAGAAAAACTGTGGCAATGACGGTTTAATGATCTCTGAGAAGCATTTTTCGAGACCACCAAGAACGATCTAAAGTAATTTTGGTGTGGTATTCGATTTGTGCAACCTTATCCTTAAAATTGCGTGCGGTTAACATTTGACAGTTGCGGTGTCGTCTGTAGTCTGCAACCACCAAGGAATCATACCATACCGTTAAATATTGTACCCGTACCAAAAACTCATTAAGAGATCACGCGATAACCAAATCACCCCATTAAAACATATACCGAGTTATTACAGAGTGAAAATCGATAAAAACATGGTATATTCGACGCGTTATTTCGATTACTCCAATTAATCCATGATGGGATTAATTACATAATCGATGTTGAATGATTCAGTTATGTAAACTCATTGGGCAATACACACACAGCACTGAGAAAAAATAAAATCTAAATTAAAAGCTCTGTCAAAATAATTCTATCATGCTTCTTTTTTACCAAAGGTTGAAGTTTAGCGTTTTCAGATAATGCGACATGCTTTGTTAGGCGATGACACTTCTATTTTTCATTATATCTGATTTTAATATTTTTTGGTACTTTAATTTAACTTGTTGGTATTCTTAGTAGTATTAATGTATTTTTAGTAGTATAGCAACAAAAACACTATTTTTTTTTATCGACAAGGTGGTCCTTGACTGCTATCGCACCTGATGTTAAGTGATGATGCAATCTAAGATGGAAGCGGGCTAACTTTTTAGGAGTAGGATGATTCACACTCCTTTTGGTTTCTACACGAAATCGTACCGGAACGCTATCTCGCTTGGCTGTATGTCTTTGTTGGTAGGGTGGTAACTAGCCACGGCGAAAGCCTCCTACCAGCCAGACCAAGACAAATTAAGAAAAATCTCTATTTGCCCCGCCGGGAATCGAACCCAGGACCTCTGTCTTAAAAATTCACCGCGCATACCACTGCGCCACGGAGGTCGCAAATCTAATGTAAACAAGATATACAAAATCTCTATATCAGTGTGTACGTATCTTAATATCGATAGTCGATAGATCCGTAATAATTATAATTATTGTACAATAATAAACCGATTTGCATTATGATTACCGCACATTACCGCTTGTAAAATTGATCTAATAAACGTGGTATGTATTTATGGTTTATGGGTTTGACTTAATGTCTTCATCGCATCGTGATTGATGCGATATCGATAGATTAGTGATGGGATAATTGCTTTGAAGATATAGTTTCAATATTCCTAAGAATGCTGTGAGAATATCTAAGTATTTAATGCATTTATACGCAATTTTTATTGAGAGTTTGTAAAAAAATGACTTTTCGTAGAAATAAAATGAGATGATAATAAGGAGGAGAACTTTTAATAGAATGAGGAGAGAGGTGTTCGGGATCTTATAAAATGGATTAAGAGTAAATAAAATTAAATACCTAAATTCGAATATGAAACTGTTTTATTTGTCTTTAAGAAAAATAGATTAAATTTATTTACATGCATTACAAGACATTTTTTTTAAAAGCACAAATAAGAAGCAAGGTAGTTTAGAAAAGTAACAAATTATGAACCTGAATAGAAACGGGAAAATTACTACGGAGAAGACCCTATGTTATGTATATTGTGATGCGCGTCACCAAGGGATCCCCTTTTTAAACGTACTCTCGTGTCACAAGTCTCTGTTCGGATTTTCTTGGCGACACTTGGCATGTTGAATCCATAGAATGCTAAGATATTCGTCTCACTCCTGCTAATTAAAGGATAGTGAATTATGAATCGCTTTTTATACATATATTAAAATCTGTTTTTGTGACAAAAGTCACAGACGTACTTACTAGAATAGATAGTTTGAAGTGGAGATGGACTGGGCACATGCTGCGTGGTACACAAGAGAAGTGGAGCAACATCATAACAGACTGGTACCCTAGAGATGGGAGGAGGAACAGAGGAAGACAAAACAAGAGATGGAAAGATGAACTAAAACTGACGGCAGGCCCAAAATGGAGAAGGGTTGCTAGAGACAGAGTACAATGGAAATTGTTAGAGGAGGCCTTTGCCAAGAGGCACACTGAACTCACAGATATCTTACAACAAAAGAGACAACCACAATACAAAGAAAGAAGAAAGCAGATCAGGATAAGAGGCTTATTATTATTATTATTATTTAAAATCTGTTTTAAAAGAATTATTTAGAAAATGAATAAAGCTATGAAAATCGAAAACATGCAATGTACGCATGGGTAGAATAAGAACCTCCTTTTCGAACTTCGGCAGTTAGATAAACACAGTGTCCTGTTAGAAAGAGGCATGCTGTAATTATTTTGTCTCTTTATCAGATGGTTGGATATTTAATTTATATCTAGCGGCGTGAAATCCTAGCCAACAATGCGCCACGGCCGCCACAGCGAGTCACTGGTTCTGATTACCGATATAACGCTCGTGCACTGTTTCATTTGTCTTTATGAGTTACGGATAATAACACGGTTTGTTTTTTGTATTAAATAGAAGCAGGCGATTAGCGGAAGTACATTATGAACAGTTATTGACTTCTTAAACACAGCTACAGCTAGGCCTCCTTGTAGGAGAGGGCATATACACAAAGAGCGTAGATCCACCACGCTGCCCCAATGCGGGTTGGCGAGCTGAGGGTGATAATGTTTAATTAATTTAATATTGCTATCAGATGTTGATGATAGTGATCGGGACCCACAGCTTAACGTGCTCTCCGAATCACGCGGATGTAACACTACCAACTTTAGACAACCGGGCTTAGAATTTGATTGAAAATTTGGAATAAGAAAAACTTGAAATATTCTACAAACTGTGGATTAGCTCGTAATCGTAGCTACATGAGCTAACCACCAGACCAACCAGTCTAAGTAAAACTGAACGAAAAAACTTGAGAAAAATAAATAAAAAAGCATATATTTTTAATGAAAAGCCATAGATCATAATGTAACGATGTTGTATTCGTATTGTCGCCATCATGTCGACCCACGCAACGCTGTTACTATCGTGAGAAAATCGGAATTGAACGTGTTTGGAAATATGTGTGGATTTAGAAATATGAGTATTCGTATTACATCTAGATTCGGTGAGCACAGGTATTACTTTTTAAATTAGTATTTTTGGCTTTTTACCTAAACCATAGGTAAGCTGTTTTAAATCCCTCGGGAGCATATTCTTGTCCTGGATAAACTTATTAATGTGCCTTATGTCCTATTTTCCTACCCATACCAAATAGGTATATTTTACTAAGAATTTCATAATAATCGTTGCAACAGTAGAAGCGTGAAACTGAAACAAAAAAGTCACTTTTGCATTTTTTATCTTAAAACGGATTAATAATAATCCCTGTAGAATCCTACAGTAAGACTCTAATATAAAACTTATTTTTATATTTGATAAAACTTATTATTATTTTTTCAGAAAACCATAATATTATTTCCGCCTCCAGTTGCTGTAACATTTTAAATTGCAGTGACATTTCTCTGTAGATAAATCATTTATCAAAAAACATAATTTTGAAAACAGATTATTACAACAATACAGACAATAGTCAAAAAAATAAAAACAGTTCACAAATTTAAATTTGGATATCGAACATGATCGGCGCGCGCTTCGGATTCCACAGATTCAATATAACGTCAGCACTAACTTTTTTTTATTAACTCTTGTGTTGTAGGCGAAAGATTTCTGTCATTATGACCATAAATTAACTTCACGGGGCGTTTCGATTTTAGATAATGCTGGTACCGAATATTTGTATTTGATCAAACGAGTCGTAAATTATTACTATTGGAAGTTTTTTTCTATCGGCTTTGTGTTTTTATTTGACATGATAATAACTAATTTTGATGGAAGAATATTCTTAAGATATTTTATTTATTCACAATTTTAGGAAAATAATGCTACAAGTTCATTAAAAAAATTGTGTGTGAACATAATAAAGTTATATTACGTTATTTAAAGAGTTTATTTCTTTGTTACAAAAAAGATGTTTTCTTCTCAATAAAATTTCAAAAAAATTTTTATGAAATTTTGTATGCAGACAGTTTCGGGGACAACTAATTGATCTTTCTAGGTTTAATTTCTTTGATATTGTTGTTTTATTAATTATTAGTGTTTTCAGGCAAGGAAAACTGTACCGACACAGCAACACTAAAGCTACTGAACGATAGATGGCGTTGTTATGTAATTTGTATCTAAAAAAAAAATACCGAGTAAAGGTTTGACAGTTAACAGAAATCTGTCAAGTCAAAAGAAATATATATAACAACTTTAATTTTTTAGATTTGCATTTTGTTTTAATTCAAATGAGGTTACCAATCATAAACTCAATACTTTCTAAATCCTCCGAGGGGTCATCCATAACAATACTTTATATATCTAATTTTAATATACAATCATGCGTGTAATTGAATATCGGCCACTACATATTTTATCATAGACTAACAAATCAGTAAACACTAAAAAAACATGTCAGAGCTACCAAAAAAATATATATATCTTCTCGTTAATTCGAATGTAGGTAATAAAATTAGAATGATATTTGTACAGCAGTCGAAAATGGTCCGAGCGAGCCGTCCACATAAGTCAGTGGTATCTGGTGATCTGTGAAACGCAAGCGTACCCCGCGGGCGCTGTCGCGGCAAACTTATTGTTATTGCCCACAAACTAATGTAATTATTTAACCTTTGAGAACAGCGGAGTATGTGGAGTTGCCTACTTCAATCTTAAGTATTATAGTTCTATTCTTTGGTTTTTGGTCTGCCGTGACAATAATTTCCCTAATTTTTGCTTCTTCCACACTTCTTTTCTCTTTCACTTTTTTGGTCTTCCTTTGAAGGGAAAAACGTGTATACATTTACGGAAATTGAGAAAAATTATCGGATAGATTTTTTTAAAGGCAAAGATTGGCTATCGGTTCCGTTTCCTCCTGAACATAAGACAGTGACATAGGTATTATTGTAATTGTAACTGAAGATTATATACTTACAGTAAAATATTACAATGTATGTTTTAAAGAGTAGCTACTACGTTCCTTGCAGTGTCTAATAAAGAAGCCTACACACGACATGTTCCCTATGGCCTGTACCTAACTCTCCTGACGCGGCGCTCTGTTGGACACTAGTTATTGTTAGCTGGATTTATAGTAGGTAGAGTGATTGTCTCAGTGATCGTGGCTTCACTCGCATTATGGATTAAACTACTTTTAATCAATTTAATTTAAATCCAGAACAAAAATTATTTTAGAACCCATGCGGGGCCCATAGTTATGAGTATGCTTCACGCCGCGTTACATGCACAAGATCATGACTATAAGCCCTGTACAGATTCGAAACTAGTGCATAAGTGCGTAAGTTATAGTGTTTTCTAATTTAATAATATTATTAATTTTAATTTTAATTAAAGTAATTAACAAATTACAACAATAAAGAAGCCCTCACACGACATGTCCCGCGCGGCCTGTAACTCACCCGACGCGCTCTGTGGGGCACTTGTTAGCTGGATTTATCGTAGGGTGATTGTCTCAGTTATCATGGCTTCACTCATGTTATTATTTATGGTTATCTCCCAAATATGATGGCGTTTAGTCACAAAAAAAAATTAAGTGACATATTTTACTGGTGTTAAAACTTATGTGTTGTGCAGCAAATTTCTTGACTAAAATATAGAATATGTTATGGTTTATCTAAAGAAATATTAGTTATTTTACATTAGTTTCTTTCTAAATAATATAATTACCTAACAAATTTTGTAACATAAGATAATACCCGCAGGGAGTTTTCGCTATTTCTGTGTGGGGGGAAAAGTGACTAATACTTTTAAAAAAATGGCTTAATATTTATAATATACTAGCGGATGCCCACGACTCCGTGCGCGAGAAATTCTGTTTTGTCATAATTTATAAAAAAGTAGCCATCCTTTTCCATGCTCTAGACTATTTCTGTACCAAATTTAATTTAATTCGCTATAGTATTTTTAGCGTGAAAGACAGACAGACAGAGTTACTGTAGCATTTAAAATATTAGTATAGTATAGATATACGAGTAGATGTTTATAGCTTTAACTCTAAAGGTGCTTGATAGCAGCTAACTGGACTCTATGTATTTATATGGAAACGACTTGTCATCCGCCACGCCAGTTATTTCATAGATTTAGAATACAAATTTTCATAGATTCAGAATACATACAAATCTCTCTAATTATGAATCCATATAGTATGAGTTCGAATAATCCTTTCTCTGATGTTTTTAAACGACTTCTAATATTTGCATTCCTGTATCAACGCTATTCGAGATGAATTGCTTATGGTTTCTGAATCTAGAGTATGTAAAGCACCCATTGTTAATATTAACATAGTTGCGAAGTACATACGGCTATAAGGTAAATTACTGGAACAATTGAGTCAAATCTGTATCAAACAAGGCACAGTCTTCAAGGATGGATAATGGACTGCATTATACCGCGCGCCCGTAATAGAGCAGTAAGTACATCACGAGAGCGCTGTTTCACACGCGACCATAGACTATACACAGAGAATTGGCTACTAGAAGAGGCTTAATTGGAGCACTATTCTGTAACAGAATGCGTATGGTCGTGTTCTCTCCGCGTCAGTAAGACTACTAGATTTCCCAAAGCTTCTGTAGAAAGCACGGAAGTCGCGCGAAAATTAGAAAAAAGAGCTTTGACGCTTTTATGGATATTTGTTACTCAATTTCGCCTGAATGGTTGAATGGATGTGAATTACATAGAAATAGATTATAGTCTGGTACTGAAATTACTGTTTTAGTACCAGACTATAGTTAGTGCCCGAATGAGATTTATTGCTTCAAACAGTTTAATTGCTGTACTGAGTTTTAAATATATAGATATATTAACTGTACTGTAAAGGCTACTTTATTTACTTCTTTTAAATAAAAACAAACTAACACCTAAACGCGCTCTTCTAGTAACTTATAACAAGATGTAAGTTAAAGGTCATTAATTAGAATAAGCACTATTTTTACTGGCAACACCCGTTCGTTGAGAGAAATCATCGTCGGTTAAGCCAGCTAATAAAAATAAAATCTTTGAACCTAAATGCGCTCTTCCAGTAACACATATCAAGATGTAACATAACAGGGGTCATCAATTAGAATAAGCACTATTTTTACTGGCAACACCCATTTATTGGGAGAAATCATCGTCGGTTAAGCTAATTGATAAAAAAAGTTTTCGAATCTAAATGCGCTCTTCTAGTAACTTATATTAAGATGTAAGGTAAGGGTCATCAATTAGAATAAGCACTATTTTTACTGGCAACACCCGCTCGTTGTGAGGAATCATCGTCGGTTAAGCGAGCTGATGGGGGATTGTGCACAAGTGTCGAAACGGAAATATTGCTCAAGTACCGAGTTATAGGCTCATGATCTGCTCTAGTGGGCAATGGGTGTTTGCACAATCAGTACTATAACGTCTTTGTAGTATCACTTAGAGTGATCTACGGTTTCAATGGCCTGGAATATTCTTTTTATTGATTCTTATTAGTTGCGTATCTTAAATCAAGAGTGTATGTCTGTATAGGTAGGTATATTGTAGGCAAGCGCATTACATTCAAGGCCACGTCTAATCTTACCTGAGCTGATAGCATCATCGTCGTCATTATAAGCCTATCAGAACAGACTACTACAAGGCCAGCCCTCTCTACTAGTAAGAGAGGTGATGTAGAGCTCTGCTCCAATGCGTGTTGGCGGATTATAACTCAATATGGTTTGATCGAATAGTGTGACGAGCAGGTGTGATGGTCTCCCTTAGCGGGCTTATGGTGAGTAGATTAATTTTCTAACGATCACTTTCAGATGTTAATTGAAATGACCGCTACGGAAAGTTAACGTGCTCTCCAAAGCACGGGGATGTGATTTCCCAACGCTGAGTTGAGAATTTATACTGATTTGTTGGAACAAAATAAAGCTCAATATTACACAATTCGCCTCAGTACTCTAACTCAAGACTTCGTGATCCGCAGCCACGTAATTAGAGCAAGGGGGCAGTTCATCTAATTTATTTAGAGGAATTCATGTCCTTTAGGACTTGTAGAGTAATAGACATAGATTAAAGACAAGTCTTGCTGGGCAGAGTGAAACCAATGTCAACCTGTGGCAATAGATAATTTCAGCTACGAGACATCGAGTGACTTATCTGAAGGTATATAGTATCGCGGCTCGTTTTAATAAACTACGTGAATGATTTGGCTCACGATGGCGGGACGCTCTTCAGATAAGCACTTCCACAGACAACAGAGAGCACAGTGTACTTTGACGTAGAGTAATCGATTGGTGTGTTTATTCTTAACAAGCAGACGCCCCAGGAAAATAACGTGCAGCAACCTTCGAAGAGCACTAGAAAATTATACGCGACCCATTTTTATAAGAAAAAATGGTTATACTTAAAAGATAGACAAACGTATATATAGACAGTGAAGTAGACTTCTTCGTAGGAACAGGTTCTTGGAGTCGCATTGGAGCAGCATGGTAGGTCTAAGCTTCACGTTCCTTCACCTAAAAATACGGAGGCCTGATTCTGTGATGGCTGGCTCAAATAGACTGATAAGACGAAGAATTCTTTGTGACAATGGTCGTCGTCTTAAGCTATCGTGAATTTACGTGAGGCTTAATATTAACAGATTGTAGTGCATTCTACGTAGTTTTATTAGAAATGAAGCCATCACGAGTACTTTCCACATTATTAAAATAGAAACGGCTGAAACTCACGTCACTGGTGTCCTTAGTCATAAGCTCGCTTGTTTATGCAACGCGGCGTGAAGCAAATGACCAAGGGCCCCGACTGAGTTCGAAATGAGTCTAGTACTGTTGTAATGTAATTTCTATTTAAAATATATACTTTCTTAAAAACGTACCCAGAAAAGCTCTGTGAAACAGGTACTGGTTATACAAATGTAGTACCTGGTTGACCAAGCTTTGCTAGGTATTTTTTTTACATTTTCTAAAAATGAAACCAAGCCAGATCGAGTAATGGCCCCGAAATCGCATACAAAATTTCATGAAAATCGTTAAAGCCGTTTCTGAGATTCAGTATATAAATACATATATGAGCCGACTTTAATTGCCAATATTGTCAAACTACCGACGGAACACTACACACAGATTGTTCTGCGTGCAGTCTCTGTGCAGAACGCAGTCTGCGCGTCTCATAACCCGATGATCGCGACGTATAACGCGGGCGATCCCTCAAGTGCGGATAGATAAAGGACACGGCTTTCTCAGCGGCCCGCGGCGACGACCGATTTCCGATTTATTTACGTAATCAACCTGCTCCAGGTCACGGGTCGGGTTATTACGGCGTCACTGCCTTATAGCGATCACTTGATAATGTCCTTTTGATCCAATGAATAAAAAATCGTTTTGGGAATGTCAGTTTTATTAAAGCTTGGTCATTGTTATTTCAGTATAGAGAAGTCATTAATATTTTGAAATGCTTTAAGAGTGTACCTTATAACAGTTGTTTTTAGAAAGGGCTATTGAATATAGTCAATAAATTAAACTGTTCCATAAACTACACTGATTATTATAGTTCGACAAAATGGTTCAATTTTTTTTCTTCAAAAAGAGTCATTTACCACACCTCTGGAGGCAAATAAATATTATATTTAATGTATGAATTTAAATAAAATAAAATTAACACCCTAATTTTATTTACCTAAAGCACGTTGAACTTATCAATGATGTCATGACACCAATTAGTTCAAACAGTACCGTAAAAAATGTACACCATTTCTCATTGGCAACAAGATCGTACACTTCAACACGTCGACGGTCAACAATTTATTACTCGGGCCACATTTTATATACGTACGACCTTTGACCCAAACGCATTAATGTACATTTGTAAGTTAATAATTATTGAAATGACTTTGTTATGGCTCAGTGTTATGCTTAAAAAAAGTTAGTGAGTGAATTTTATTTAAACGAACGAATGTTTTAAACATTAATTAATAATTTAAAATGTTCTCCATAGGCACTACTTAACATTTGCGGGTAAATAAAGCCCATCTTACACTCGTTTGTGTGAGAATAAGATGCTGTTGTAAAATTTTATTATTAAATACAGAAAGTTCATTTTTTTAACAAAAACTAACTCACATTATTATAGAGTCAAGAGCTTTTTCACTGTGGACAAAAGTAATAGATAAGTAATTAGTCTCTCTGCCAATAGTTTTAACTAAAGATTGGTTTTTGTATACATATTAGGCATTTTTTTTTTTAAATAAAACCCAAACGTCCCTATTTTCTTTGGCTAGTGGACACTCGCTGTTTTATTCGTGTACTTCCCATTGCTGGGGAATATCAGGTTACAAATTAGCCTATGTTACACCAAATAAGTAGTTTCAGAAGTTAGCCAAAATAAACAGACAAAAAAAAATGTTTTTTTAATTAAAAACCGATCTCATTTAATATTTTTTGAAAAACCGTTAATTTGAAATTACAAACAGATACTTCAATTGTATTCATATTAGATAAATTGTTTGTATCGCATTAGTTTTTTGATACTTGTTACTTCTTTTACTTTCAAGGAGGCCTCTATGTGTTAACAAATTATGCCAATTCTTGTTAACTTTATAGACTATTAATATTTTTGGTTACGGCACAGATTTCGCGCAATCAATTGTAACTAATTGCGATTTGCTTGTTGTAGTTTCGTACGAATGGCAGAACGGACAATTATGCGTATTTCTTTTTCATCGTCAAGCAAATTAACAAATACTGTTAGCAATGTTTCGATGGGTGCTGAGTATTCAGTTTCTTCGGTCGTGCCAATTAAATGTCGGACTGTGGGAACTAACTGTTGTGTGTTAAAATTATTTCATGTAAAGTCTGCAACTCTAGCTGTTACTGGCAGCTCAGTTCTTGTGTAACCAACTTTTCTATACTCAGTATGCCTTTTATTTTGATCCTCGTATAAGGAAGGATGCCTGGCCTTGTAGTGGGCCATTAATAGCCTGATAATGATGAATGATGTTCTTTTCTGTAATCTATGTCTAATTTTGTTATGATTAGTACATGAAACTTTATAAGGAAACAAATTTTATAAAAATATTATGAACTAATGACTCCTGAAATCGTCTGCGAAGACAAAGCTTTTAAAATGATTTCCGGTAATTTTTGAATTTGTCTCAAATTATCTCAAAAAACGGTCAATAAGAGTCAAATAAGTACCTAACGACTTTTTCTAAATACATGAAATTAGAATTGAGATCCCTTTGTCTGGTCATCGATATTCCAACTTTCGATCGATATAAATAAGACGTTGTCTGATAGCTCAATAGATTCCCGCGATCGATCTCTTATGAATAAAAAACACATTATTATGATTATTTGATAAATAGTGCACTCATAAGTAAGGAGCTTCAGATAATCAAATTATTAAGTGTCATTATACCAAGCGATTTTAGTAATGAGATTTTTGTCATGTGATATTTGTATGTAGAACTGTGGATGCCAATATCCCATATATTAGTGCTATATAAAGGTATAGTCACTAAATTAATTGCTACTAAAACTCAATTATACTTTTCAGAGCCACCTGTGCTTTAGAACTGGGTATAAGAGGACAACAGAAACCGAATTTCCAGAAACAGATAAAGGAAGAAAATATACTAAAAAAAGACGTGTGGCACTCGGAGACTGCCGCGGTAAAGCTATTGCATAGCATTTTTTATCAACTTATGTTTACCTTCCGACGTCATCGGGACCGCGGCCGAGCGGTAAGGCGCTCTAAGTGCCCGGATTGCCAGAGAGACGCGGGTTCGAATCCCGTCGGTTTAGCAATTTTTTTTAAGCGTCAAATTTAAAAAAGTAATTTTTTTTACAAGCGTGATATTTCAAAACATCATTAAAAGTACTTTTAATGATTTTTAATGATTTATCGATAGATGTAAAAACTAAAAAGTAACCGTTTACTTTTTCCATCTATCGATAAATACCAGAACTTTTAATGACTTTTTGAAATATCACGCTTAAAAAAAAAGAATTGCGGAACCGACGGGGTTCGAACCCGCGTTTCTCTGGCAATTCGGGCACTTAGATCGCCTTACTGCTAGTCCACGCTCTCACTCGGCGCTGAAATTATGCTTTTGATATTATGTTTTTGATATCCAGCGGGTGTTAGGTTTATTCGTTACGAAATTTCTGAATTCGGTCTCCACGCTCAAGGCCCGCGATAGAAGCTATGCAATAGCTTGCAATAAAACAAATGTGGGATCAGATTTTTGTCCTTTTCAATTTTAGAATCTAATATTTCTTTATCAGAACCAGTTTCATCAACTTTTACCAGTTAGTTTCTAGTTTTGAAAACAAAAAGGCTTATTTTCTGACTCCCTACAATACTCATGAGTTTATAAATGTTTGTAAAATAAGCTACACGAAATAAGTTTTTCAATTGTACCCAGCCAGAGGCAGCCCTACAGAAATAACACATAAAATATTAACAAGTAGAGAGTAACGCACTCTCCTAAATTGAGTCAGCAAATAGGTTCTAAGTCAAAGATTACCAACAGCTTATTTCTACGGCCCCTAACGAGCTTGTACTTGTTGATTTAATTATCAGACGCTGAGACGGTTGTTTGTACAATGCTCGAGTGCTGATTAGTATGGCTGGGTATGCTTATTTCTGAGTTATTTCTTAATGGTTCCTCCACGTGGTATGCGAAGCGCAAATTCATTGGATTCTTGCACATTTTGTACTGTTAAAAGTTTGAAATAATAAATACCTCAATGGGTCTATGGCTAATGTAGAGTCAACGCCTACAGGTCATCGATTCGATGTTGTTTCGAGTATTGTCGTAGGTATTCCTTGCATAATCTTATGTGATTGATTCATTAGAGCGGGAAATTAGTCATATTAAAAAATGTGCCAAATATGCTTTTTTAATAACACATCTTATTTCGTCGGTAATTGTGGTCGGTAAATACCTCAAATATGCCTTGTGGCTTTAAAGGCAAGACAGGCTGCTGGATACAACGATAAGGATTAAAGGCATAAGTCTTGGCTGATTTGATGATATAGGTAATATAACCAAATAAATTAAGTCATAATAAAGTTTATTTAACATAAAGTTAATTTAATAATGGTTAATAGAGTAAAAATATTTTAAAATTAAAGCGGGCGCTTTAGGATACCGCTTGGGTTTTGAATGCGCCCGTTGAACTTAGCCAGGCATTTTTTATCACCATCTGTCGGAAAAACAATTTTAGAACTGAGCTCGCACATCAGTAGCCTACTCATTGCAATTAAATTTTGTTTTTTGTTTATGTAATTTTTATCACTATAATAGGATTTATTTACAACCTTACGTTGGACAAAACAATTTATAGTCGAATACTATTTTAAGTCAAATTAAAACAGTAAACTAAAATATTATTTCTACCCGTTCTATTGATTTAACTTACACTAACTTAATAATAAAATATGAAGTGCTAATAAACAAGTAATATTATTGTTGTTCTTTACAAAAAAGCACAGCCGTCCAAGTTTAGTAAGGAATTTTAGCCAATAAAAACAATCAAGTCGAAATTAAAATATAAAAGCCACGGGCCCGCCGCGGGGGGGCGCCACTCAGCTCCATAATCGTGTTATACACACCAGTTCAAGACTTCCTTGTAATTATACATTTATCTATTTTTTGTTTTATTTTTAATTGCCAGACTTATCCCTTTCTCCTCTAACAAAGTGCGTTTCTTCTTGGATAGGATATGAAGGAGTAGCGCGATGGATATATACTCCATATCCCCTCTTCTATAAGGAGGGAGGCCTGGTCTATTATGATATTAAAAGAGGCTTGCTCATGTGTATGTATTCACGTACGTACGTATGCACATGCGTACGCGTCACTGGACGCGATCTCAGCGCTCGCCTTATGTACGCAGTATTAAACTCGGTTACTAACTAAACGGTTGTTTTATTTACCAACCCGCGTATATACATATCACTTGCTCTATCTACTTGCAACTTCAGCACGCCTGCGATCAGCGCTGCCGTACGATTCGATTTCCTAAAAAAGCTCTCAAAAACAACACTTTTATTTTTAATTGTGTCCATTTTTGGCTTCATAAGGGATCACAGTGGGATCACCGCGGGTTTGAGCTAGGGCATACACGTTACCAGGGGTTGCTTATGAAACTTATTGTTCTCACTTTAAGTTTTGGCTTAAGCGAGAAAGAAAATAAATATTTGTTATGTGTTAAAGATATGACTATTCTTTTAAAAATCCACCTGTGAAGAATTGACGGCCGAGTGGCGCAGTGGGTAGTGACCTGCTTCTGCGTCCTAGGCTGTGGGTTCGATTCCCACATCTGGAAAATGTTTGTGTGATGAGCATGGATGTTTTCCAGTGTCTGGGTATTTATCTATATATTATAAGTATTTATGTATAATATACAAATATAAAAATATTCATCAGTTATCATAACACCCATAACACAAACTACTTACGAGTACGCTTACTTCGGGGATATATAGCGATGTGTGTAATTGTCCTATAATATTTATTTATCTATAGCATTACAAAAAAGCATTTTTACTATCTGTTTGCAGAATGTCCGAAGTTCCTAAGCTGCCTGATTACGTAATAAACATGCCAAGACTTTCACATTTCTAAATCTAGTAAGAAAAATACGTTAATCAAAAACCACATCTAAAATCTACTCGTACTAAACTATAAGTACCAATATTCACCAGCGACTAATAAAATTCCGACATCGCTGCAAATGTGCCTATAAAGATTGAAGAGTTCCCTCGAGTTTCCCAAGATCTCATCATTAGATCATGACTTTAATCAAGCAATCACGAGGTAGCTACTGTAAACCGTTAAGAAGTTCCCTTAACTGTCCTTCATCTTCATCATCAAACCCTTAATGACAGTCGCAGCCCGTCTAAATGTAAAGTTCTCATCTAGACAAATTCATCAAGCCCAAACACAAGGTTACTGCAATAAATCGTCGAAAGGATCCCTCACCTATATTTCATATAAAAAATACATAATGGAAAAATTGCCAAAATAGTACTTATCCCTATAATTTTCTCCCACACATAAAAAATATATACGGTCGAATTAAGAAACGACTTTTTGAAGTCGTTTGAAAATACGTGCGCGGGGGTATGTGGCGTATGCCTAAAATTCATATGGACTAAAATGAAGGTAAAAATTAAACAATAAATAAGTTGCTTTATCATTTTCACCCTTTTAACGGCCCACTACAGGGTCAAATCTCCCTCCATGTAAGAAAGAGGATATGGAGCATAGACCCACCACGCTGCTCCAAAGCGGGTCGGCGGGCTTAGAGTGATAATGTTTCATATATTAACAACGTGTTTTCTGAGATACCGGGGTGTAACACCACCAACTTCACGACTCCGGGCTTATTATAATTTACTGATTACTGACCCAGGATTCGAACCCAGGACCTCGTGATTGAAGCCATAGGCTAACCACTATACAGAGTAACGAGGCAGTCTAATTGTCAACTAGTTTATTAATTTAAATACAATAAAAATATTGTGATTACTGGGATAAAAGATAAAATAAATCATCCTTAAAATACATGAAAATTTGATTTTATGATATAATTTTTGTAATATAATTAGAAAAAACACGGGGCTAGTGTTATAATGTGAAATTAGAAAATCGTGTCGATCATTATTGAAAATTGATTGGTCCTTTGACTAAAAGAATAACATAGTCGGAAACTAAACAATTGAAATGTCATCACCTATCTAACACACTTTTATATTTCTTATGTAATATAGTTAAAACTAAGTAGGCCGTATTCTCACCAACCCACACTGTCGTGTAGGCCACTCAAATAAAAAAAAATAATATGATGGTCCTTTAAAATGAAGCGGCAAGTGAAAAACAGTCATATCGTATGTATTTGTTTTATCTTATATAAAAAATTATACACCTTGACTGTTCACGGTGAAGATAATTATTATATTTAATTAGGTAGCTCCTACAGAAGAACTAACAAACAGTACGTAGTGCCAAACTGATCTGTCTTGGTGTTGTAGTTTCTATGCTGTAGCTACAAATTTTAAATTTTGTTACAAATGGTAGCATATTAATTTACTTTATGAGCATTCAATACGATTCATTTTTTTTTATTTTGCGCTTTGCTTGAAGTTTAACTTTAGAATACTTGCTTGCACAGTATTCAATACGCGCAGTTGCATCAAAAGTAAACTTTGCTGTATCTCATAACAAATAACTATTATTTTTAAAGAATTAAACACAGCACTTTAAACATTTAATGCTATATTGAGTATAGCATTAAAAGTAAATCGGCGAAAAGTTTGATAAATGCGAATACTTTAAAATCTAAAAAGAATATACTCGTTATCTTTTAAAAGTTTCGGTATTCTTTTTTTAAACAAAGTATTTAGCACTGTCTACCATTACATTTAATCTGTGCTAATGTATTCAGACGTTGGTACAATCAAGGTACCGTTTTTCACGAATCAATATTTACAACCTTATACATGTTTTGCCATTAATTTAGTTACGATAAAGTTATTATTATTAAATATTTTGGTTCTGTACAATTAATAATAAGTTAATAATAAAATAAAATAAATTTTGGGATGGGAGGAATGAAGGAATGGGATTGACGGAAAGACAATGGAAATAAATTTAAGTGTTGAAGTGATACCCGAATGCTACTGTCATTCCTGATCCGTGAGGGAAGGGCATTTTTCCAATAACAGTTCGCATCTTATATAAGCCATACCACAGAGCTATTTATAATCTAGTCGTCATCAATCTTCATCTGAAGCCTATTATTATAAGTGTAACACACAATTAGGTACCTATTTAGTTATCACCATCTCACAGTATTTAACGTGCATGGAACTAAGTATCTACTGAGTATATAATATATACTGCAATTGATACTAAAGTTCCTTTTTAATTAAAAGACTTTAAAGTTTTCTAAAAGCCTACATTGCTCAAAAACCATCAGTTAATGAAATAATATTCCCTTTACTTTATTTGCCAGCACATTGTAATATAATAACATTTTGTACTAGAATTATGTTCAACTGATTTGAATGACGAGTGACGACACAATTTCATACTTCTTACAAATCCTATTATAATAAACTTATTAGTTATTTCTTTTATACAAATATGACAAGGCCTCGTTTAAGCTGTCCGTGTGTTGACTTTAATCACAATATTTCAAACTGTCCCGCGGTATTGACCTGTATTACCGCAGTTCATTATAAAACCCAATTACTGGGAACCTTGTGGTAATCGGTGCTTAATTTAAAACCAAAGAACCCTGATTCTAAGGCTATTATGATTATGGCTTAAATCATCGCCATTCATTTGTCATAAATAAGCCTTTTCTATTCCATATGTATGAGCTTTCCGCGCGGATGACGGCATATTGTTACACAGTTTTATTATTACTTTTGGGTTTCATAGACGAGCCGACGTGTTTAGTTCTCACTCCAACGCGGCCGGTCCTGCCATATTTTGTAATATATTTACTGTGTAATGCAAGGGGATTTAGATAACCAGTTTTATATTTATATTCAAATGTTTTTCTCGTACGAGTAGGTTTTCAATTTACCAGTTACTTTACTTCCGTCTTTAATATAAATTACATAGATACTTCTTAATAATTAGTTCCTCAGCAAGAACTTCTATAATTGGTTTTATATTTGAATGATCATTGATTATACTACAATATTATATCGTATTCTCACGCTAGGTTTACAAAAAGCATACAACTCAATAGTATTAAAAATGTCACTCCCTTTGGTGAAAAACAGAGAATTTCCCGATTCCATCGCTGTTGGGCGACGAATCTTTTACTTTTACGGGAGTTTTATATTTTATAAGCATTTCAGACCAACAGAGGTGGTTTGTTTTTTAAAGCAATAAAGGTTATTTTTGTGCAATGAAGTATGTATTAGATATGTCTTCGCACTATGTGTTGATAGTTAGTATATGAGCTATTGAACTACTTGTAATAGGTTCTTTCTTCACCTTTGCAAGCCTACTACGGTGTTGTACTGATAGCTGCAGTTGGCACCGGCATAGTTGGTACGTCTGTAAAAGGCTTAACATTGTATTCGTGTTATATAAATTCTTTTGTTTATTTATTATAATTACTTGCCTTTATTTTTATGGTGTTAACCTATACTTTGATTCTTTATTTTTATTATTTTCACCAACCGTTATAACAAGATACTTAATATTAATTTATAATAAACTATAATGAAAATTTCGTCACTTATATTTTGTCCCATTTGTAATTTATAATGAAGTTATGTTTAAAAACATAATATATTGAGAATTTCCTAGAAAAATGAAAAAACAATAATGGTCCAGTGAATCAATTATTTTTTGCGTATATTTCGTGTTGGCTTAGTTTACCAGCCCTATTCAAGTGTTAGACTATTTGTAGTGACTCTACTACCGCAGGCGGGTTTTAAAAGACACGAAAAAATGACTAAAAACTAATGTTCACTTTGTGAAGGATGTTATAACTTCCTAACTTTGATCTATAATAATCTGGTTAATTTTTTGAAAGAAAGACTATATAATTTTTATAACCGAACTGGATTCAAACTCAAGATCTTATGATAAGAAAACCGCTCGTCTAACTCTCAAACACTGGACTTATAATTACTTTTGGGTATTTTGGGACCTTTAGTTTTGCACTCTAACGCGCTTATTGTTACAATGGAAGTTACGTGTGAATTTTATTATTGCAAAGGATAGATTTTTAAAAAGACCAGCTGCAGGCTTGAGCTTCTTGCCAGCTCTTTTTAGCGAAATTTGCTTCCCGAACCGTTAGTTAATTTTTCAAGAAGTTCACAGATGTTTAATTTTTCCAAAAGTGTTCGTTTAGACGATTTTCTTAGCAATACATGGTTTAACCTGCGGGTGTTGAGTCCATAATGCGGCTAAGAGATAAACATCGAACAGAATCCGAGACTTGCGATACGAGTCTCAATTTCTCTGTTCGTATTATTTTCCCTGCTCAGCCAAATTTGCCTACTAGAGAAACTTTGGATATCTGTTCTAATAATGAGCATGGTCTTTATGCAAGTATTATCTATCTATTAAACCTACTAAAAAAATACCTAAATGATTATTTAATTTGAAATAAAACGTCTTGCCAATAAAGAATATCTTTACTAATAGTTAATCGTATACATTACTCTGCGGAGGGCTCATCCAACAGTCGAGTATTAGTATTTACTCGGTTTAGTAGTCGCGATGAAGACATAGGTCACCAGTTCATCAGAGGTAACTTTTAATGACTTATTCATGATTCCGCTTTGACGGATCGACTCGTGAGCGCGCCTGCACGTTTGCACTTACTCTGAATGATCCGAGCATTGCGATCAACGATTGAGATGTTGGCTTTTATTTGACATAATTATTGACATTCAGTGACTAATTACTGCAGATTTTGCAATATTTATAATAAAAAAACAACTAGCTATTAAAAGCCAGCTAAAACATATAACGTTTATTAATGAAATCACATAGTATATTTATATCATTTATTTACACCCTTCCTGTCCATTAAATCTGCTTTATTGATTACACAAACATGACAACATATTTAGACATTATAAAATTATACGATACCAATTCCAATACTTATAATCCCTTCACTTCTTAACTTTGTTTTCGTAGATTATGATCGCTTGCTCTCTCACTGTTGACTGTGTTAAATGTATTTTTACAATCACTTTTATGAAGTCGGTTAAGTGGGAGATAATGGTGCAATGCAGCATTTTCTGCAGTTCTGCCAACCAATCGCGTAGTGGGGCGTCATCAGTTCAATGTAGCCAACTGTGCGACCACAGATAACGCACATTTTCCATAGATGATTTCACAGACGACAACATCCGGCCCTCCTGTTGACGCGTTCGTCCCGAATCGCGTGCTAGTCTGGTGTAATTGCTGAGAACAAAAGAATTAGTTAAAATGCGAATCAAATGTCAAGATGTTATTCTGAATACATTCGGATTCAGAACAATAATTTTACATTAACTATCAGAACACAAGATATTACAATGCGTAAACGTTTAAACTGACAACTTGAGCGTGTATAAACCACTATCTAAGGTCGTGTATGACTCGTTTATCAGACGAGTGTGTATGAACCTGATATATAGGGTTGTGTATGGCTCACGTCATCATTGTATACAGCGTTCACATCGGATGCCTGATACAATGTTGTACTGCATTGTAAATCTTTTGTTTGAAGCAAATACATCAGACATTATTCAGACACATTAATCAGTTATGACTCAACAAATATTTTATCCATTATCTAAGGTCGTGTATGACTCGTTTATCAGACGAGTGTGTATAAACCTGTTGACATTATTCAGACACATTATTCAGTTATGACTCAACAAATATTTTAATGCTCACATAATAAAGTACCATCACCGACAACAGCCGGCTTATCAATTGTTTAAAAAGTCTAATAACTGTTCATCGTTATTGCCATAAATATCGATGTTCATTCGTAATCAGAGTAACTAAAAAAAATAGTAACATATATAAATACTCTTTTGGTACTGCCGTTATGCCGTTAATACATAGTTGAACTTGATCGATATATTGGTCCCATTTAATAAAATCTGTATCTGCTCCCATGTTACGAAGAGCCTCTACATTTATTTTCTTATACCGTTCCACTTAGCCAGTACAACAGTGGTCTCGCGGTTGCTGTTACATGACTGCGTTGCACTATTATTGCAGTATTTAGAAAACAATTTTAAGTAATTGACCTAATAAAAGAGATTTAAACAATGTTATAATATATTCATTTACTGTGTTTTTAAACGCAGATGTAACCATGAGAAAATTTTTGTCCATTGCAAAATGTTTGACGTCATCAGGACTTAATGTACTGTTATGACTTAATGTAATAATCTGTCAAGTGAACTTTCATGATAAAAATCGTTGGCCATATCTAGTGGGTAACTTTGTTACCAAGACGTTAACGAATTATCAAATATTTGTTTGCCGTTCGGCCTCTCCTGATTCTAATATAATTATAATGAATACTACAAATGCTTTGATTTTGAAAATTTACGGAGAGTAACCAACAAAAATATTATTTGAAAAAAGGAGTTACCATGATTATCTAATTTCTACATAATGCATTGACATGTTGAATTTGCGTATCTGCCCTTTTAACTACCTCAATTGAAAATTCTGGTAACCTGGCTACTTATACGAGTAGTCTTTATTAATATATATTCAATGGCATTACAGTTTAATTATATTAAAATTAGATCTCCGCAAATAATGTCTGCATTTGTCTTAGCCCACCCACCCACAGCTAGTAACTCTAATTCAAATGACTGATACGCTTTTTCTTCATATGAAGTGTAACAACTTTAAAGACTTATGCTTACAACTTTACTATCTTTCAACACTTACTAGATTTTGTACTTAATAGAATTTTTTTTTTACCAATTTCTCGACCAATTTGCGTCCGTATATAATTTTATGAGTAACTTAGATCAAATACGTTAATTGTATTGTTAGAGTCTTTTTTTTTTTAGCTGCATGTGATTTTTTTGTATTCCAATAAAAGCGCCTCTCTTTGTCAAATGAAGAGGTTAGAAATACACAATCTTCAATCTATTTTCTAAATAACTAATAAGACCTAAAAAATGGCCTACCTACTGGTGTTTGATAACTGTTAACTCTATTAATCTTTATTGAAATGGCCGTAATGAAAAATCTAATACCCTAATAAACCATAACCTATATTATTTAATAATAAAACACGTGCACTTCCGTAAATTCAGCTAAGTATTCTTGACTCCCTTCTAGGTGGGCACGATTTTTACAGTTATCAGAATAAGTCAGCTTACGTTACTCATTGTATTCATGCTAATGTTAATATCACTAACTTTTAAGATGAACATTATTACATTTTAAGGGTTTTTTTTTTTAAATGACAAATTCTAAATGCCACATTATGTTGATTGATTTATATGTATTTTATTGTTACTATTATTTGTTAATGTTACATTGAATTTAATTTTTAATTATTTGACATGTACAATTAAAGAGTAGAGTTATGAAATATAATTGCTATGTATAATGTTTTACAAATAATATTAATTTGTCGTAAAACAATAAGTTACAATGTAAAAGGTAGGTTTACAAATGTACGCCCAAATGGCAAAATATGCATATTGTTAAGATGAAATATGTAACTATGAGTATATTTATAAGCCCCATATTTGAGCCAAATAAAATAAATCGTATGTTAAAAACTCAAACTCAGAAAAATAAAATTGAGCACTTCTTCTAGGCACGAAATATTTTTTTACTGCTAAATTATCTAATGCAATAAGTATCATATTTACCAAAACGGTGGTTTTCTAAAACTGTATCAATCGCTGAAACATTGCTGGTTTATTAACAAAATCAAAAAGCCTGTCGTAATAAGAGACGTTTTGTAGATATCTTGTTCTGTAATTAGAATGTTATGGTGAAAGGAAGTAAAATCGCAAAAACTGTCGGTAAGATCGTTAGTTGTGTTTTGAATTTTTTTTTTTTTTACCGTAATTTTATTTAACATTTATTTTTTTAAATATATTTTTCACTACAGCTTTCGAACATGCAATACTTTTCAAATCATTAATGTTTGTAATGTGACAAAATCAAAAAAAAAGAGTATCACTGATATAACTATACATATTCGTTTTATTTTCAGTAAAATTCCTACCAGTTCGCAACTTGACAAGGCGTTGTATTTCTTAGTTCAACTTTATCTACCTTAAGTGTGTAATTTAAGAATTTGTACACCCTGTTGAACAAATTGATTTATCAGAATCACGTATTAACAAACCAAGTTTATCAACTTAACTGGATACAGTTAAAGATCTGGTTAAAACAATTAGATCAAGGCAATATTTCAAACTACCCGCTTCTACCCTATTATAAAATTGTGTTTCTTATTCATGTTCACTATACGTAATTTTGCTTTATTTTTTTTTTGAAGTAAAAACTCGTATGCACCGTCACTTGGTTTAGAATCTAAATCTCTTTTTAAGGAAAAGTATTTCGTTTTATCTGGAAGGTGTCGGATAGTTCATTCCGCCAATTTTTCCATTTCAGGTATTTGTTTGTATTTCTTAATTTTTGTAAAGTCTGATATTCAATCACATCACGTAACTAACCAAAAGCTATGTGCGTCTATCACATTGGCACATTTTACATATCAACGTCATCAGTCACATATCAATCGGATCAAATTCAGGTATAACAGATAATAATAAAACATTCTGACTCACTCTGAACGGCGGCGAGGTTGAATACTTTCGATGTTACGAAGGTAAGCACTGTTGTTACCAAGTAAAAGATGTTACCATGTCAGGAATGACCGTCCGTGAATTGACCTACGCTTTCGTTTTTCTTTTCCAGGCACTCTCGAGCGTCGGCGTCGTGGTTTCTAAACACTTCTGATATTAAAAGCCAGCTAAAACATATAACGTTTATTAATGAAATCACATAGTATATTTATATCATTTATTTACACCCTTCCTGTCCATTAAATCTGCTTTATTGATTACACAAACATGACAACATATTTAGACATTATACAATTATACGATACCAATTCCAATACTTATAATCCCTTCACTTCTTAACTTTGTTTTCGTAGATTATGATCGCTTGCTCTCTCACTGTTGACTGTGTTAAATGTATTTTTACAATCACTTTTATGAAGTCGGTTAAGTGGGAGATAATGGTGCAATGCAGCATTTTCTGCAGTTCTGCCAACCAATCGCGTAGTGGGGCGTCATCAGTTCAATGTAGCCAACTGTGCGACCACAGATAACGCACATTTTCCATAGATGATTTCACAGACGACAACATCTGTTAGAGTGACGTCATATTTTCAGCGAATTCATGTTATTTGATATTCGTATGCATAAAATAGGAAGTTATATAGATGTATTTTAATGATTTTGATTTATGATTTGAACAAGACTACTTAACAGAATAATAATTCCAAATTTAATGAATCAAAATCAATTCATCAAAAATAGTATAGTTAAATTCGGCCTGAAATTAAAATTTTGAGATACAACTTTGCATTTGGGACATTTAATGTTGTCTTAAAGATACTAAAACGATGTGGTAAAGATTTTTGTGTTCGCATGTCCCGGCAAGTGTAGAAAAAAAGTTAAAAACTGTCTTTTCGCTTTGAATTAGTAACAGTAAATGTTAATAAACAATAAAGTTAAAAATAAAAACTATAGGGCTTAAAATTATACATCAATAGGTTTTCTTTCTGTCCCTATAAAATTAACTGAATTATATAATGAAGTGTACTACAGCATTTTTTGAAAAATTTGGGGGTAAAAAGTAGCCTATGCGTTATTTTTATGTATAATCCATTTAATAGTTTTTGCGTGAAACTTGGCTGGCACCGACTTCATAGATATGCTTAAGTAAATTAAAGCAACTAAATGACACAGTTATTTTTTACTTTTTAGTGCGTTTTGTGTCGGTTCTATTTTTTGTTAAATTTTTTTTACTGTAATCGTGGACTTCGGTGCGGATCTCTAAAAAACATGACCAAAATATAAGTCCCCATATGACATTTTTTGCTGAATTCGTTAATTAGTGTGATGATTATCATGACAAATGATAACAGTTAGTCACATCATGAGGTCATAATCCCCTCGCAGGGTCGAGTTGAGACGTGAGGTCCAATTAACATACAGTGGTCATTTGCGGCCGTTACTCTGAGACGCAGTGTTGTATTAGTGTGGAAACTAATGCCAATTTATGTGATTTTTGTGCACGAAACACTTGTGACCTCAGCTTTATACTAAGTCAGTTATAAGGTCACGTTACGCTGATAATTTTTAATAGGCTTTACTTTGCGGAAATACATATATGAATATGAATAATACTAATCTCGTCCAGTCTAAATTTCGGCTACTGCGTATCTTGAAATGCTCGTTATTATCTACGCAGATGATGTGCCGCTCTCCAACTCCATTGGCTGACCAGCTGTAGAAAAATAATAAGATGGACTTTTACACGATAGCGAAGATGAGCAATAGGAGCCGATGGAATAAATGGACCCGTTCGAGGTTGGGATCCTATACCGGGGCAACGATCTCCAGATATGATAGAACGACTGCAGAGATAGAGCTTCTACGTAGAAGATGTGCATATGGAAATATAGCTATTAAGAAAATACATTTTTCTATTTTATTTATTTTATATGAAACTAATACTTGTGCGTGTTTAAAAAACGAAAAACCCAACGAAAAACCAAAACCAACAAATGGCTGTCATACATACAAACAGGGGTCTAATACAAAATTTCACTTTACGTAGTCGGAAAATAGAAAAAACAAGAAAGTGTCGAAATGTAACAATAAAAAGATTTAAAAATGTAAATAGGCATTTACAATCAATAAAATAAACAATTCAAACCGAGGAATGTTCTAACGACACTATATTTTAATTTTAATATCCCAATATTTACATAAAGCAACGACAAAGTGCCAAACCGTAGCACATATTAACATAATTATGTATGTACTATGTTATTAATTTATGATTGATAACATAGGACAGGAATTCTTAGAAAAGTCAATCTTAGTCTACTTAGTTCACTATAAAACCATTTTTTAGCTAAATAAAAACAGCTTGTTACTGTGTCAATCATATTATAGAAAAAACAAATATATAACATATTGATTTTTTTAAACTTTTTTTTAACTAGTGCTTGCGCGGATCTTTGGCACGGAAATAAACAAAGACTTTTTAATCCTTTATTGTATTCAAATGTATTGTCATTATCAGCCAATTAAGCCAGCCAGCCATCCTTATACGAGAGGGGATATGGATCCACCACAATGCTCCTATGCAGGTTGGCGGGCTTAGGGTGATAATGTTTCATTCATTAACGATCACTTTCAGATGTTAATGATAGTGACAGGGATCGCCGGATTAACGCACACCCCGAGGCACGGGGTGTATTACCATCAACTTCCGGACATTCCGATTAGAATATATATTCCGAGTATAGTTTTAGTTTCATATGGCTCATGAAAAGAGTACAGTGTCGATGATGCGAGTTCCATGATTTTTGTTCACCTAAAAATTGCTCAAAGTAACTTTTAAAGATTTTACGCCAAAAATACCAACAGTAAAGTAGATAAAAACTGCATTGAAATGTAGCTACTCTACGTATATATAGCGAGACTCTGGCGTCGCTTACTCTGTGCAGATCGTCATAATATCAATGTAAATAAGCGCACATTATATTGTATGGATAGCGTGGAGCAAAAAACGATAATAGTAGTAGACCCGCGGGTCGCGGCCGCGTATTCAGATAATTGCGTCTCCATAATATTTTCATTAATTTGCCGCCTTGCGACATCTGTTCACAACCTTGGCTGTTTTATTTATATTTAAGCAGCGATAGCTAGCGAGAGGCTTGCTAAGCAATTTACTTTTGGTATGGTATATTGTACATGTATGAAATGACATTAAGGAAAGGGATTTAAAAGACAATGGGATAGTTAATAGAAATGTAGAAAGTTAAAGGACAAGACCAATGTGTCTAGACCAAATCCAGGATAAACTAAATAAATGCCAGGTTAACAGTATCCTAAGCCGATGAACTTGTATGAAAGGATTTATGTAGGAGAAGCGAGATAGATTTGCAAGGATCGTGTCAAAGAGGAGGAAGGAGCGTGGTCGCTGCTTACGCACACGGTATAGAGGCGTGATGATTTGTGCGAGCAGTAAATTTCAGAATGATGCTTGTCATAAGATGCTCTTCTTCTGCTTCTTTGCCTGTACATTTACCTTTATACACTAAGTAAATATACATATCCTATTATCATTCACACAAAAAATAATTTTTGACTCTATGTACTTTTTTGAAAGCTTAAATTGGTACTAGCTGAGTTATGTCGGTGGACGTTCTCTGCTTGATGACGTTTAAAATATGTATTAATTTCCGTACAATTTACATTTTTAATGAAGTACAAATTCGATGACAGGCATTAATTAGTTCTCGCTTACAGATTACTCTTCTTTTAACAAGGTTACATATGTAATGCTAATTTAATTTATAATTAAAGTGTTAAATCACTGTCCTAATTAATTATGTTGCATTGCTTTGATGCATCTATTAGAGTGTGTCCACTCTGATTTTATTTACGCTTTTTTATCGTCATGTGATACTAATAAGGATTAATGAGAATGGATGAAGATAAGGAAACTGGAAGAAGCCTTTCACTTGTTATAATTGCGTACTTTTGCAAGAACCTTAACAAGTCGACTTTGAGCTAAAGTGAGTTAAGCCTAAGACTAATAACGCCCAGACTTCAAGTGATAAATTGGGATGCTTCTGCAATAAGGTAAGTTATTAAAGTATATCTTTCAAGCAAAACTCAGTAGCAGCTAGAATTTGGGAATTAGCGGTTTATGCCATGGCCTCGGTCATATATCTTTTCGATCGTTTTGATGTTGTCCTATCGGAAAATCAGAATGAAGGAAGAAAAATATTGCACTCCAAATAATCGATCGAAAGATTAGTCGGAGTGTTACCACACTTAAATTAGTGTGGTAGCTCTCTTATGTCTATAGTTTAACATTTTTAGTAAAGATTGGTTCCCACAGGAAGTCATCAACTCACATAGACATTATGGCGTTAGACAATATTCTTGCAAAGTTCAATATCCGTGGTCGCCTTAAGCAGTCTTAAGTAATGTTTGTAGGTGAAGATGCATTCAGATGTACTACATAGACTTACAAGTACAAATAACATTAAGGACCTGTTTAGCTAATATAGTTAATAAATAATTAAATAAATAATTAGCTATCAAAATCTCGACTGCCTTTAAATAAAAGTTTAAATGATTATAAATGAAAACAGAAATTCAGTTATTACACTTAATTGCATCTTAACGGGATTCTTAATTGTACGTAAATATCCCTATTGCAATTATTTGTCTATAGTCAGGGTGAGGCGGGTAAACAGTATCAAAATGGAAGTAGTTACCTCGGTATTGCCTTCGTTTTGGTTATGACAACCTGACCTACATAAAGGGAATTATTGTTCTTATTTCAAAATCAGCTACGTCCACTGTTTTCCTCCGGTGGAAAGATTCCCCAGAAAATTTAACTAATAAAAATGCAAGACTGATCTTCCTACCAACAAAGCCGTTCGGCTGCTATTTTGAAAGCCCCGTAATTAGGCGTTCTAATGACGTATTCACCGCGTAGTGACCCGACCTGTGACACGGGTATTGTGCGCTTCACTACTGTTACATAACCACACACTTGCGATATACTTGCTCACGTCGATCTAAAATAGCTGGATTATGAATGTTTTAGTATAAAATCTAAGCGATAAACTTGTTCTCTCTTTATAGAACTTATACTCTACTACCTACTCATTTACAAGCGCGTCATGATTGTAGCGCTATTCTGTAACCATGGGCGTAGCAAGGTAGAAGAGCTGTGGGCCTTTGGTCATTTGTAATGATTACTATAGGAGCTCCTTGGCTCTCTACGATAAGAACAATATACTTTGTCTAGGATTTTCTTTTTTGCTGAGCCAATATAGAAACCTGTCTGTAACAAAAATCGACAGAGTGAGTTACGAATTCAATTCTACCTCTCACTAACACGGTACTTACTATCTACAGTTATACAGAGAGACCGAGACGAGTTTGAAACTGTCATTCACACTGTCTTATTTTGTAAAGGATTGATTGGAATATTAGTTTCCGACTTCTACCTCGTCTTCGTCGCCGATATTAATTTGTGTAATAGAGATAGCGTTGTCTGCACTATTATGTTGACGACAAGATTTTAAAGGATGTTCTTAGTCGCCATCTCTGTAAGAGAGACGTTGGACTCCGGGCCGATAGAGCAAACGGCAACAACTAGTTGAGGTAGGTAATACCTTTCACAAGGTAGTTTTCGAAAGTTGCCAAAATATTAAGCTGTAATAGTGTCCAATCGAGTCATTGTCGAGTAAATGATAATTACTAAAAATAAAAAAAAATAGTACTCTGCACTTCTTGTAGTCTAGTCATGTCACGGTTGGCGATGTTATGACGTCTTCCTATCCGACGAAACGTTTCTGCCGTTGCAATTATCTATATTTAAGACACGAGTACCTAACTGCCTCTTTCTGTCTGTAAAGCGCTTCTAGTATCTGTATGCTCTGGTCGGAGATGCTCGCTCGGGTCAAGGCGCGCCGCTCACATGTCACTGTGGCCGACTGTGTTATGACTTGTTCCGATCCTGCGCCGAAACGTAGAGTCATTCGGGTCAAGTGCGCGCACTTTACTGTTTTCAGTCTCACAGAACAGAACTGAAGAAGAAATTGGAAAATAAAAAAAATGTTTGGAAAAGAATGTTTATTAGTCTACAAATTGAAACAGAAAATAAAACATCCTGTTCCATAGTTAACAAAAAAAATCAAAATTTTGATAGGAAGTCGGAATGCGGACACTTGACCCGTATTGCGGGTAAGTGTACGCAGCCCTGTGGGGTAAGTAGACGCAATAGGGTAAGTGAGCGCATTCGATAATATAACAAATAAATTGAAATGAAACTTAGATCTTCAAACAAAAAATATAAAGCCATCTTAACGAAATATTTAGTTTTCATTTGAACATAGTCAAAAGTATCTTAAAATCTAACATTAAGTCTTGCAATGGAGATCTATCTGTTATTAAATCTTCATGAAGATTCTAATCTCCATCTAGTACACAAATAAAACAATCAACACTACAAACAAAGTATTTTAACATTAAACCTGTTGACATGAATGACATGCTCAAAAATTTGAAGAATTTTAAATTAAATTGTAAGCATAATCACAAACAAATATACTATTATCACCTTCCTGAGAAACACACAATTCATGCTATCAATCCTTATTATTTACGCATTGAATCCATTCTTCTGTTGGTCAACATATTTATCTTGACATAGATAACGGGGAATAATATTGGGCTAAGTCTAACTTTAAAAGGTTTTTTCTTAGTTTAAGCGCGCGGGTAAGTGAGCGCATGCGCACACTTATCCGCGCACACTTTACCCAGAATGCCTAACATCAAACAAATGGCCACCGATTTGCAAACACTCAACTTAACCTTAAATGATGATTTAAAAAAGACAGGAGAATATGCACTTCATAAACTAAAAAGTCGCTTACCGTCTTCACATAACAATTTTAGAAGTATCCGTGTTTTCCAACACGCTAAAAAGTTGAAATTAAATCAACAACAATACTTTTTTGACAATTACTAACAGAGTGCACGTTGTAAGGCGTTTGGGCATGTCGCAACTAATTCACCTTACCGGTGCCCCTGATTGACCAAAACAAACTCCTCACCTCCAGTGCCCCTTCCTGGAGATAGAAGCAGTGCGCTCACTTACCCACTGCGCTCGGTTACCCCGAATGACTCTATCTGCTGTTGCAATTACCTGTATCTAAGGAAGATCATACATGGTTCAATTTGAATCTTAGTGGGTATGTAAAATTGGGTTCAAGTTCCAAAAACTATAGAAAAAAGAGCGCCTGACTCTCGTAGTAGGCTATTAAAATGGGCTGGACCTGCTTGTTGGATTACTTTTGATTTGAGGGTCAGGCTATGAAATAATGAAGTTTTATTTCTAAAGGATCCATAGTATCAGCTCGAAAACTGGTAGTTATACATATATCCCCGGAGAGTACAGTAAGCAATCTGTTTCGATTCATTATTGTCGAAAATAGAAGTTTGGTACAGAGATAGTCTAAATCTTGAGAAAGGACTGCTTTTTGATGAATTGTCACAGAATAATATTTTGCGCGGACGGCGTCGCTGGCGCTCGCTAGTTACCTATATCCACCAACGTACTTTCGAGCAGCGTGGTGGGTATAACCTCCGAAATCCCTTATTTCTGGAAAAGAGGATTGACTGTGTGCTACTAATAACAGGTTGATGATAATTATTATGGTAAATATTTCATACTGTGATATGCAATATTCTCATAGAAAGTAATGTTTTAAAAAATAACGAGTGTACCTACAGTGCGCGCAGCGGGGAGTGATATACTGCGACATTGCACATTTGTCTTAAGAACAAGTGATTTTGTTTCACTTTTCTATGACTATGGACTACGACGGTTGCGAACGAAAGATAAAAATGTGATATTCATATTTTTTTCAATTTCTTACAAAGTTATTAACGTTTCGTTTACATATTTAACTAAGAACTAACTCTTATTATTGCCATTAATAATACAATAGTAGTGGTCTTAGTATGGTATGGATTTGATTGTTTGTTCATCAACAGTCATTGTATCAACAGTCCTAGACGTTAAAAAAATTCAAGAATTTGTACATTGTATTTCAGAATTTATTTGTTTCGTGGCTCTTTTGAACTAGTTCATTCGCGAACTACACAAGACCACGAATGGGATTTTCATGAGTTGCGTCGGAATAGAATTTATTTTATGATCCCATAAACTAAGGCGTATGCTGAGGTGGTCCATTATTGTTCGGGCTAAAGGTCAGGTATTGATGGGGCGTTGTAAATATTCTACAGTGTTTCGTCTCATACTCTTTCTAGCATTTGCATTTTGCCTTGCGTTACCTCCTTTGACTATATTATGGTAGTAAAATAGTTAAACTAAATACATGATTTGTCCAGTGGTTAGCTTATGCGGCGATATTTCGTTATGTTCTGGGTTTGACGTTTGTATGGGCTATGAAATATTAGGCTTTTCTTCTTAGTAGCAGCCTGGGGTAAAGGTCGTGGTACTAAACCTCGTGTCGTTGGGGAGATTACTTGGAGAAATTAGTGTTTGTTATAAAGTCAAACATTTTTCATAAGCAATCCGTGGTTGGTTAGGAAGGAAGGAAGGGCTCCAGAGTGAGGAACTCCCTCACAATACGCCCCGTTTCAAAGACTTCTGTATACAGCCCTTGATACAACAGCCAAGCGAAAACTTCTTATACAAATGATTTGATTGCCTCGTTGGCCTAGTCTAGAATCGAGAAGTTAGTCTTACAGCTTTATGCCTCGGAGAGCACGTTAAGCTGTTGGTCGTGGTCATTATGATCAACTTCTGGTAGTGTTTATCAGTCAATCCCAGATTTGGCCAATTTATTTCGTTAACTTGTGAAATGCTAGCTTAGCCCGCCTTGCTTTCACACTTTAAGAGCATTTGTATCTAAGTATTTGATATATCTCTATATATTTATTTCGCCACATTCAGTCTTAGTTCAGCTTTTTATTAAATCAACAAACGTTACTACAATAAAGCGTGTCTGTCAATACATTAGATGCTGTCTGTCTGCAATAGAAATAGCATTGTGAAATTAATTCTGCGCATAAAAGCGCTGTGTCCGTAATAAAAGAGTGTGAAAATTAACACTTCGTAGTTAAAAGCCCGAGCGAAAGGAGACGCGGAACCATATTGTGAGATATGACGAGTCATATTTCCTCTAATTAGGGTTGCCATTCGTTATTATTTATCCGATTTTGCGAAGTGTTCAAAGTCAAAGTATTAAAAATTCTTTATATATTTTAGACTTTCCTCTAATTAAGGTTGCCGATTCAAATCATTCATCCGATTTTACTAAGTGTGCCAAAGAAAGACACTTTGGTTTGAATATTTTAATCTTTATGATGTACAATAAAATGTATTTTATAAATTCCTTACCTTCTTTTCCTAGCGAAGGAGTAGTGAAATCATCCTTCATAAAAAAACGCCACTTTGCTTTTGAAAATTACGTAATTCAAACTTCAGTACACTTTTTCTCTGGTTCGGTTCTTTGTAGACCATTAGTAGCTTTAAATAATTGACAATACTTGCTCTTTGAGAGAAGACCGATGTGATCCATGGATAAGCAATAAGCAGGTTATTAGTATGCTTCTATATTTTGTACCAAATAAAAAATCAAAATTCCCTTATTTTAAATAATTTACGAACGTAAAATTCTGTTTGTAGTGACTCTATCTATCAACAACACTAAGTTTTGTTTATCAAAGGAATTGAAGACATCAAAACGGTTCTTTTCAAAAATTAGTTGGCTCTAAACTGGAATAATAACAAATAAGATATCTTTTCACGCCTGGAAATTACTAGATGCATCATTGCTCATCTATCCTGCGAACAGTCTAAGACTACAGACGTTAGGTATTTGGTATTAAAAGGCATAACCAGGTCGCGCGTGTAATTACCACAGTGAGGCAGTAAATCATGAAATCGTATTTAGCAATAATTGAAACACAATGATCTTTTGACTCTCATATATTTTCGTAAGGCATCCCGACAACCGATAAATTGATAATTGCAAACGATTTATTTTGGCTTACATTGTTTTTGCTGGGAAAAGGTGCATTCAGGTACTGTTTTTGCTAATTGTGAAATTGCTAGGCACAAACGGCCTCGGCGGTGCAGCGGTATCCGCGGATTTATGAGACGGCGGACCTGGGTTTGATTTCCGGCTACGTCTATGTTAAGTTACCAATGTCGCTAAAGAGGTTCTGCCAAGCGATCTAGCGTTCCGGTACGATGCCATGTAGAAACTAAAAGGGCTGTGGATTTTATCATCATCTTAACAAGTTAGCCCGCCCGTATGTCGTCGATATTTTTTGGACTCGTGCAAATCGTTTTGCATAAACTAAGCTTATTGTTGTAATTTGTGGAAATAAATATTCTTTTTTTTCTTTCTTTCTTACAAGAGTACGTCCACTACTTTACGTGGAATCTCGAATTAAAACATTCTTTATTAAATTATACGTACATTATCTTTAAAATATAAAACATTCTATTTATTGATGACAACTACATCAAAATCTGTTGCGCAGCTAACCTTGGTAAAAAGATTAAAGCGCACAGACGATGCATGGCTACTTTGTTTGTGTTTGTCTAGATATCTAAGTATGGTTACTAGTGTATGGACCTCTTTGAAAGTCAGTAATTTCTTGGTCCTTAATAAACTGGGGCTTAATAAAGAAAAGGTTATCGTTTACCACTTCAAGTCACATCTTTACTTTCGATCAGGTGTAATTGTGGTCAATGCGATATCTAGAAGAAAAAAAAGAATAAAGAAAAATAGATCTATATTTCTTTATACTTTATTTTTCTTCTTTATATAAAATTGTAGCTTAACTTGGTTTAATTTAAGTGTCTGTTTTAATGAAATTAATATGATTGCACTATTGTTATAAATGCGATATCCTGTCCTAGTATCTCAGGTTCAATCCGTTGGCTCTATTTCATAATGAACTTTTAGAAATATACGCCTGCTACTATTCAATGTTAGCATCGTTGATCTAGTGATGAGAACAAGTGGTTCTAGGTTCGAAGCCTGGTTAAGCGAAATATTTCTGAGCTTGAGAGCTGTCGGTCTTGGGCACTAACATCAATATTTGATAATGATCGTTAATGAATGAAATTCTCCAACCCGCGAGCATCATTGGAACAGTGTGGATTTTCTACGCTGCTTATTCCTTCTCCTACCAGTAAGGGAGGGACCCTGTAGTGGGCCGTTAATAAACTGATAATATGAATAAATTTTTGTTCATTGGTTGTATGGACTTCCGAAAAAAAATACCTGCTCCTATTCAAAATGACAAAACGTGTTCTAACTGATATACTTATACTTCTTGCGCTTTAGCAGCGCTCTTTGTAATCCACGCGATCTCCTTCCAAAACATCGTGATACACGAAGGCAGCGGGTTCAATCCAGGTCGGGGCTGATTTAAATTTCCGATGGCGATAGCTTCGCGCCGGCGACGTGTTGATTATGCCAAGCATTCTCACTTATACTAAGCTATTCCTAAACTGTCCCGCTGGCGCAGTGGTAGACTGACTTAGTTATGGTCAGGTCATTTGAAGATTCCCAGTTTTGTTCCTGTCTTCGCTAATATTCAGTGTATGTGGTTTCGAATTAAGAGGTCCTGTGTTCGAGTCGATGGAATAATTCTGGAATTTTCTTTCTTCTAAAAAAATTTTCACTCACTAAAAATTCCAAGCTCGGAGTTGGGAAGTTACAGGCCCGTTAAGCTGTCGGTCCCGGTCGATACCTTCATTAACAGTATCACCTTATGCCCGTTACCCTGCATTGGCGCAGTGTAGTGGATCTAAGCATTATATTCTAGTCTCCTGTACGGAGAAAGGCCAGGCACTGTAGTAGGTCATTTTTTTTATCTACTACAAAGTTGGCCCTTGACTGCTATCACACCTGATGTTAAGTGATGATGCAGTCTAAGATGGAAGCGCGCTAACTTGTTAGGAGTAGGATGAAATCCACACCCCTTTCGGTTTCTACACGACTTCGTACCGGAACGCTAAATCGCTTGGCGGTACGCCTTTATCGGTAGGGTGGTAACTAGCCACAGCAAAACACTCTTACCAGCCAGACCAAGACAAATTAAGAAAAATCTCAATCTGCCCCGCCGGGAATCGAACCCTGGACCTCCGTCTTAATAATGAGGCCGTCATTAATAGGCAGATAATTAATTCGCTAATATGTTCGCTTATAAAAACTATATTGTTTAACAATTAGGCTCAATACCTTTACAGTTCGATGGGGTTCGATCATCGGCTACCCTACCCATTTCCTGTACCGTTACACGTCGTACCCGTTTTTCTTAAGAAGAAAACTGTTTTTAGTTTTTTAAAATGGTTCGTACGATGAAGATCATATAAGATATTCAGAAATTATTGCCCTTTTTCTATTTTGGAAAATGTCTGACTAAAATGTCGTCAAACAAAATTTTCTTTAAACGGTTGTGGTTTTAAATTTTAACTTGTCTATAACTTTTTTTTTTAATTAGGAAAACGTTCTACGCCCGTCTACCTGCGATACATGTAGGTGTTAAGCCTCATGTGCCTGTAATTACACGTAGTCAATTAACAATTTAATGTAGCTACCACCTCACCGACAAAGACCTGCCTGACCATTTAGCATTCAGGAACTATAGCACGAACAAACCGGTCAGGAGAATGGGTTAAATAAATGCTCCTTCCAGATTAGTACGGTACCATCTTAGACTACTTTGACACCTGTATGATGCGTACATAGTCAGTCCTAATGTAACTTTAATTAAAAAGCGGTCTCGGGCTAGAGTCCTAGGTTGGACCACATTCGAAATTAATATATTATAAAAATGAAATAGAAAACAGCTCTATTCAGGTGGAGTTTACTATATTATAAACTAATTTTGCACTTTTGAACTTGTTACACAGCTCCTGATTTTGATGGTTTCGCAACTAGTCGGTTTACAAAATTACATAGATCTAGAAAAAAAGTTGCACGTATGTTAATAATCTCAAAAAACAGAAGGGTTGCAGGTTAATTGTAAAAAGGTCACTTTAGAAAATAAAACGATAGAAGGTCGAGTGCGTCAATATTTTATTTTGTACGTCTTCCGTGAAAATTGGAATGCATTCATTAAATCCGTTTCATGAAAAAAAAAAACATGCTACTTACATTATATTATACCTATACAACAAACATTTCTCACAAAATATTACATCTGAGTATGTGTTCGACTAAATTTTACTACATTGAGTACATGAGGAGTAAAGAGCATAGTAAAACATAGTAAATATTTATATAATATCGATAATAATCAGTTGAGCAAATTCTTAGGAATGTATAAGCTTCCAGTGTATAAAAATATTTGTTTACATCTCACATAAAAGGAATGTTTCGTATCAAAGATTATTACATATTTATTGTAAATCTATTACAATTACTTAAATCGAAGAAATAACAATTTTCAAAAAGCACCCGATGTTAACATTTTAAACCTTCAAACGGCAAACGACACTTCGAGAAAAATTCTACTAAATTGAATAAATTATAATAAAATAATACAAAAATATACGCAGTTATATTAGATACTTTTTCCGTTAAAAATTGGATGCAAAAATTGGTCCATTTATTTATTAATTAAAACCAGCTAATTAACCTAAATCTTACAGTACAAATAATTTAGTATTTACAGACAATTTGTACATCCTTCAACCGGGGTTTAAGTACCAATAACATTTCATTAACTAACTACTTAAGATACGTATTTGGATAGACTCTTTATTCAATCGATAACAATTCACAAACTGACTTCCCGAATCTACATCTTATTTAATAACCACCATCCGACTTACTGGCCTTCGACGTGGTGTCAAAAGATTATGTTCATAACAACGCTGTTGCAGCGCCTTCTTTAAAATGGCATCAGACTTTGGTTGTCAGATCTAAAGGGTGGAGTTTGATCCTCTTTATTTGGGAGTACGATAAATCCTCCTCTTCACTGGCAGATGCTCGGTCACTCCCGGATTCTGGATCGTCGTTGTCTGGAGCGATAACCTCGCTGTCGTCGGACCGCCGTCGCGCCGAACTCGACCTGCCGTCAGATTTGACGGACAGATCCATCGGATTCTCTTGCAGGGGCGACTCCGATGTTCTCCTTTCTGCGGGAGGAGTCGGTACAAATTCTGTTTCAGAGATCACATCTTCTTGCGGAGTGGGTTGCGCAGACCGTTGCTGCTTAAGAATCTCATCCAAAAAGAAACGCTTCGACGAATCTGTGTTATTGTCGTCGATTCTCACGTCGTTGTTATTTTCAGCTACTTGTCTAAGCGCTGCGTGATCCAACAAATGTCTAGAGTAGATCGGGTGGAAACCTGGCGGGAAGAGGAGGTGATGATTTGGCGGGAACGGGCTAAAGTGCTGCGGGTGTAAAAACGGTGAATGTGGAAAGTGTGGCAAGGCTAAAGGTAAAGGGAGGAAGGAGTCTCTAGGTGGCGTCAGAGGTCTGTCGGGCGGCCGACATTGAGTGATCCGAGCTTTTTCGTCTAGTTTAGGTGAAGAGCCACTTCGTTGGGAATCCGGGGATCCTGAGCAGGGAGCTTTGTAATCGTCCAGGCCTAACAAAGCCAGCTCTTCTTTTGTTCTCGGTCGTGCCAATCCGGGGAAGAGGTGAGGTGGAAAAGGCGGTGCTAGATGTGGGGATTGTGGCACTCTGGGCGGCGAATGCGCCTGGGCAGCTTGTTGCTGTTCTTGTAGAAGACAGTGTATTTTGAACCAGTTGGAACGTCTTCCGTATCTGGAGCCAGACTTCGACATGCCGACCATGAGGCACTTGCGCAGTCGACAGGCTTTGCACGCCGTGCGATTCTTTTTGTTGATGACGCACTCGCCGTTGTTCTTGCACTCGGTGATGGAGTTCAGGTTGTTGTAGGATCGCCCGAAGAACGACTGAAAAAAAAAAAACCATAGGTTAGAGGGCGACGTAATAAACAAGTGATTTATGGAGGTATTTAATATTATCATAATTTTCATGGGGTTTTAAGTGGCCGCTATAAGTGATAACATCATTAAAAGTGTACGTCGTAAATTGTTTATAAAATCACATTATCGTAGCAAGCTTGTAGTGTGTAAATAAGGCGGCATTTACACGGCCGCTGGGCACGACGCGAGCGCGTAACGCCGAAAGTGAAACCGCTGCCTTATTAGCGTAGTGTTTACGGTTTGAGACGCTACTTCCGTTGGATATAGGCCACAGGCTGTGTTCCGGTCCGCTACCTTCGTTTATATACGGTTTCATTTTTCAACCTTGGATTTTTGCTTAACTCGTTATGTAAGTTCCATTGTTTGAATGTTTCGGGTTGGTCAGATCTAATAAAAGGTTTGACAATTCGGATTTCAAGGTCAAGGAAGTCGCATCGAATTTAGCGATTGGACGCTCGATATTGTCATGTCAATGCCTCTGTGTCGTTTGGAAATCATTCCAAGACAATGCTATATCTTATATCTCAATATCTTTATACTTGCCCGCTGCCAAAATTTTCGGAACACGGGGTGAATGATAAACGCGATTGCAGCGCTCGCGTCATAGATGTGGAATTTAAACTAAAACAATGCCATCTTTAAATCGCTTCGGCGCGTGATCGGCATCTTACGAGCGTGTAAACGCGCCAGATCAAATATCTGATAGAGCCGGCGCCCGCTGCCGCTTCTATAAACGCTGTGTTTTAACACTGCGAAGGTGACATTTTAAAAATAACAATACCCAAGGTTATTTTTATTACGTTCGAGCAATTTATAGTATTTGAAATGTGATATTTTAACAGATTGGCCACATTTTCTTTTAATATCGATTTTAAATAAATTTAATTGGCAGAGACATAATACAAATGATACTAATGCTATAAATGCCAAAATAATCAATCTTCCCTTTCGTTAAAATTTCTCGATAGATTATGAAAAATTTTGGTAAACAGATCATTATTATTTATATTTAAAACTATGTAACACAGTTTTAAAGTTCTATTATAGTCAGGTTTGAATCAATACTAACAAGGTATATATATTAATCACTAACTCAACTTAATACCTACCATCGAGTTCTCACAAATGTAGAGACATATCAACAAACAATATACGAGGTAGAATTGGAAAGCTCTCATTAAACAGAATTCATTTACAGCTGGAGAAATGCATGCATTACCATGCAGAACTGAGCAGCGCGTCTATATTACACCTAATCGATACAACCCATAATTTTCACATGACCTAAGCGACCCGTTGAACCCAAACTGGCCCAACCAGACCGGCGCATAAAAGTGAGCTTTCCTGTACTAGTTTGATGTTATAATTAATGGATCAGATAAACTTGGGATGCGCTGTCGTTGTGTATGCATAATCTGCTGCATGTGTTTATGGTCTGTTGCTTGAACGGTATTTCTCCTTATATTATTATCTATATTATGAGTAAATGGCGAACTCCCGTGGATTCATTTGCGTAGAGTTCGGTTTTTAACAAATATCCATGTTATTGAAACGTACAAGTGTGTATGTAAATTGCGCCTAACTTGTGTTCAGATGCTAAAGCAAAAATACCCCAATATTTAGACACTGTTTGAGCTTTACTAAGTGACCTTTTTTGGGTAAATTTGTAATTTTTCATGGATTTACGAGATTGTAATAGAGCATCACAATCTCGTAAATCCTAAAGGTATCTATGTAACAATTGCAATCAAACCTATTATTGATGGGCAATGCATTTTAATAAGTGTTGTTTGCAAAGTTATCTGTCACTGTCGATAATAATTATTTTAGATACAAATATGATTAAATGAAATATTAAATACTAAGAATTCGAAGTTAAGTTTAAAAAGCATTATATATTTTTATCAGCCGATAACGGTCCACTACAGGGTCAGGCCTCCCTCTATGTAATACAGTTTTGTCGAATTGAAGAAAGTGAAATCAAAAGATAAACCGAATAAAAATCCATAACGCGTTTAGTTTTCGGAGTAAAGTTTAGTTTAACGATGTAGATAGGTACCAGGCAGAACGGAATGACCAATGTATAATAGGATAGGTAATGTATGTATTATAATTTATTATAATATTAGGACTTAACGGACGGCCGCAGAAGCCTACGACCTCTAACCCTTGCTTGTGACGTCGCACACAAGGCTTTCATATTTACGCATTTGGCTTCTATTATTATGTTGACAAAGCGATAATATCAATTTATGGAGGAATAATAATTGTCACGCTATACAAACTGTAATTTATTTATTTGTCATATATTATATTATAATAGTTTGGAATAGAAGCCATATATTACAAATTATGAACTGTCAATTTAAATTCCTTGTGTCAATTTAATACATGATATTTGAGTTTATTATTGGATTCCCTGGCAAGAAAAGAATTTGATGCCACTGGTGGATTTCTTATTAATCGATTAGGTACGTACGTATTATTTGAACAGTATAATCAATAAAGTGAACTCCTAAATCATTCATTACATTAAAATGTATTTTTTCCCAATTAAAATTAAATGCCTGCCTTTGTATGCCTACTTGTAACATGTACCTATTTATATTTTAACATTGCATGTTTTAATCTCTGTGCAATAAAGTATTTCTTCGTCTTGTAATATTTTTGAATATTGTTAATATTTTATTATTAAAAGCTATGTTTAAAGTAATCATAATATTGAAGCAGTCCCTTCTAATACATCGTCCTTGTGCCCTTAGCTCGGTACACGCGGTCATATATGGTGCCATTATTGAGTCTCAGCTATTTATGCATACATCCTATTTGATAGGGCTCCTACAAACTATAGACACAGACAATAATTAGTAGTAGAGCAGGTAGAAGTGATAAAATAATTTGTTTTACTCGTAAGAAGTCCTAAAGATTCATACAATGAGTAGTAGTATAGAGTAGAGCGACAAAAGAATTTGTCTTGCTCATATTTCAAAATAAATATGTATTATTGTACTATAGACACGGCACTTAAATTTGTTAAATATAACACAACCTTTTATTGACAAAAAAATGGCATTAGAGATTTTATAATGACTGCTTAGAATACAATACAAAAGACAAGTGTGTACGTTCACACAGGTCTGATACGACTTGTGAAATAAGTCATAAATAAAAAGTGGTCTTACAGTCCATACTAATTTTGCAACTATGAACTGCTAAAATTATATATTTTTTTAATTAATATGAACCGGGTTCGGGTTTGAACCTGAGACGAAGTTCGACTTAAAATATTGTGCATTACTGATTCAGATACGGCAAGTGAGCAAAACCTATCGCACAACGATACATCGATACAAAGTAAAGGTCATAAAATTTGCCGTGAGCAAATTCTGCACTGCCCCATTAGGTGTTCATAAACCGGGGTATAAAACTTATGGTATGTTTTATAGTGTTCTCTACCTACCGCAGAGGTTTGAAAAAGAACTAGCTCGAGGAACATTTGATTTATAGATTAATACTAAGTGCAGACTACACAGTAGCTGCATCGTACAGTTCTTTTTACACGTTAACATTTACAACGGTAATTTATCGTTACAGTCTATAGTACGGACTCTATACGAAGTCCGGCGTTGCAATGCATTAATGCTCTTTTAATTCGTAGTTTTTTATTTCTATTATGCAATTTACTGATAATATTTATTTTTGTTTAAATGCTGGACTTTTTTAAACTTTGTTACCAACCGTTTTTATGGCTGTAATCATGGCTGTTGGCAGGCAATAAGTAAGGAATTTAGTTAAATACAAATCAGCCAAGTACATAAAGTATATAAGGCGACTTTACGTAAACTGTGGATTTCTGCATTTTGAATTGCAGGTATCATAAACCCTGAGGAAAAAATTATGAACTAAATAAAATTCCTAGTTTTTAAGTTATCTAGTACATTCAGATATAAAGCAGTATAACATCGACAGAGTTCGGCGTTGTTAAATTTTTTCCAATTGATGCCTCTTTGATCACGTGGCAACAGAGGCTAGCTTTTTGCCTATAATTCTTCATCATCAATTGGTGTTTTGTTGGCCGTTGTATGTTGAATGTGATTTCAAGTAACAAATCATAAGCACCTATGTATGGACGTGCTTGCATGGATGTTCCACAAGTAGCGACATTGAATACATTATAGTTCATGCATTACATGACAGTATTGTCATTAGGCGACTAATGTGAGACAATAACTCAGTGTATGTATATTTCCGCAACGTGACATCTGCACTAGTCCACCTTGGGCTAAGTCGGTAAATAGATGCCGACATCGTAAATCTTCACGCGATCGAATAAATCTGCCATTAGTTTAATGGGTGTGACTTTTCTGATAGTTCTATTCTTTGAGAAATTTATTGCCGCCTAAATATATGAATGATTTGGTGGTTTCAGAGACGTATCAGGTTACGGACTGGTTCTGTTTTTTCTGTGCACTTGTGTTTCTAAGTCCCACGATCTAGGGAATTTGCTGATATGCCATAAACTTATAATTTAAAAACTATTAATCATTTATGTTTACCACAAAAATATTTATTTGCCTTCCAATTAAGCGCAAAGTTAGGACTCAGTACGACAATTATTGTCCAACGGTATGAAACTACTGAATTTGAGGACCGTTTCTAAATTTTGAAACTATTCAAGCTTCAGGAAATTCATAATCAATTAAAGTACTCAACTGTTTAGAGATAAAAAGGTGATCTAAGAATGCATAGCGTATATTGATAGTTATACGGAATCCATACCCGGGCATTATGTTGGATAGGATTTTCACTTAACAGTCTTTTCATGCTAGGATTTATTATAATATGTTTAAAGAATAAATGGTCTATCGGGTCTACTATGAGGCCAACCAGATCCATAACAGAATTAACATACAACTGAGACCTGGAAAATGAATCCAATCACGATTATGTCACGTTCAACTATACCAAAGATAATGCTAAAGAAATGTGACTTTTAAAATTCACAGAAAGATGACTTGCTTCATTACCCAAATACTTCCATTCCATTCCGTATTCATTAATCGATTAAACTCGATATCGATCACAAATGTTCCGATTGGTAATCTAAACCGGATATCGAAATATCAGAAGCAGCAATGCGCGGCATCGATTCACATTACACGAATAATCGATTGTGCCCTAATGTCAGTTGTAATCAAAACATCGACTCGATTGTACACAGGTCACCAGCGCTTGATGAAAACGAGAGGTGACGCATCTATAACAATCGTTTGGTTGTAGATCACGACTACGTTTAACATACTATTTCTAATTTTACTGGTGGTGTAGGTAGATCCTCTACTTACAGGAGACGCTTTGACTTTGGCTGTAATAGCAAGGCGTATAAGGCTTGCGTCCATTGAAGTAGATATTGTACGCAGATAGTAAATACACATTTTTTTCTGTGATACAATTTTATATTTTTCTATGATTGCTAAGCACCGACTTATGGGCACTCGAAATAATTATCACTGCGTTGCTGCTGTGCTAATGATCCAATATTTGACAAACATGATGATGCCTTTGTACGTGTTTGTGTTAGGTCTCTTCCGCAGAAGTATTTCCATCATGTTCATTTCTGCGGCAAAGAAATATTGTAAGTATGATATATCTCAGATTAAAGGTCGCAGGGTATTGTTAGCATATTGCACTGTATTTGCGAAGTGATGCTCTATTATAGCCGATAGATTATACGGGCTATGAATACTAAGTGTGTCTTTCTATCGAAGACATTTTCAGTAGTAATGCGGACATATTGGTGGTGCTCCATGTATGTAGCGTCAACCCGCATTAGGATGGGGTGGGGATGGGAGATTTAAACTAAAAATTCTCAGACCTCAGGCTATAAAGGCTGACGATGATAAACTATATGATCTTAACTACAAAAGCTAGTATGATTTAAATGTCTACAAAAGTCCTAAACGGCGTGTAAAGGTTATTTATCTGAGCAGTCGCAAATCCGGCTATCGCGCGTCGTAAATCAACCAAAGCCGCCATTATAGAGTCGCGGTTGCAGAACCATCCGTCAAAATGCCACTTGTCATTATAACGTGTACGACACGGACATGCGACACGATTGTCGTTATATTTAAGATGATATACTCGTAACTCTATGTACATTCATAACTAAATGACCGTTAGACATTTTTTCTTGTTACTAAACTATTACTCCTTTATTTATATATTTTTTTAACTTAATTCCTTATTATGTTTAGGTTAGATATACCTGTGTTAGGAGGTTTCTATGCTTTTAAATTAATTAAGAAATAATTAAACAGTTTTGTATAACGGTACCATTTGCTAGGATAGACATCAATTAAATAAAGTAAATGCATTGTATAAAAATGATTTATTTTATTAAAAACAATGAAAGATAGTTTGTTTCAGAACGCGTTCTATGTAGAAGCTCTAATATAATTAGATTGAATTTTAGTCTTGATCTTGCATTATAGATGTTTCACAAAAAACGTAATTAATAAGAGTAACGGGTTCAAATTACACACAGATTAGTATAATGAAATCAGAAATTTGCTCGCGTTCAATTTATTCTGTACAATAAATCACATATATTTACTAATCTATATAATTTGTAAACGGTATCTCATGCCACAAATCAAATGGATTCATTATTGAGGAATTATTGTATTGCTAAAAATGCTAAAATACTACACCAGAGTGGTCCATTAATTAAGTGATGGTAGAAAGAGATTAAATTAAATAGCTATATATAAAAGATCATAGAAATATAAAAAATATTTCAAGAGTTTGTCTTTTATAAAGTTTAGACATAATTTTTCCAATCACCATGCATTATTACATACAAATAATATAGGAACATGCTAACTTTTGATGTAAGGTTTGTCACAAGAGAAGTAAGAGAAAGGGTTACGCCAGACATCTCATTTAAAATGTACGAATGGGTTAATACATCTGAGCTTTGACTTGAACATAAAGCGTGCACAATCTGTACGAGAAAGGTCGTAAAAAAATAAAATATAAATGCCGATTATATTAGCATTCGCATCGTCAAACGGATATTTTTAAATGTTATTAGTAATTTGGTAATCAAATCGATAAATGACGTTTCCGAGAGATGCTTATTTGCGACATCTATTAATATTTATACGGTCACCTGATAGCGCATTGCTTTGGTGAAAATTTATAGTACAATAACTTGATATCAAGTGACATTTAAGTGGATCTGAAGACCGAGATCTAATCGTTTCGAACTTTTTATTTTATTGATATTAAATTTTATGTGAAAATTATTGTAAACATTGACCACCAAGTTTCTTGCTATTTCTCGTTACAACCAAAGATATACATACCCATAGCATTTTTATTGCTGCTCAAGGCATTTCAAATTTTTATTTTAGATATATAACTTAAAATATATATTAATACGGTATGTTATAGTTACTAATGCCTGAAAAGATAATAGATATGTATTGCAATTGTGCAAGTCATAAATTGTAAAAAGAAAAACGAAAAATCATAACAAACGATAACGTTTATCTATATATTCTGATAATGTTGTACACTAAATGTCTTTAGTCTACGCTGTCCCACTGTTAACTCACGTTTACAAAAGGGTCTAACTGCAGTCGTACGTACTCCGCATTTCAAGACATGAATAAAAATGCACGCTCCAATAAGTCGATCGGTTGGCCAACAAGTTGCGTCCGTTGACAGTTTCATAACGACCTCCATAAGACAATGACAATCATTAATCGCTGACCTACAATTTAAGCAACTCTCGACCCTAACGAGCCTCAACCATGAACTCTTATATCCGCTCAACCCTACGATTTACACAGAAGTAAAGAGAAATCAACAAGATTTTGTAGGTATGTACGAAAAATATTTTTTCAACCTTTTAAGTTTATTACACTGAACAAAAGTTAATGATTAATTTTAATTTTGTAACGATTTTGATAATAGCCAATATAATTTGTTAATACAAAAGGTGCATATTTTATATATTTACTTATTTGTTTCTAGAGTTATTTAAGACCGCGTGTGCTTTGAGGAATATTATGCACTCACTTATACATATTTATTTGGAAGCCGAATGAGTCAAAAAACCACCAGTCCTCATAAAAGAGTTTTTATATTACGTTATGACTGAAGATACAATTTCGTTAAATTTACTACATTTCATTGAATTTACTATACATTTCTGCGCCGTATAAAGAAGTTGATACATATTTGAGTTCCTAATAAGTTATTGCACATTTCAGTCTTGTTCTAACAATGTGAATGTGTCCTAAACAAGGTACAAGATCAATTAAAGTCGAATGACGTCACGAGACGAATCGATTCACCCCGCAAATGGCGTTGCGATTGTTCCGACGTGGTGGCCATCGCAAATGAACCAATTGATTTTGATCCAGTTCTTTTTAATTAGCCACTTTGTTTGCAAGGTTAATAGCATATTGTTTTGCGAAAGGATGCAAAGGATATTTGCTGCGCGTCTTTTTGTCGTGGCGTGTCGTGTGTTTGCAACACACACATTTTTGGTTTAAGTCGATTTTAAAGATTATCTATGCTATTTGTGTTTCTACGTCATTCAGTTGAAATGCAGAAAGGCTATTATATAATAATATTAGGAATTTTAGGGTGCATCCCAGTAGTACCCCATACCGTAGTTCTATAGAACTGTTGGGATATTTTCCGTGCTGTCAAATAATGTCCCAATGATTCTATATAGTACTGTAGTATAGTTTTTGCTCTTGACTTATACTATATAAGTTATAAACTTTATATTATTTTGATTATTATTTCATTTTGTTTTTAACAAACCTAATTTCGCATCAAATATCTTTATTTTTTAACCGACGAAAGTTCTCAATTCGACACGTGTATATTTTTTTTATGTATGACCACGCATAACTTTTTACAGAGTTGTCCGATTTTGATAATTCTTTTTTATTAGAAAGGGCACACTTCCAAAGTGGTCCCATTGTCATCATGTTAGGATCTGATGATGATAGCCTGGGAAAATTGAAGTAACTCTTCAAATTTTATAGGCACACTTGCAGCAATTTCGTTTTTTGTGTAAGTATCGGTAGCTTTTTGGCTATAAGTGCCGTATATTATGAGAGTATAGTACGAGTATGTTTTGTGGCGATAAATGGCTAAAATTTAAGAAATAAAAATTTTAACAAAAAATAGAACCGACTCAAAACGCACTAAAAAGTATATAATAACTGTGTCATTTAGTTGCTTTAATTTACTTAAGCATATCTATGAAGTCGGTGCCAGCAAGTTTAAGGAACATTTATTTAACGTAGTAAAGCAGTTTGTGTCGGTTCTATTTTTTGTTATGAATATTTACCAATAACTCGCTTTATCATTTAATGTATAAAACTTTAAATACACTTAACACCTACGGTCCACCTATAATTTTTAAAGTTCCTTAGTTCAAAATAAACAAAAGCTAAGTTATTAAAACCAAGTAGTAGTCGTATCTAAAAAAATATTCTCTTATTTTGGAAGTTACATTGGGACACACATTATATCACTTTGGGAGTATCTTTCACGCTAACTATTCAGTTTAGAAAAAAATTATATTAAAAACCTCAATACCATTTTAAAGATGTTTTGTGCAATTTAAGCAAAGCTGTATTCTATATAGTATGTTTATAGATACTCTCGAATTTAAGTGGACATTTTTTATTGCAATCAAAAGAGATTGCATATTATACTTATAAAAACTAGAGATATTTTATATGTAACGTACAAACAAGATGTTGATATCGACATTTCTTTAATTTTGTCCCATTATCACACTAAGCACCAATATGGTGTATCAACAGTTCTAAAGAACTAAAATTAGGGGGTACTACAGGGATGCACCCGAATTTTAAAATATTTAATTTTTGACCTCACATTAACGCTCCTGGCACGAGCATTGATATTCATAATAGCATTATAATTTTTTTAATTGCATTATACTAACAAAGTCAACAATGAGAGCCCTAATCTAAAACGATTTATTATACTACGTGCCAGAAGCGTTCGCGTGAGGAAAATTGTAGTAATCGTATGTCGCTCCAAACCCTGAAAAACTTTTTTTTTATATTTCCTGTATAGCCCGCCAAGCCACATTGGAGCAGCGTGGTAAGTATAAGCTCAAAATTTAAGGACATTTTTATCGATGTAGGTATGTGAAAGGGCGGGTGGCTCAGTATTGGGCCAATCAAATAGACATAAAAAAAGCATATACACTGTTATACCAGTTTTATAATTATAATCCATATCGACAGAAGCTTAAGAGTTGAGGAACGATTTATGTATCAAAATCAAAACCGTAATGGTCCGTTAACACGCGCGGTGTTTGAGCAATGTAATCTTTTATACACATTAAGTGTTGCTTACACGCACCTAGTTCGATTTTTGTATTTATCATCTGTAATTATTGAACTACTTTTTCATTCCTAATTTACTATGAAGACTAAAAGAAGCCCGCGGCCCCGGCTGTTTTTATGTACTCATCTCAATAAAAAAAGCCCAAAAATGTGTTATTCCTAGTTTTTCTTAATATATCTAACTATGTATATTTTCAGTGATTAACATGATAATGTAAAACAAAATAAAATTGCTCTCCGTTTTCTGTTACTTATTTAAACTTTTGGTACCATTTTTTTTAAAACATTTGACTTTTAGCCTCTCGGAAAGAATTATTTTCTTAGCTTGAAGTTATGGTTTGTCTAAGTATTCGAAATGTTACAAATCCTGAATAAATGGTAGAACATTACGTACTTTACAAGTACGTACCTACGCGATTTATACCCAACAATCAGAAAAATATCGCAAAACTACCAGCTTATGTTTGTAAGGCTTTTACCGGACTTTTACAAAAAGCCGTACTACAAATAAACCTGCTCGCTATGAATTGAAGTTAAAAATAACATGAACAAATAAAACTGTTAAACAGAATACATTTGTATACTTAGTTTTTACAATTAAAGACGGTTAATGTTAATGTTAATCAATAGATCAACAAGATAACATCTGATCATATTGATGAGTATAGCGCTGTGTGTGCTAAGTACAGGATGATGTTCTGATGTGTACTTATTAACAAGATTCAATAATGCCTGTATTTTTATTTTTTAAAATACCAATAAAACAATATTATCACTATCTATCATATTGATTAGTCTATTTTAGTGAATGTATTCTAAATTGACCCATTAACACCTTTTCACAGTGCAACTCATACTTTTATTCTACATTGGATCAATTAGTAATTTCAATTGATTTTTTTTACAACGTAAGCAGTTTAATAGATAAAGAAATTGACACCAAGATAAAGAAATTATTTAGTCAAATAAAAAAATATTTACTAGTTTAAAAACAGAAATCACATATAATAGTGAAATGAAGTCTAACTGAAAAGCCTAATAACAATAAAATTATGCATTGTCCAAAGTAGCGCAGATTCCAGAAATAACGTGAGTACATTTTTTGAAATAAAGATCACTCTGTATAAAGTGTACGCAAAACTCATTAAATAGCATTAAACGGTCAATACTGAAGCCGAAAGTCCAATTAAGAATAAAGTAACAATCCGATTAATTCAGTCGGGCCATTAAAGGGTTGGTTTTGTTTTGTTCGAGGCTGAAACTAATGCGGGTGACAAATTATCGGGCGAGGCGGCGTTCTTTGCCTCGCAGCGCTTCTTAACTACCAACGAGGCACAATGGCGCCGATTGTGAGCACAATACGCGATTGCGCACGCAGATAATCGCACAAAACCTTTAAAAACAAATTAGTAGCCGTGATTTATTACCAGTGGAAACGTGAGGCAACTCTCTTTGGGCTGTTCTCGATTGACAAAGTATAGGGCCGTGTGGTCTTCAAAGATTTGTGACTAGATGGAATTGAAATATTTTTTATAGACACAGTGTATTTGGCTATATAGAATACAATACTTCCCATGAGGGCTTAATTATAGCCCTCGTGGCTTCATTATGAAACGTCGTTTCTCTTCTTTCTTCACATTGCCCCAGACATATCGCTCAGCTTGAGCCGCAGACCGTTGACTCTATACGCTAATATAGATACTTGTTTTAAGTTTCTAAGGTGTTTCGTTTCAATGCCAACCAACTTTACACTAAATTGCTAAAAGTAAAGTGGGGTAATAAAGACGAGTAGCGAACCAAAAAAAAATAATTTTAAGAAGTACAGTCCGTGTTTCTTTCTGTCCGACTGTTCGCTATAATATCTGGATTAAGCGGTATTTTATATAGATATTATACGGACACATTAAGGACGGAGTCACAACATCATCCAGTAACCAAATAAAGGAAACATAATGCCAAAGATGTTTATGTTTTGGTCTCTTCTCTAGCGTATTGCTCGAGGATTTGAAGTTGCGAAACACAGCAGTTTACCGCAGACGCAGTACTCGCGTGCGCTACCGCAATTTGAATGTGCTCCAAATTTGAATATAATTTGTTTGGCGTCGTGCGACCGCGCTGCAGCATCCGGATGTGCAACACCGCGCCCTTGGCTTCTGTGCGTCTGGGGCCTTACCTATCGTGGTGTCATTACAAGTATTGACCTCTCTAGCATTGTTATGCTGTTCTATGTAACAGAGTTAGACCTCATAAAGAATTCAAATGGTCCCTTGTTCATTGGTTAACATGTATGTGAGGATGACAAAGTCCTGGGTTAGTTTTAGTCCGATCGGCATGTGAAATATTGAGCTCTTTTTGACGTGACAACGTCTTATAATTCAATAGAGACGGCTGCACGCACGAAAAAACATGACGTCATGCGTCGTTACCTCGCTTTGAGGCGTTCCATGTAAGGCTTGAAGTGCAAGCGAGAGCGCGAAACGAGCGACAAAGAAGCACAATCGGCCTTTGCGTTTGGCAGCGTTCGACATCCGTCTATTAAATATAATTATTAAATATATTAATTTTAAATTAAAAATTAATAAAATCAAAATCAATTATTTTATTAATTTAAATTAATATTTATAAAAATATACCTCAATTAAAAATTTTAATAACCAATTAAATGCTACCATTCCATCAGTATTTTCTTAAGACATTGTCACGTTCAACTATCGTCAGTAAACCGACTTTACAGACAACCAATTTTTTTTACTTTCTTAGTGAAATATCTCAGCCTGGAAATAGCAAATGAGCACCAGTCAGTCGCCACTTGTAATGATTATAATAAATGCAATTGCATTATATCAGTATCGGTAACACCTGATAATCATCGTAAAGTGCTAAAATTATAACCCTAAGTCCCCCAACTAGCACTAGAACAGTGTGGTGGGTTAAAGTTTCATATCCTTTTTCCTGAAAAAAGGGAGTTCAAGCCCTGTAATGGGCCGTTAAAATAGACCGATAATGATGACAAGGATCTTGTTACTCAACCCTACAAAGGGCTGTAGTACTGTCTGACCGTCACGTCACGTCACGTGTACACGTCACAAGTGCAGTAAACACAGTTGACACCAGTAGGTCCGTCCGCCGGTGTTAGCTGACAGGTGATTGATGTTGGCGCGCAAAAACGTGTGAGTGCACGTCGCTCCAATTACCAGCTCACACGAAATTACCGCTCTCCAGCGATACATCATTTATAGGCTTACTCAGCTAATGGACTGCTGTATAGGAAAAATCACGCTACTTTTATGAAAGTAATAGTTTGTGTGTGTGTTTGTATGTTTGTTACTTCTTCACGCCGCAATTATTGGCTGAAATTCAGAGTGGAGATAGATTATATTATTTATTAAAATGTAGCTTTTATTATTGATATTTTTAAGGGAAAGCGATTTACGCGGATGGAAACATAAGGCAAGGTTAGATGAGTTCGATAAATAGTATTTAGAATTTTAAGAAAAAAAGACGTAAAAGCTTTGTTTTTTAATAAAAGCCTAAATTTAATAGTTTTTTTAGGTATAACCTTACTCTACTAATCATCATATCAGCCTATAGAAGTGGCCACTACAACAAGGTTTCCCTTATTATTTAGGGTATAGGTAAGAATCTTGGACCCACCACGCTGCTCCAATGCAAGTGGACTCCTTTATGGCGTGGAGTAAACTGTCCATTAACTTTACATCCCAACGCCATCACGGCACCTCGAGTTTATTGGTGTTAATAGTGTTACAGCTGACAATGTTGCACTTTATGAGTTATTACTTCAACAAACTTACATATTTTACAACATTCCAGATACATACTATAAACGAGAATTTAAATTTAAAAAAAAATATAATTTAGATAAAACAAAGTCATACGTGATAACGTAGATGTGATTATTAATCAATATAGTCAGAAAGGCTTAACGTAATATATATCTTCATAGCTCTTTCTTGGATATTGGTCCCAAGGTCAGGTGCAGCAGTCACAAATATCCTAAAGATAACGCTTATTATGTGGTCGGATGGATTGGCTGTTGAATGGCAAGGGTCGGAGGGAGGGAGAGGGACGGTCCAGAAGGCAGGAATCCTTCCCGCTTATCCTGAGGAAGTTCCTCAACTATTCTTAACCACCGGTTGTTTGAACCCTCAAGGCCCACAACTTGAGGACAGTATATTTTTTGGTTTCCTAATATATTTTATAGAAAATTTATTACAAGTATAAAGATAGGTTACAAAGTCAAGGCTCCACGTCGTTGATGGAAGGCAACCGAACATCTACCTAATGTTTTTTTATCTGTTAACAAAAATTATACGATTACTGACACGGTCAATTAATCTCATGATCTCCGATATTCTATACCTATCTCATCTTGTAGGTCAACAAAAGTAAATTCAGAAACAGGTTGCCAAGGTCATACTTCACTTCTCTGGATCGAAATTGATGTGAACTTTTGTTTTAAACGTTTTAAGTTTTTCTTTTATTTCTACGCTGATATACAAGAATACGTTAGATATACAGATCCTTAAAATACAATTTTTTTGATATGGAAAAATATATCAGTCCAGTAGTCGATGTTCAATTAACATAGATATATGTGTTTTAAGTTTTGCATATTTAATTGTAATGAAAATGTCCGTATAAACTCAATATCTTTCATAACTACTGCTGACAAAGAGGTTTATACTTTTTTTTATGATTCACGCGTAACAGACCTAATCATCGTTTCTTTAATCACTAATGAGACTAGGTAGGGTAGTCAAGGTAGTAGTAGTAGTCTAGTCTAGTAGTAGTAGGTAGACTAGGGTAGCAAATTAGACGGTTTTAAAAGGCGATCCATTTTTCTACAACACACTAGTAACTCTTGTGAGATCAGTTCTGCTGACGTTGGTGTGATCCCATTCCGGAGCCTACAGCAAATTCGCAATACGATAAAAAAGCATATCTTAGTTTTTTATATCGTCGTATATACATATTGATATTACAGATATTATTTGTACGAGCAATTAATCTTGTATGTCAGGGGTCATCTCAAAAGGTGAGTTACTATGTTTTTATTAGATTTTTTCCTCGCGTATTAGCATCGTGATTTGTATTGAATGTTCTGAGTTTATTGCATTTAGTTACTAAGTATTTTACCGCCGCAATTTGCAAAAATAAATACTTACAGTAATATTGTAGTGCAGTGGCTCAAATATGAAAGATCCTGAATTTGATTCTCGTCTAAAGCCAATTTTGTCAGGTATGTCCCAACACTGACGATTCTGTGACGTCACACCTAAAGACGGATGCCGCTAGGTTTTTGTGGGTATTCCTGTTTAGCTTGTGGGTCCCAGATAGCCTCCGGAAAGAAAGCTGATATCACTCTTCTTTTCGGAGAGATGCGTAAATGCATTCCCCAGTACAAAGGTACCGTGCCCCAGTGCAAAGGTTATTTTTGAAAAAAAATTGTTTTTCAAAAATAACCTGAATACCCGATACGTTTTTAAATAAAGTACATAAGCGCAACCTGTATTTAGTGCCGGTATAATAATGTAATTATACGGGGATCAAACCCAACACCCGTCGGATTTGAGATCGGTTTTCAAAACACAAAGCTATAGAGCACTGGATTCGAACACCACGCCCGACCTTTCTGTTTCCACAGCACTCGCTAACGCATCATTTAATCATTATCATCAATCAAAATCATCTTGATCTTTATGTTTTTTTGATCATACATTGAGATGGTGTTTGTATAATATCGCTTACATTTACTTTCGTATCATATGAACTTAATCGAGTTTGGTTATTAATTATTGTAGAGCGAGAGCTGCGTGGCTAGATCTGCGTCATTTTATAAAAATACTAGCTGATGCCGCAACTTCATCTACGTAAAATTTCATAAAAACATGTTAAAATTGAGAGAAGTAGTGGCTGTTTTTTTTTATCGCCTAGGGGTGTAAAAGGTTCGGTCAATTCATGGACCTAACATATACACTAAAAATTTCAAAAAAATCAGTCAAGTCGTTTACGAGATGCCTAGAACCTTAGGTATGCGCAGTGTATAAATTGATTTTGCAGTATAAAACAGTTCTAAGCGCCGCTATAAAACTGCGCAGTTCGGCGTGTTGCAACTTCAGAAGGGAATCAATTCAGCGTGTTCTGTACCTCAAGCAAGATCCGCAGTACCTTAAGTACTTATAAGTGAGGCAGTTAAAGTATCTAGGATGTTACGTGGCCCGATTGACCGCGTTTCCCGCATCCTGCGACAGTGACGCAAACGCCATTGTGGTTCTGTTCCACTTGGTGCTTGCGCAACCACTGTACGCCAGGTGAACCCAACCTCTACGCTAAGGGCAATGGGCCGAACGGTACCAACTACTAGGTTTAGGTTGTTTACAAAATGATGTAAATTTAGTTGTTTAATTTTTTGTTAAGTTATTTAAAATAGAAACTATTTTGTTATTGCGAAGAATAATTATGTATGTCATTATATATTTTATATGATATCGGCCATTTTGTGAGTTCGTAAGTAAATGTGTCAATAGGTAATAAACGCGAAAGAGAAACGTCGAAGTCAGCAATTTTCGTATCCTCCGAGCTAGAAATCTCAACTACACTAATTTATTGCTCCAACAAAAAAACTATAACGGATTGTTGCGTGAACGAGTTATCCATGTGCATCGCCCGGACACTGTACTACTACAAAAATCGCACGCAAAATTAGTCATAACCGTCATGGAATTCGCTTAAAATAAAGGTTACATTTGTGTGTACAATTTAGTTAAAATGAGCGTTTGTTTTGGTACAGGTGTGTATAGGATTCGGATTAACGCAATTAATATTGAATCAGTTTCGTATTTTAATAATGTTGTTCGGTTATTTGACCCTAAGTGTCGCTTCACATGGATGTAAACATTTGATATTCAAATGCAACGTTGTTTTTTTAAGTTGTACTTTATAATATCGCTCTAAGTATAATTCCTAGGATCTTGTTTTGGCCTAATAACATGACTTAAGTGCAGTGAAGACAGGGCAGTGTAATTAGGACAGTTTCTATCGAGTACGCTGCAAGAGAACGTCGTATAATAGACAATTTTGTTCCAAGGCAAAATAAGTAGGGCCTATTTTCTATATTGCTAACTTTATAAATGGCTACATAAACAAACTATAAATGTCCATGTCGAGCTATGGGCCAACACAACAGAGTGCAACCACACAAAGGAAGCACTACCAAACTTAAATCCAAACTTAACGAAAAATCTCATGCGCTTGAGTCGTATGAAGTTGAGAACAGTAGTAGGGATTATAACAGGCCACTGTATGTTAAACAAACACCGTTCAATTTTAGGTATGACTGACAGTCCTCTATGCAGAGCCTGAATGGAGGAAAACGAGACACTGATACATGTTATGCTTAGATGCAGCAGTGTGTTGGAGCAACGAGCGACCTACATTGGTTCCTCAGCGACACTTCATGACGATCACGATCGGCGACCTGGGCGGCCTCCTAAGCTTCTGGAGCGAGCTCGGCTGGTTGGAATAAACCAGAGGGAACCTACACCGGAGGAATCACGCACAATGGCCAACATCGTGGCCAAGTGCGAAAAAAGCCCGGGAAGATAGAAGAAGACTCCTTAACCATGGAGTTCTTAAAGCTAAACTTTCGCATAGATTTGACATGATCTGCCGATCAACATGACGTGATGCCGAAGTGAAGTCGAAGGCACATGCTAGTCTGTATCGTATGTTATTGTCAGTCTGAAAGCGGCACTAGGCCTTGATACAATTACTCAAAAGTTGCACGGACCATTTTCTACGCCGTTTCCTATTTGATAGTAATTAGATCTATTTTAAACGCGTTTGACGTAAAGAAATATTATGAAACGATATCATTTCAGCGTTTCTATTATTATGATATTGTTCTATTTTTAGATTTACGGTTATGACATTTTTCAAGGATTTTATTTAATATCTTGCTATCCCCTGCACCCCATTAAACTGACTTGACGGGCATAGGGCAGTGCACTGTTAAATGTACAATGAATTTGAAAATTATTATCTGACATATCGATGGATAGGTGAACAACAACTAGGTACCATTTTCAGTTCGATGTTCCGCCATTTGCCCCTTATCGGTATGTCGAGCTGTGTAATAGTATGTGAAAACTCTGGTTTTTGAAACTCTTGAAATAATTTAAAAAAAATAACCATTTACCTTGCAGCCCTCGCACGTGAAGGCGCCGAAGTGGAAGCCGGCGGCCGGCTCGCCGCACACTTTGCATTTCTGATTCATCTGTAACAACATACGACTACTGTTATTACATGTTATAAAAAACATTACATATATAAATACTTACAGGAAAATCACACCCATTGAAAATTTCTACCACAAATTATAATAGCCACTATTACGCGGGTAGATTTGCCAACTTGGCCTACTACCTGTATGTACAACGGTACCTAAGAGGCAAGATTTAACACGAATCTCTCAAGATGATGAAGATCTCTAAATTTAGCTGTCAATAAATGATATCGAACCTAACATCCTTAATGATTGATTTCAGAAGACTTTTCTGCATTAATATATATATCGATAAAAAGGACTTTCATACCATGATGTATTAAAAAAAACGACTAGCACACGGGACTATAAACCATTACAATGCTCGGGGCTGTGGACACTTCGAGTAGAGTTACTGACAAATTGAATATGAACACATTAGGAACTAGCCATGCCTGAGGCTTTACACCTATGTATCATATGTTACAGGTCCACGAGACATGGATACGACATTGTAGAATATCTTCCTTGCATGCTCTGCTATTTACGATTTATATTATGAACTTTTAAATAATATATAAATTAAGAAAGTAAAACTTCTTCTTTGACGCTTTAATTTTATTGAATATTTCTGACCTTGACTTTAACTTTGACGTTGTAATTTTCCCCTTAAAATCAATTAAACAATTTGCTTCATCCGCCAACTTCTTAAACTGCCACTTCTAACAACGGTCGACGATTACTTTTGCAATTGAAATTCTGGATAAAGTAGCCCTGAATAATGACCGAGTGTATTCATTAAACCACTGATAAGGGTTTTTTATTCAGGATGTTTTTTTCTCACCTACGTCTTTCAGCTGTGGTCGCAATTCTAGAAAGACGCGAACGTCTATCGTCTCTTCGAAGTGTGAGAACCATGAAGAAATAATTAAAAAAACTTACTTATTCGAAAATGTAATAATTTATAAATTAATCAGAACACTCAAGTACAATGTAGTGAAATGTGCGGGCAAATTGCTTCTCTTATCAACCGCTCTGCAATGCCTACGTAGCGCGACTCATTTAGCCGTTCATTTTAAGGATCGTGGTGCATGTTATTGGTTCTGCGTTATAATGGAATCGTTGTTATAATTGGAATTGTTTTTCAGATGATCGATATGGCTTTTATGTTCCTGGCACGCAGTGATTATTTTTTTTAAGTACAAAGTAAAAACAAAATTATAATATGTACCATTTTAAAGTAAGATTTTGTTTTATAATGTAAATTTTAAATTGGAATAAGACATAGAACCAATTTATTGTTGGGCATGTTCTACGTGATCCCTTAAAGTAGGAAATGTATATAGTGCTTTGTTATAAAAATAATTTTTATTAAAGTTGATGAAACAAGTAGATGGTCAACTTATGCTTGTCCCGTCAACTATTAGATACTATAAAAATAAAATACATATAAAATATGGCGTTAATAGATATTTAATCTACTATTGTACAGTATATATTATTAATAAATAATTATCATACACTTAATAACAGCTTTATTATTAATTACTTTATATAGTTTATAACCTTATACTGTAATAACTCAGGTCAGCTTCTAAACTAAGCGATAATCTAGATTGTAAATTATATTGTGTCATAACATCATTACGACAATAATATTATATGTAGAGCATAGTATTAATTTTACCTACATAGGTATAATTATTATTATAACCTTCAGTGAAATGATTTAGGTGATCTCTTTGGTGCAGTGATCCATGTGTTGCAGTGACAGGGAGATCTGGATTCTAATTTAAACTCGAAAGAACTTAGAAACTGAGAGAGAGAGAGATTTTAGAAAGTATGAAAGGTAAGATAGCATGGTCACTTAACATAAGGTGAGAACTTCCTGTCAATCGCTAATTTCTATTTCAATATGTAGTGACAAATTATTAAGTTCATGATAAATATAAATAAAATATTAAATAATTTTGTTTTTATAGCTCTTTGTCTTTCTATTGTTACTCAACAAAAAGGACATTCCAACAAAATCTCAGGCTGTTTAGGAATTCCATACAATCCAGTATACGATTACGCATGTAATACTGCAACCAGTAAAGAGAAAGATAAACCAAGAGATTCGCAGAACAAAACCTATCGCAGTTAACTCGACAACCCTACAAACTCATCCTTTATCTGAGGCCCGTACAACCATCAGATCGTACAGACGACCCATTGTTGAAAATCCTTCTCGCGATCCACATCTTTATGTACTCCGGCAAAGAACTCATATTCGTTTGTAAATATCAAATAATTTTGTTAATATAAAATTATAGTTATAGCGCTGTAGTGCTTGAAACAATGGATTGTACAGACTATACTATTGTGTATAAGCGCTGACATCGCTGATGTAAGAAAGCGGAACAGGTGCGGAGACGTTCCCGTGTCCTAAAACGCATATTTCCCAACAACAGTTAAATCATGTTCTGTGGGAACTTTGTGAAAACGATATATGCTTACTAATATTAAAATGACTGGATGAAAATGTATTACAAGATTGCAAAATGTTATTCATTTTATGTTTTGTATATTATTATTAACAGACAGTAAAAGAGGTTCTATTTGTTCTCTTAGGTATGTATATCTGATATTCTCAAAAATGACCGTTCCATTTTAGAAAAGGTTTATCGTATTCATAGGTATAAATGCATATTTTTCAGAAAACTTATAAATATGTAAATTGCATGCCGTTCTCTTTTAGTTAAACTTTGTCTCGAATTATTATTAAAAAATTATGAATTAAATATGAATACATATTTGTATTCATATTCGCATTACTTCCTGAAATTAAACAAAAAATCTACAATAACAAATAAAAGGTTCAATATATTTTATTACGAATTTTGGAAATTACGTACAAAATAAACCGCGAAGATATAAAACCTCAAGCCTATAGTAAATACGCGTCCTGCGCAGGCGCATCGAGTAAATCACCCAGCACGGGGTCCTCTGCGCTTATCGCCCCGCTCATCACGCCGCCCGCTCTAAATTAGATCGAACACGATCCCAACTACAGCCTGCAAACACCCACTGCACAAAAAGAGCCTTATTTCAATAAAATTAAAGTCTAGAATACTAGCACAAAAATTTTCTTTCTGTATTAAAACGCATTGTGTGACTTGGTAAGTTGGTAACGCACGATGTCCCAATGATTTGTCGGTTTTATGATATCGCCTGCTGTATTTTAATATTTTGAGCGGCTCGTTATGTTCAGTGCGATATCGGTTGGCGATGTAAGCGATATATTTTGTTCGCTGTAGGTTACTTTCGTTTTGAGTTTTTCTGTGCATTTAACTGAGGTACCGCAATATTGGTACTGATTTTATAGTCCCATATTTATACCGTGGAGTCACTTGTATAAATCCTGAGGGCATTTTGGGATAAAATGATGCACAGATGCTATTTCTTTTACTGTAATCAATCTAATTTTTTATACTGGTAAGTTTGTCGTTCCATAAGAACCTTCTATAAACTATTATTATTAACAGGTAACTATAATAAAAGATTCGGTGGCTAATTATAACTTTAGACAATGCAAATAAAAATTATAAACCTTGTACATTAATTAAAATATATGAGTGATGAATTCATCACATTTACATTATAATATCGCAATAGTTCACGCAATAGGTGATACCTATTTAGCATCCCAGAGCTGTCACTTCTGACGTATCCTTTAGGATTAATTTAAAAACCTTCACACCTTTATCAATTTGGCCAAAAAAACTCCACACCTTAATAAATTACAAAACAACGCTTTCAATATGCCCGTCAAGCAAATATTAAGTAATTAATATGGTAATTGCATGTCTAGATTGCATTCGAGATAAATTATGACCGACTCGGTGACGGCCCTTGCGGTTCTTTTTGCCAAAATCGAGACATGTCATAAGTTTTCGGTTCATACGCCCGACTGCCCTTTAACATGTTTGCCATTTAATCTTACACTTTATACGCAAACAAATAGAGTTGATATTTGAGTGTGGGTGAACGTTAAAAATGGGATGCGTAAGTTCAAAATATGTAAGCGCAACTGACAAATTAATTAAGTGGTACTCGAAGGGAATCGATCTGCTGAATCGAGTTATATGCTCGAATACATCGGAATACGGATCGAGTCGTCGATGCGAGTTCGCATCTCGTATGATACGAGACCGTTGACCCCGATTTTTCGGTGTTGCGATAAATTCTTTCATTAAACCGATTATAATTATTATCAGAGCATTTTGTGGGATAAATTTTTTCATAAATATTTATTAAGACTAAAGTTATTAAGTCTGAAGTTCCCAAAAATTTACCGGTTATTATAACCGTCATGCAAGTATAGGATAGAAGTCCATGTTGATTGGTAACGGAAAAAACTAATTAAACAGAAATATACCCAGTTCTGTCAGAAAAATAAGTACCTACCTACCACTAACACATTTTTTTTCTCTAGTAAACACTTAAAATAAAACTATTTCAAATAGGTTATGAAAGGTCTATCTCTACATAAACTAGTTTTTGAAAGTCGCTAATAGGATTTTTGAGGAATTATTTTATAATTTTTATCCTACCACCATTACCGACAGCGTTGTACCATTTTAAGTACCGATTGGTGAATCTATGCTTCCTATGTCCTATAAGGAGGGAGGTCTGGTCCTGAAGTGAGCTCCTAATAGGCTCCTTGATAATGAATTAGATATAATAGGATTAGGATAGCTTATTTAACAGTCTTATAAGTAACACTAATAAGACAAGCACAGTCACACAGTGCGATAGATTACTCAGTTTTCAATCACCTACAGAACATTCTAGATGAATGTGACGTTATTATAACATCAACACTAATGTGGTCGTGCGGAGATGCGCGTGTGAAGTGGACCGGCCTGTCATTTGCGACCGCCGTTATATAGCGCCCAGCGTGGGAAACTGGGCTCTGGATACGGCTTAAAACCAAAAACTATAACTAACTCAGCGTTTCTGATGTGAGGCATCCTTATTAGAATATTTAAACGACTCACTATTACGTCTGGCCTCCCTTCTTACAGGATCTCTCATATAATAATGGTGGATGTATAAATCGTTTAAGATATTACAGATACCCAAATCTGACAGAAAATCCTCGACCTACGTTTCACGCCGGAGTATTCATAGATGTTGGCTCTACAATATTGAATTGAGTAGATCAGTTGCAATTGAACATTGAAACCAAGGGTATGTATTTCACGGAAAAAAGCAAGAAAATATATTATAATCTAAGCAGGTAAAACATCCTTATCAGCCTATTTGAACGTTCCACTAGGTAATATGGATTACGCTTCTCTCCTGCGATAGAACTATCTTTTTGTATTTTCTATACCTTTGGTTTCGAATACAAATTCTATCTCCGAAGAGACATCGCAAAAAACTCAGAGGTTGCACTTGATATAAGCATTCATAATATTTTTCATTAAATGATACAAACAATTAATTAAAGGTTTAAGTTAGTTTTTTGTCTGACGGTACTGATCATCAATACTAAAACGTATTCTTAAAACGTCGTCTTATTTGAATGCTACTTATTGGTTTTAAAAATCATATTTGAATTTCGCTAATAAGATTTTTTACTTTAAAACAAATAGATAATTGATTCTTCAAAAGCGTGATGGATTCTCAAAACCTGCCAAGTTCCCAGTGGGGCTCCAGAGAGTTAACAAACGTAAGAAAATATTAATCGAGCCACAGGTGTTATTATTTAAGTACATAACAATATTTATTTCAACTACTTCTTTGGTTTAGTGTTTAAATAATTTGATTTTAGATAACGAGGTTATTGGTTCGAGTTTTGAGTTATGCTTTAAAATATTGAGATTATTTTTTTATATGATATTCTTCTGAGAAATTCTCAGTTAAAATTTTCAGTCAGGAGTTAAGAAGTTGGTGATGTTACACCCTCGTGTCTCGGGAGACACTAAAAGCACTCGGTTTCGGTACATTTGTATTAATATCTAATAGCTACAAGTAAACATGCTCTGTATTATGTGATGCTGATGTATAAATAAAAATAAAACGACATACAAGCTCTCCTATTAAAGGCCCGCCAACGCATTGAACCAGCGAGTTGCTTCTAAGCTCCAAATCTCTTTCTTCTCAAAGGAAGGTGACCTAGCAATGTACCTGTGTAGTAGGCTATTAAAATTTGTTGATAAGGATGATGATGGAATTCCCTTACATTCATCTACCGAAGTGTTACCAAGAAGCATTGCTGTGTTCCGGTTTAGCCTGATTGTCTGTACAATTACACTTATATATCTATGTGTTAAATCCTAGTAAATATAATTAGATTTAAATTATGTTAGACCATATTTAAGGTTGTGAGGCAGATCATTGTACGTGTCCTATTAGCTAAAAAGGCGTTACATCAGAAGTGTCATAGGCTGGTTTCGTTAACTATTAGTATAAAAAGATGAAGCCATGAGTTCCTATCGAGCCAGTTACACCAACAGGCCGATTGTTATTGCAAGTGCGGCTCTTCTAAACAATTACAGGTTTCGTTCCATTGTTGCGCTGCTTGACATTTCACCGGCGTAAGGGCATGCGAAACTTGATTTGAAAAATCTAAATTCTAGGGCACAAGTATTTACAAATGGCCGCTTGCGTGCCTCGATTCATAAAAGAAGACGCTTTTTGTCTAGAATACGAACTGGTTTAATTAGGCGCTAGGTATGTGCTCCTTGCGTTTGGTTCAACTGTTAGTGTTTGTAAGTAGTAATTGCCTTGTTACCTACGAGTATATAGATATTTTTTTCATTTTCTATTTACCTATACAAAATGAAACTTGTTGTATAAGCTTCCACTTTTGTTTTTTCCATAAGTATTATTAAGATATGTCATTTTTATAATGATTATTAAAAAATATCTTATTTTAAAATTAGCTATTGGTTACAATAAATCCAACTCTTCTTTTTACAATTTAGCTTTCTTAGTAAACTTATTTTCTTAGTAATGACTTTTCAAAAGTTTGCAGGTGAAGTAAATCTGTGAATCCGTTAAAAAAATCAAACTTACACTACACCTTCCGACATTATATCTAGCTACAACAAAAACCATAACGAATCGAATAGTATCGCATACGCATTATACATTACGAGAAAAAATAAATAAGATAACGAGGGCAAAGAAAAATGTAGAGCTAAAGAAAAGGGGTTCTCACAGATAAGTGAGCGCGACCAATTCGTAATGGCGGGAAAAGAATAGAAAACATAATAAATGTATTTGTCATATTGTGTACTCGTGATTTTTAAACTTTTTATTATTATCACAGATGCCTTGTTCATTTGTAGTCTATCTAATCTAATAAATCTTGGGCTTCAAGCTTTATAGTTCAGGCCAAAGAAGATTTTAGCTTTAATTCCGTTAGTAGTGTATTTTAACTATATTATTTCCAAAGTTTTTCGTTTTTTGGCTAAATCATTTCAAGCAAGTGTAAAATAATGGCTGATATGTATTCAAATTTTATTTTTAAGACCACACGGATTACACGGCCGTCAAAACTGTGTTCCACAATATATTTAGCTGTGAAAAGCTGTAAGTAAAACTTAACGATAACATCACAATATCTCGGATGTTTTACGATCATCTGCGTATGCGATTAAACATTAAAAGCGGACCGATCGGAATATAATAATACATCATAAAATCTGTAATGCTGCCTTTGCTGGGCGCCGCGATCTCTTGATTTCGTTTTGATAGGCGATAATTTGTTATGCTCTCATGGCTACGTACCCTGGATTAGAGCGAGTGCGCACTCAAGATAATTGTGTTTGTAGTCTATATAGGTTTCAACGACACATCTGTCATAGTTGTATGAGTAGACAATTGACGTCAATTAACGATAATATATTTTCATAATTGGCTTATTTACTCCAAAGAATAAGCCTTGCTATTCAGAGGGGAAAAAGCGCCAGTGTGTTAGACACCTTGCCTTTGGGTGAACAATTGTGTTCATTTTGCTATTGCAATGCTTTAAAAACTCTCTATTTGTTTAGTTTTATGAAAAGTATAAATATAACCATAATGTAACAGGTTTATACAAAAATTAATTTTTATATCAGCCAGAAATAAGTAGCAATTTTAGGCATGCGAAGTCATCTTATGTAACAAAAAATAAAATAAAAACAGATCCAAGTCACCGCAGGTGTGCGCAGTCGCTTAAACGATTCGAAAGAGTTTTTGCTCAAAAATGTTAAAGCTTTTGACGAGATAATAAACGAGCTATCGTGATTTTGTGTTTGTTTTTGAAGCGATGATACGTTTCGAATTATGCAAATAAACATATTACTTGTAATACGGAATAGTCTTATATAGTAATTTATTTTAATTTAGTCATACACACATTTTTTATATTCTTGGTTTAAAGAAAAGTAAGTTCACCATCATCTTTTATTGACGATGATTTAGATTTGAACTGCTTGTTCCAAGCTTTGTGCTGTCTTTGTCTATGTAAAACGGAATGTTATAGAATATGTAGGACACGCTTGTTATCAAACTTCATCTTAGAGTGATAGGGCGCTGTCCTGCGTCCTTTAATAATAATAATTTGAGCCATTATATTATGTGCACTCAATCAACTTACTTATTAGTCAATGAAATATATGATCTGATGAAAAACAATAATTTCATCCTAATTAAGTCCATAAGCACATAGGGATGGTTAATGACACGACTAGATAGAGATCAGGCGTTAGACCGATGGTTGATCATTTTTCTCCTCGGCACCTCAAGCTGCTACCGTGATAACAACATTTTAAACCCTGCACTTCCTGATTCTTAGGTGAAAAGCCACTGGATCATTGAGGAAGATTTATAAAAACCGCAGATATGAGAAGTCTTAAATATATTCCGAAAATGATTCTTACATAAAAAGCAGCAGGTATAATTGACTAAAAATATACTACGAACTGTAAATAGAAACAGAATTTCCGAGTTATCTTGATCGAACCCATTTTTTACAATTACCACTCGAAGAAATACCAAGTGGGTGAATAATAATGTTTATCTTATGTTAGTAATTAAACAAAATGAGCATACATTAATAGCAATTAAGGAATCTTAAACGAACACCTAGAAGCTTTCACGTTCGCCATTTGTATCTGCCGTCAGTGCCATTTTTATTCATTTGCGATATTTCCGAACGCTGCCTATTTTTTTTTACTAAATAGGCGTTCAAAACCGAAAAAAGTAGGTGTGTTCTTTTTACATTTTCATTATTATCTGCCTAGTTTAACAATCAATTAATATAGAGGGCTAGTTTCACGATGCTTTCAGTCTTGGTTGGCGAGTTATGTTTTTTTTTATTTTAGTTATCTATTGAAAAAAAAAGTGTTCTTCAATTGCCTCATTGATCCCCACAATCATGGTTAACCAACGTGGTTTCCAATCATGAGATCTTGTTGAGTATTTCTTTCTTCGAAGAAAATTTCAGGAAAATTTTTTGGGTTGGGAATTCCAATTTTGAATTCAAATTAGACCCACTTTCAGATGCTAGATTGCACTTAAACTTACCTAGTTTTTAGTTACTTAAAGCTAGTCTAGCATTTGATTTTAATTACGATTTATTTTTAATTAATTTGTGTAATAATCCCCATTTTTGCACGACAACAGCACGGGTTTGAAACAAGGTTGCCGTTATTAATGTGGCCTATTATGACATAAAAGCCTTACTAAGTACAATTAACTAAACGTTGCGATTAACATCGAAGAGGCTGGTTAAATTGTGTGCTACAGTATTACTCATACCAATTAGTGTTGAGTTTGTATGGGATACAATTATTTACGAATTATATTAAGATTATTCTATTTATACCCCGATTATGTCGTTAGTCTAGTGGCTTCGATAACGAGGTCCCGGGTTCGAATCCTGGGTAGGGTAGTGAAATAATTCCGAGTGTTTTTCTTCTAAGAAATTTTCGTTAAATTCTAATCTCGGAGCTGAGAAGTTGGTTGTGTTACAGTCCTGTGCCTCGTCGATTGCTATCATCAACATCTTATAGTGATCGTTAATAAATTAAACTAACTCTATGCCCGCCAACCGACATTGGGGCAGCGTGGTGAGATGCGTTAGTAATAATATAAAAGTATTCTTATCATAAGGATGATTCATAATTTTAATAGTAATGAATAATATATAATATTAATGAATAGCCAAATCGTTTACGTAACACATTTGTCTACAAATTCTACCAACATTAACAATAAAATGTAACAATGTGTCATTCATTCAAATAATTCAAATGTTTGTCGTTCGGAAAGGGCTGAATCGATAAAGGGATATTATTGATCGATATGAACGAATGATTAATTGTGCATAATCGATATAATTCAAGCCCCCGCGGTTCGACGCGTCATCCTGACGTGCAACTCTTGACAGTCCATGACAAATTGTTGTGACAAAATATTTCAACAGTTGCATCAATTTGTTCGAACCAACCCTCTATGGTGACCGAATCTCACGTACATCTACAGGGTGACATTTTTGAGCGAGTCACACACCTTATGACCAAAAGGAGCAACTTTAAAGAATTCTGGGCTATCGAATATAGAAGCTGTAGTTTTTCTGCATGGGTTTTGATTTATGAAATATTAAAAAGATAATTTGAAACTCTATTGAATACATGATAAATAAATAAATCCAGATATTATTACTACTTGGAAAATTATTTGAGCTTAATAACTAAATGAGCTTAATACGATATCATTGTATTTTTTCTTTAGTTACTTTGGCTTAAGTAATATAATAATTTATTTACAATATTTTTGATTTTCTTATCTTTAAGTTCACTAGGTATGTTTTGTCTATGAGTATATAATATGATCGACTGTGTATATGTAATATATAACGATGTATAACCATCTCCATGATTAATCCAAAAAACTCACTCTTTAAACAATCACACATCATACCGACACATGCATAACAATTAAACTTTAACTATAACAACGTAAAGACTAAAATTCATTAACGAAAACTTGCGTATTGGGTATACTCGTACATTAGCATTTCGAACGCGTAACGCAGGCACGCAATGACGTAGCGTTCTGAATTTAAAAATTTGAATGAATGAATTCACGTTCGGAAATAAAGAAATGAATGGAACTGCTATTTGTAAGATGACTCGGCGAACGGAAAATTTGGTATTCGAATATCAATGGTTCGAATTTTAAAATTATGCCCACAGTGTTATTAACATCTGCCGAGGACCGTTCAGAAATTTATGGAAACGATATCTATAATCAATTTTTGATATGCAATGCAAATAGGGGTATAGATTAATTAAATAAGATTAATAAGATTGAAATAAATATTATGTATTCGACCTAGTACATAATATTTTATTTATAATCTACTGTGTATTGATGTCATCGGTTGTAAATCATATTCCTATGTTAATTTTGTATTCCGGCATATGTAGTTTAAAATTAATTATAAAGGTTAATTTATTCGGAAAATAATAAGATATTTTGGCTTCGCGCCTTTTTTGTGCGGATTGTTGAAGAAAAATAAATAAAATTAATACCTATGATCAAAGGTCATTTATTGTAAGGTGTTATTATAGAATGTAAAATTCTGTATAAAACGTCGCAATTTGTTAATCTAAAAGTGGACTGGAACTGAAAAATAAAATTTTTTCTCTGTAGTTCGACTATAGTATTAATAAAAGAATATTTACACTTTTTTTTTAGTAAAACTGAAGATACTTTAAATTTAATAAGCCCTTTCCATTTTAACAATATTCCCCAAAGAAGTAATAAATCAACATAATTCTTTCTGTTTCCTAAGAATTAATGACGGATTTACATGAATGTCTGCGATAGCATCCACATGAGGCTGAGAAACAAAAATGAATATCATGGACCAAATTCGTCGATTTTGTTGAAAACAAGTAAGTTACGTCTATGAAGTTACGTCTTACAACTACAATAGCTATTCAATACAGATTCCATCAAATATCTGTTTAAAAAAAACAATTTTTGAGCCCAATCGTAGCAGTCTAGATATAAAAGTGGGTGCTAAATAATACTCATTACCAATTAATACTATGGCATTAATTCCCTAGAGTACGACGCCGCGCGTTTCCGGTAACATGTTCGCAAGAACTACAATACAGCTTTAGCTCATTCTAGCTGCTTCAAATGTATGAGAAGCAGCACTAAAGGGAAGTGTCAATGAAGAACTGTAACCTTCGTAACTGTAACCTAGCTAAGGGTCCTTTACAGTTAGACTACTTTCGTAGTCATTCCTTTTTTTCGGATATTTGGAGGTTAGCTAGCTAATCGGCGTCGTATTGATCTCTTAGCTTATGCTTTTACACCTGATGTTAAGTGATGATGCAATCTAAGATGGAAGCGGGCTAACTTGTTAGGAGTGGGACGAAAATCCACACCCCTTTCGGTTTATACACGACATCGTACCGGAACGCTAAATAGCTTGGCGATGCGTCTTTGTCGGTAGGGTGGTAACTAGCCACGGCGAAAGCCTCCCACCAGCCAGACCAAGACAAATTAAGAAAAATCTCAATATGCCCCGCCGGAAATCGAACCCAGGACCTCCGTCTTATAAATCCACCGCGCATAACACTGCGCCACGGAGGTCGTCATGTATGTGATCCGACCATTGCCGCTTCATTTATCATGTTTAGAAAAAAAGCTAATCTATTCTTATAAAATACTAGCTGACCCGGCAAACGTTGTTTTGCATTAAAAATTAAAAAAAAATTGATAAAAATTAGATAGCCGATTCTTAGACCTGCTGAATACGCATACAAAATTTGGTAAAAATCGGTAAAGCCGTTTCGGAGGAGTACTGTAACTAACTGTGACAGGGAAATTTTATATATTAAATTTAATACACGTCTCACGTAGAGGTAGAGTCAACTGAAATTAAGTGTACTAAATATAATAACTGATCAGGTAGAGTTTGCAATTGTTAATTGAATACTGTAGAGTCAACATCAGAAGATTTGTCCTTTGCGTTGCCGCTTGAATGTGTTGTTATTTTGGGGGAATATTTTGTTTATTATTAATTGCTTGTAGCATAGCGTAGATGTGTAATGGGAAGGCACCCTTAATCTTCGAAACTGGATCACAAACGCCGCCCAACTCTAGATCTCGAGCCTCGGATCTCGCGAATGGATCAATATGGATGAGCAGCATTCACCTGTCGCCACTGCACGCGCGCTCCGATCCGCCCGATGCTGATCGATGGCCCGACTTATTTTATTTGTCTAATGAAATTTCACATACAAACCACTCTCCGGAACCGGTACTGAACTGCATTTCATTCATTCACTTTACTTTTACATTTCTGAACGGAATGAATATACATACTGAATGGTATGAATGAGTAATTAATTTAAATTTCGAATATATTTATATAATTATCAAATAATATATATTTATTGTTTATTTGTTAATGATTTGACCTACCTTTAAGTTTTCGGCAATCAATAAAATGTTATTAGACTGTGTATACAAAATCTGAGCTATAAAAATTTCAGATTAATATAAAAGACAAAATTAAATATAAATAAATAAATTTATTACTTCGAAACTCAAGTAAAAATGAACTCAAAGACAGGTGAAGATTCAAAATAATTTTAAATATTTAGTCAAGGGTCATGCATCTAAATCTTAGGTTTTTGATTTAACTCCTGGTACATGAATATCACGGCATAAATACATATATTGAAAAATTCTACCTGGTTGGTCCAGTGGTTAGCGTATTGCATCAGAATCTTGAGGTTCTGGGTTCTTATATAACTTAAAGTATTTATCCTTACTAATATTATAAAGGGGAAAGTTTGTATGGATGTATGGATGTTTGTTACTTTTTCACGCAAAAACTACTGAATGGATTTTGATGAAACTTCACAATAATATAGGTTACATATCAGAATAACACATAGGCTACATTTTATACCGAAATTCCCACAGGAACGAGAACTACGCGGGTGAAACCGCGGGCGTCCTCTAGTGTCCAATAAATTCTTAGTAACAGCCCGGATTTGGGAATTTTATGGTGTCCGGTATTCGGAGACCACTTTAAACCGTCAGTGCCGATCAATATCATTAATTTCTGATTGTTACAAAGATTATCAACCATCAACCTAGATTAGAGCAACGTGGTGAATCTAAGCTTCAAAACCTGAAAGAGTAGACCTGTGTCCTTTTGATCATTAGAAACGATGATAAAGTACCAATAAAACTATTCATCGTAATCATCGTTATTTGTATATGTTGATAAAATGGCGGGAATTTTGTTAATTTATTCATGAACGCCAATCTAAATGCAAAGATTCATATAAGAAAATAATTTGTCACCTTTAATTATTTATTATTGATATATGCATATTAATTAATTTATTAATTGACGACACGGCACTAAATTCTACACGATTACCCACAGAACGGTTATCGATAGGTTATAATATAGATAATATTTTATTAAAAATCAAAATATAAAATATTACTTGCCGGTGTGAGAACGTGGGAAGTATCAGTTTAATGTACTGTTTGGGCCTAATTGAAAATGTTTATGTTAGGGATTTAATAAACAAGGTTTTCAACACTATAAAATTTTATTTTTTGAACAAAGTAAACTTCAGTGCACCACCAAATATAACTGGACCATTTTAGAAGATCACAATCGGCCCAGCCGGGAATCGAACCCAAGGCCTCCGACTTATAATTCCGCCGCGTATACTTTGCCACGGAGGCAGTCAAAAAGCTAGTTCATTTCTCTAGTTGTATATTTTATTGCGCTAAAAATCAAAGCTTCAAAGCAATAGTTTCCCATGGGCAACAATTTGCGCGGACAATGCGTCTCGACGTTGTGCAAAATTTCTTTTCCCCGAAGAGATCTTTGCGCTTTATGAGCGCTTTTGTTCCGCTTGTCGGCACCTCTTTGTAGAGAACATGTTTTAGCTTTTTTCGCTTTTTGTTTTTGCACTCAATGTTTTGACTATTCGCATTTTTAACTTTTATTACTGCAAGTGGAGATAGCAGATGCATAATAAAGATATTATGCTTCAGTTTTTTGGAGTTTGTAATTTTATAACAATACTGCTTTATTGTTTTTACAGTCTTGGTTTTGTGAATTGGAATGTAACTAGGTGTTAAAGCTAACTTTCATAGGTTCATTTAGCAAAGAACACATTTTATTATTTTTAAATTTTCTCTTTTTGTGCTTAATATAAATTTCAATGAGCCATAATTAACAAAATAAAAATTGTTTGATTCTATTTCTTTCAACTTAGTAGTATTCAGGAAGAAAATAGAAAAATCTGGTTAAGTTTGTAGCTAAAAATATTTTTTGTAGTCTTGTCATATTCACTGTAGATACAATGGAATAGATCTTTGATCAGGCTATCAGTGTGACAACAAACGAGTAGGAAGGGAGCGCAGGCGCGTGCGCATCGTATGATCGCGTAGGAATCGGATCGGTATTGTATTCGAATTGTATCGATATGGCAGCCTATTGTGTGCGACAATGGCTTGACGACTCAATATGTAACACTCGTTTATTGTCTTAATTTAATTTTATGAGCTCTGTGACGTACCTATAAAAACTTTTATTATAAGTAGGTGGATCGCATTTTTCCTTTTCTAAGTTTTTAGCTGCTGGTCCACTTGATGGTTTGTGAAATACCATCGTCTATAAATGAACAACATATCGCAAGGAACTTTTTCATTTTTTTCATTTGCCTACTAACCTGCAGTGTAGCCATAAAACTTTGAACGTGTTTAAAAACAATTCATAAGTGCTTGTAAACCAAGTGAACTTAGTAAGCAAAATAAAGGATTTGAATGTATTTGTCATTGCGATCGCGTAGCGCAATTAGCTCTAGTACTAGGAACCATGAATAAGTCCAGTATTTCAGTGCGCTGGTGATTTGACCCGGTTGATTGGTCACGGTGTAGAATAAACAGGTGATTTCAAAGGGTAATTGAGGAAAGTACGCTCGATGGCAACTGACGGACGGCATCCAAAGCATTTCTAATTGATTGCGATCATTGAAACATTGCCCACTTCATGGAATTGCTGCCTATTTGAATATCAAAGCAGCTCCCGTACATCTGACATGGATAGGCCTGCTTTATTTAGTAACATTATTAAAAGATCGGACTTCGATGACACTTACTACTTACTACTAACTCTTTAATTTTTGGCTCAAATTTTATTTGATTTGATTTTTGACGACCTCGGTGGTGCAGTGGTATGCGAAGTGGTTTTATAAATCGGAGGTCCCCGGTTCGATTTCAGCCTGGGCTGACTATGATTTTCTATATTGGGCCAGGTCTGGCTGGCGGGACTACCGTGGGGTCGTGGCTAGTTACCAACCTACCGAGAACGACGTACCGTCAAGCGATTTAGCGTTCCAGTAAGATGTTGTATAGAGTCTGAAAGTGGTGTGGATTTTATCCTGTTCAGAAATTTTTGACAATGCACACAACACAGTGATGTATATATTGTGATACATGGTTTACAATTCTCTAAATTAAATGTTTTTATATTAATGTCTTTTTATTCAAAGTGAAGACGATTTGCTTATACATTAAAAAATATCTGTGTGAATTAACAGAGTTTGAACACGATCAGCGCAAGCGACGCCTTACCCAGTTCCTCATAGTATCAAAGCTATCTGCCGATGTCAATACATTAAAGAACATAAAGGAACGAAAGGCAAAGAATGCGAGAGAACAAAGCGTTGGAATACAAAAATGTTAACACGCTCGGAGCAACAATGAGGCGGCGTTGATCTACAAAGTGCTCTGATACTGTGACATCGATTGTTTAGAGCGGTGTGATTCAGCGAAATACATATTAGGCGATGGGGTTAAGGCTGCGTTTGATTAGAGATGCTCATTTCTTTAGGTTGCCCGTTTATTTCTCAAAACTCGTATATCCAAATGAAATGAAATTCGAAATTGTATTTTATAAATGCATAGAGTTCATTATTCAGAATTCTATAAGTTTTACTTCTTTTGGGAAAATGGTAACTGATCCAATTCAATTAAGGCAATTAATGTTTGACATTTGATATAAAACATTAAAACTTCTGTATAAGCTAAAACTTTGTATAATAGGAAGGAAAAAAGAGGAATAAGATAGTTGAGTTCCTGAGCACAACCTTCAATACAAGTCCTAAAATACAATAACAGCTACAATGTAGTGCCTTTGCAGTTTCGTATATACATACATACATACATACATACATTATCATGTCTCATTCCATTTGCTACGGTTTTGCATACTTCTTTAGCTTCTTCAATAATTTATTATACCGCACTGTATACCTACTTCTAGAGATCAAAGTTTTAATTCATAATCAGTATTAATAAATGCAAATCAGCTAAAAAGAATGCCTATTTCATAACACGTGTCAAATTTAAACGACATGTTACAAAATAAACTTAGCACCTCATCAGTGCACCATCTGATGTATAGTAATCTAATACGATCTATAAAAATCTCGTTAAATAAAAAAAAAAGACTTAAGCGATTTCATCCAATCGAGATACTTTACAACCTCATTCAAATACTCATTACGAATGAAACGACACTTGCCATTAAGATTCCAAATCGATTTTATCTACAAAATCGATATGCTGGCACTCGGACATCGATATGAAAGAATCGTATTTGATATCAACTTTCATAAGCACTAAACGTTTCACTTTATGCGAAATCATAAAATGTTATTAAACGTAAAGATTAATGACTCTCCAATCGTGTGAGTATTGAAATTGAATCGAGTTTTTCCTTTTGTGCGGTTGAAGAAACATTCCGACCTTATTTACACTTTGCAATTAAATATCGTCAACTCAACGTCTTAGGGTTTCGTTGCAGAAGACAAATTAAACGATATACTAGTAATATTATGAACAATTAAACTTTTAAAAATACAGGAATTTCTTTTAAAATAAAATAGGTGTCAATAGAAATACTCTTAAATAACTCGCTTACGGCATTTTTAGAATACAAAGTTTTTCACCTATCCTTCCAGCTATTGACAAAAAACGTCAAAAAGAAATAACTATACTTTAATTTCTCTCCTCTAAATATAGTGTATTCAGCTCTAGTGTGTATTTTGCTTTAGTCTAAGCAACGATACAGCGCTTTAAGCATAGTATCGCTTACAACAAACAATACGAAAAAATATTGTGTTAAAAATATTGTACATCGCGTTTAGCTATAAGACACTTGTCTTCAGTGTGTATTTTGCTTTAGTCTGAGTAACAAAACGGGGCTTTAAGTATAGTATCGCTTACAACAAACAATAGCCGACATTATATACGAAAAAAGTGGTGTTAGCGCCTCGCGTGATAGCACTGCGCGGGGGTATTGACCAGTCATCGGGTTGATTTGTGTGTCAAAGGTCGGTGGTTCTCTAGTGTGATGTACAAAGCTCTTAGTGTAGGGAATGCGTTGTTTGTTGGTTTGTCTTATTTGAGAGATGATCTACTTATTATTATTTCACTTGTGGTTAAATGCCTGCTGTTTTAAAATGTGAGAAAGCTGTATTATAAACATAAAACGTAGATGTCTTTGTTTGTTATTAAAATATGCAAATGCATTCAAAGCACTGCTTTTATACACACAAAACTATGGTATAGGTACTTAAAAAAAGTAAAAAAAATTGAAATAAAATTACTAAAAATTTAATTGCAGAGAATATAAGAACCAATTCTGTCTATCTGTTTGCAGTATCTTTAGAATTACTAAATGGGTTTTTATGCGGTCTTTAAAGATATATTAGGCTACGTCTAAACCTAACAAATAGATTTTATCTTTTAGCCAACTACCAGATTTTATCTTTTATTTTAATTTCAGAATTCACTTGACTATAAATTAAGGTATCCCTAATTACGGAACAGTGAAAATATGTCTAACCATTCAATATCCTTGAATTAAGAAACTTATTAATAGAGTTTAATAGACTGGCTCTCGGACTATAATACCAATGGTTATTGGTCATCTTGTCTTACCTTTGACTTGGAATTTACGACACGCACGTTGATTCCATTGATATGAATACACATGTAATTGTGCTGTAACAATGAAGCTCGTAATTAATATAATATGGAATTCTTACAACGGCTTTATGACCTACTTCATTATGTACTCAATTATTTGGTTTAAAGTGTTGATTGTTTAGTGTATGAGACAGTACCAAATACCGTTGCTGTTATACTCTATTGAATTTGACAGTACCTACATTTCAAAGAAAACTATATGCTGTACTGTGTTCACAGGTTCGACCCCTGGGTAGGGTTGTGGAATAATACAGATATTTTTTTTTTGTAAGGATTTGAGAATCAGTAGTGTTTTTACCCCTTGCCTCAGAGCACGTGTTTTTTTTTTATGCCTAAAAGTGCTGCTATCACACCTGATGTTAAGTGATGATGCAATCTAAGATGGAAACGGGTTAACTTGTTAGGAGTAGAATGAAAATCCACACCCCTATCGGTTTCTACACGACATCGTACCGGAACGCTAAATCGCTTGGCGGTACGTCTTTGTCGGTAGGGTGGTAACTAGCCACGGCGAAAGCCTCCCACCAGCCAGACCAAGACAAATTAAGAAAAATCTCAATCTGCCCCGCCGGGAATCGAACCCAGGACCTCCGCCTTATAAATCCACCGCGCATACTACTGCACCACGGAGGTCGTCAAGCTGTTGGTCCCGGTTATTACCTTTAACTAATAGTAATAGTTAAGAGTTTAACATTATCACCGTACGCCTCCTAATCCGCATTGGAGCAACGTGATGGATCCGTGCTACATATCAATGGGGTCTCCATTCCATGTTTTTGTAGTGGACCATTAAATAGGTTGATAATTGTTGGTTGACCATTTACGATAGTTTAAACATAAACTTATATGTTATTGAGTTAGCATCAGTGTTCCACTACATTATGTGTTTAAAGTGTCAAATGTCCCCCATTACTTTGATAGACATGATCTACATAAGATGACGTCACGTAGGCGGGGCCACTGTCAGGGGCACTCGATCATTATAATTACACGACACGGCAACTTAATATCACGGGATATTAAATTTCATGTTTGTAAGTCTTCTGCCTATCTAAACTTTTATAATTACTATACGAGATTTGGTATATAAGTGGAAGTCTGATATGTTGAAAAGTTGAGGAGTAGCAGGTTAGCATGGTGTGAACTCGTGATGTAGATGGATGAAAGGCATGATGATGGGAAAAGGGCATGATAATGATGATGACATTTGGTTCTAAAATTGATGTACGTATGCCTTTAGTATATCTAAATTATTATTACCTAACATCTAAAGACTGCCTCGTTGGTCTAGTGGTTAGCCTATGTGGCTTCGATCACGAGGTCCTGGGTTCGATTCCTGGTTCAGGTCACGGAATAATTCTGAGCTTTTTCATTCTTCTATGAAATGTTCAGTACATTCCAAGCCTAGAGTGTAGAAGTTGGCGGTGTTACACCCCCGTGCCTCGGAGAGTACGTTAAGCCGTCGGTCCCGGTCACTGTCATAAATATCTGATAGTGATCCTTAACAAATGAAACATTATCACCCTAAGCCCGCCAACCCGCATTGGAGCAGCGTGGTGGGTGTACGCTCCATATCCCCTCTCCTATAAGGAGGGAGGCCTGGCCCAGTAGTGGGTCTTTAATAGGCTGATAATCATGATGATGATCAACATCTAAAGACGATCATTGTTTGTGTGTTGTTAATGAATAAATGCAGTTAATAAATAAGTTTAAACATTAAAAAAAAACATCTACCGACCTACTAATAGACAGAATGTTGTTAGTACTCGTACGTTGCAGAGCTATCAAGTATATGCGATGTAGTTATAAGACCAATTATGTCAAACTGTGACACATTAACCACATGTGACAGCCGAGGCGTCAAACAAATGATCTATATAGTGACGTCACGCAAGGCGGGTCGCGATCGACCAATCCCCGCGCGGTGTATGTACCTATTGTGTTACAGTTTTGATGTGTGCTGAATTCCGTGTATGTACATACAAGACATGCATCTGTAATGACATATGAAGACGTATTTAATAATAATAAAATACATTTAATTAAAAGTATTTTGAAAGAATAAATACTCGTATTTGGAGGAGCGCAGAGATATTACCTATATGTGTTACATCCGCTTTGCAACCATTGTACATCGGCTTAAGCACTGAAGTTTTTTACAAGAATCGATAGGACAGGTATAAAATTGTCAAATTAACACGTACGTCTTTAAAGCGATGTGCTATAATGTCACATCGAGTACAAATTTAGAAACTACGCAATTAATCCCAAACCCATAGAAATGTTGCTCAAGCGAGCTAAATGGGTCGTCAAAATCGTTTGGCCTTTGACAATAAGCCGTTGCTCACAAGCCGCTCTAGACAACACTAGCTCTAGACAAATTAGTAAGACAAAAACACGCTCACAACTTACGAGCTTATTGACGGACGTACCACTTAGATTGCATCGTCACTTGCCATCAAGTGTGATCGCAGTCAAGGGCGAACTTGTAATGAATTATTAAAAACTAGTTTTCGTGTCTATCTATATGAAATGCCATTTAATCCAGTTGTTAGTTAAGTCCTCCTGGAGTTTTGCAGCCGACTATAATTTATCTATATCGAGCTTTTCTTTCTTCCAAGAAACTAGTATCAATGCTCAGCCCGGAGCAGGGGAAGCGGTCGTTTTACGCTCTTGGGCATTACCATTGATATCTGATAGCAGTAAACACAAACTCTTAAGATATCACCCTAAGCCTATAAAGTGAAAAGCTATCACCGGTATCAGAGCAACGTGGTCGATTTATATCGCATATTAGTAGAGAGGTCTAGGCATGTAAATAACATACACAAATAAGAAAGGTCCTCTTAAATCGTTAAAATCGTCTTAACCGTCAATAGATTTAAAAAAAAATAGAGGGAGAGAGATAGGTTTGAATCCAGCTCGTAAGTCTAATGTCGTTCCCACTTTCTAACACAGACCAGAGGGCAAGGCCATACTTAAAAATCACAGATTTTCCTTACGTTTTATTGCTAAGACATTTAGTCGCTTATGTCGGGACCGGTGTGAGCAGTGTCTAAGATCGGATCGGATCGCTCACGGCCTCGTGTTAGATTGTATCCTCCGACCTTCGCAACTTAATAACGGATCATCAAATTCGTATTACGACAGTAATATCAATGTTGACTGATGCGGTACTTTACTTGTTTAAGTAAACTGTGACGTCAACGACGTTGGTCCAGTTGTTACTTAGATACTATGGATATGGATCACGATATAAAAACTTTTTCAGAAGCCGCAGTTGCGATTTTGGAAATTGACCTTCCTGCGTGTGTCATTATTCAAAGCCGCACAGGCTAACTTGTATTCCACCGAGGCATTAAGAAGGTCAGTACTGTGTCTCGATAGCTGTAGACGCGCAGTTTTGGAGGTTACCGCCGAAGAGACAATCGAGCGTCCGTCCGGGATGGACTGATGCAAATGACAGATTACACGCACTACTGTTTTGTTACGCGTATACAGCGTGCTCTAGTTTTATAATTTTAAGTAAAATCAATGATTAATAAGATGTCCTAGAGTGAGCGGTGGCCAGCCTATTCTCTTGCCGCAACTACCTATCCTCTACCTAGCAAGTGATATGGATCCACAAACATCATCCGGCACTCTGAAGTCTAAGTAAAACACATTTTTTTTATATTTTCTTCGGCGAAATATGAGATTTTACTACCTTCAACCTTTCGTTGGAAACGATTTAGATTTAAAGGAAAAACAATGTTATTATGATATTAATGATATCAACAAAAATGGAGCTAAACAAGATGATCACCAGTTCATTAGTTTTTCATACCAGAACTACAATATAAATAGCTGTGATGATGTTTTTGTTGGAACGTGCCAAGAAGATGCCTATATATTGTCTTGAAGATGCTTAAGACTATTTTTATAGCGTCATTTTTCCATAGCATCCTATAGCTGCAGTGGTCACGGTAGACGGCGATGTGGCAAGCGGACAGCAGTGATCACCGACCGGCGGACGAACCAACTGTGTCAATACATCCTTTGACGGCTAATGAGCGGTACTAAACACGGACATATATTATATTCTTAGAATTAAATTAGCTAACTTTGTTTTTGTCTTATATCAAGTTTCACATTATCATTTCAGGACAACGATGCATTTTTGATTTGATACTATAGTTCCTATATTTGTGTGTACGTACACCCGAACCTAACTGCAGTCTACCTCCTTTTTGGAGAGGGATATTATTAAAATAAATATAAATTACATGTAATCATGTTGTGTATGTGAGTCTGATCAAAGTTTTCTCGTAGCTCAAACACACAGCTCCGCTAATCTGTGCCTGCATCGCTTGCATTTCACCGACACAATAAAACAGGGCCGCGCCCCTCGCGCGCACGCGTGAAAGGTTGAGCGCATCCCGCGACCCGGCCGCTTAGCCCCGGAGCGCACTGCCGCACATATATTACTGCTTTCATTCATTATATTTGAATTAAAACAAGCGTTATTTTGCGGAAATTAATTGTAAATAATTAATAATTTATTTGTTTTACCAAATTCACAGTTCGAAGAGCCGAAGGACGTTGGGAGCCTAATGCGCTAGAATAGCGACCCCGGAAAGCTTAAAGCGCACTGATGACATTAAAGGCAGCTTAGGATCCTTGTATTTTGAAGTACCTGAAAAAGGTCAAGGTCTAGCAATTGAATCTATCGGCTGATGTGATATATTTCAACGAATTCTGGTAACCCAAATCCGATAGAAGCCTCAACGTACGTTAAATTAGCATGTCAATATGCTTCTTCGGTGGCCCGTTAAACTGTACTGGAGCAGCGTGGTGGATCAAAGCTAACCAAATCATTAAAATAGCCTGATGATGATGAACTGTTTAGTTAGTTTATTGATTAGCTTATGCAACTTCATAGGTTCTTATTCTATTGAATATTAAGAGTCTTTTTTCGAAGAAATCTGCAGTAGGTAGAAGCTTAGAGTTATGATAATGATTATCTTGGTTTTAAATTCTAAAAGCATCCCTTCAGTTAAGACCTAGCTTTAACGACTAGATTCAACCACACAAATGAATAACAACCTTAATGATTTGTTATTAAAGTATATTATCCATTATTACTTTTAAAATTTCAATCGAAAGTGTTAACGCAATCTGGGTTTTATGCTTACAGTAATAGGGAAGTGGGTTCGAGAGTAGAAAGTTTGACTCCTATAACCTTAGTGGGACTGGAATAATAGTAATTTTGGATTTGGAATTAAAATGGAATTGATTTTACCGGCTTTCGCAGTATGTAGTTAAGATTTGTTAGAGAGCATAAAGCAAATATTGTTTTGATTTGAAAGAGTTTAAAGGTCAGTAGGTATTCTAGCAGATTTATTTCAAAGAGTTTGCTTTCGATTTAGTGTCTTCTTCAACTTTTTCAATAAAAAAATAATATATGACAATTATACACATCGCTATATAGTAGCCCCAAAATAAGCTTAGGTAGCTTGTGTTACGGGTACTATGATAACTGATGAATATTTTATATATATCTATTATATAAAAATAAGTCGACTTTTCCTTCCTGACGCTATAACTCCAGAACGCACGAACCGATTTCCATGGCTTTGCATTCGTTGGAAAGGTCTCGGGCTCCGTGAGGTTTATAGCATAGAAAATTCAGGAAAAATTTCAACAGAGAAGCGGGAAAATCTTTTTTCAAAATCAGACACTGGAAAACATCCATGCTCATAACACAAATATTTTCCAGTTGTGGGAATCGAACCCACGACCTAGGACACAGAAGCAGGCTCAATACCCACTGCACCACTCAGCCGTCATATATAATAATTTCAATAACCTCCATACAAGAAACAAGAAGTCTGTTAAAAACTAGTATAGTCTAATCTTTGGGCTGTTGAAAACGCTGATGATGATAATGATGATGAAGATGATGATGATGATGATGACGATGATGATGATGATGATGATAAATGTAAGATAGTTAGCAAATAAAAATTTGCCTGTCTGAATAAAGATTTTGAGTGATGTCGGTCTCCCGCAACTTGCTGAGTATATTTATTGACGTTGCTCAGAACGGATTGTATGGTAATCTGATGGAAGCCTGGAACCGCTCTGAGGACCTACATTTACCGAATGTGACGTTGAAATGTTGAAGAGTCTACGTTTACTTATAAATATTTTTTCCTTATATCTATATTGTAACTTAATTTATTGTCTTTTAAAACAATTTTAACAGTAGCCTATTTATAATGCAATCAGTTGTAGAAAAGTAAAATCAGATTAGTAGTTGTCCACTGCTTTGATCTTTTTTTACTCGCTACAATATGTCAAAGACAAAGTCAGAAGAAGACGTATGTATAGATAATAAAATAAAATAAAAATAAGTAGATAATGATATTCGATATCCTAATAATTTCTGAGACAATGTACAGGTTTGCATTGGAGCTCTACTTGCAATCCTCCGCATAAGCATTTACCATTTCATTAAAGCTTTATTTAATTTAGTTGTTTTTTAATATTACGACAAAAATAAATATGTACATCCTTCTATAAATCAAAATTTCAATAGTTCAATCTGACCCCGACTAATTCAAATTCATAATTCGTTTATTTCATGTAGGCTTAGTTTAAAAGCTTAGTTTAAAACTTCTGGTACGTCATGTTAGTCTGTTTGGAGTGACTCTACCAACAGCTCGGAAGGCAGGTTAGAATTCGTTCCAGTTAAGGCGTGAAGTTGTATTGCATTGTAAGTACATAATATTAATAAAAAAAAATGATAAAAAAACAATCGTAAGGAAAATAGAGAAAACATTTCCCGAAGAAGACATAAAAAGCGCATACCGAAGTTTAACAACACTAATATTCTCATAGCCATAGATTAACAACAATTATTATAAACCATAACCGTCTGAAACATTCCCCACTTGACTCTACACATTAACGGCACCGCATAAACGGACATTCGCCGTACCCCATAAATACCAACATAAGCATATAACCAGATATTAATAAATAATACCAACATTAAAGGTGAGAATTTACAGTATGGGAACGTCAAAAGGGCATCTGCCCTGAAATTATTATTATGGTATTATCTCGTTGCCTAGACGCTATAATTTTCGAAATAATTGGCGTTCGGATTTAGTATAACTACCCTCGGTCGGAGCGCATATATCGCAGGAATAACATATGCAAATTCAAATATACTACTAGTCCAAGATCCTGGCTTACGACGACCTACCCACGTTGAGTTTCCTAATTAAACGACCACCACTTCGTCTACGTTAAATTTAGGTTTATTAGCAGTAGCAGTAAAAAAAAGTAAAAAAAAATTTGAGAAGTAGGGGTGTAAAAAATAACCTAAATCTAATAACCTCAGATCAATCAAATAAATATACAAAAAAATAATAAAAATTTGTAACACCATTAAGGAGAAGTTAAGTCGATAACAAACACGTTATAATAATTATAAGTAGGAATATATAATATAATTGTAAGTAGGAATTTATGAACTCGAAGCCAATTGCAAGCATTCGATAGTGGAAATAACACTAGAGGAAGATGAAGATGATTTCGCGTCTTAAAAACTGTATTTAGTTTTCTAGATTTAAGGTGGGTGATTGTAATGGACCCGTTTGAGGTTGAGATCTTACCAGGACCACGATATTCAGCAATGAATGAACGACTACAGAGAGAGATTGAGAAGGTGAGTTTATCTATGGTGTCCCATTTAACTACTTGTACTTAAGAAATCTTGATAATCGATTGAGCAGTTAATAATTAAAACGGTTTTTAATATGTGGTACGATGAGTTAGAATTATATTGTAGATTACAGTTTTATTAAAAGTATGGATCAGAAGATTAGATTATACATTAGATACAATTAAAAACTCGATGAGAGTGGTTATAGTAAGTTGGGATCTTAGACTATACATTCTGAACTTTCAACTTGCCCGGCAAGTCTTGTTACCTTTATTGTCGAGGATGTTTCATAATAAGGATGCAAGTTTTTAACCTATCTTGTACTATTACGTTTTCTGTGCAATAACTAAGTACCTACTAAATTACTGTAATGTCTTAGATATGATTAGAAGAATCCAAGTACATAAAGTGACAATTATTTAAATATTATTATTAGACAAAATACTTCAATATTTGTAGTTAATTCATTAGGACCTCGTCTAATATTATTTAATGTTATGACAACTCTTTTGAGAAATACAAAATTTATACTATTGTAGATTTTTAACAGCAGTAATAATAACTTTTCTCAGATAAATATTGTACAGAAAAAGTTATGCGTTTACGCGTTCTGTGTTCTTCGTTCTGCGTTCCGTGTTTTACGTTCTACTTTCTGCGTTTTGCGTTTCGCGTTTCGAGCTTTGTATCTATTCTCTATGATGTAGGGCATTTATCAAAACTTAGTGCAATCAAACTGGTGTAGTTGAATGGAAGAAAAAAATTAGATTAATTAAGTATGTTTTTAATTCTATTTAATGTAGGTTAATTGTAACTGTTTCGCAACATTGCGTCTACCGAGAAAAATTTAAAAAATACTGAATTTATTTAATTTAGATTTGTTTGCTAACTGTGGTTAATCGAACTCTGAGTCATTCCCAGTCCAATTAATACCAAATTATGGCAAATAATTAACACCACGAAATAGATAGCCATTGAATATTGAGCAAGCGAAAAGGACAAAGTATTTCCATGACGAATTAAAGCTTGACTCTGATCTCATTTGATGTTGCTTAAAATGGTGTAGCGCTATCTTGGAAGGAGTTAAGTATATTAACTGCGCATGTATCTGCAGAAAGGTTACTGCACTGTCCAATAGGGTAGTAACCAGTCATAGCCAAAGTTTATAACCATCAAAAATTAAATTTAACAAAAAAATCTTCTGCTATCGTCAATTAAATTATTTTCACATTATTGTAAAGTAATTGCTTAATTATTATATTCGTATCTAAACCAAAATAAAAGCTATGTAGGTTCAGAATATTGGAAGACGCCCTTAATAAAATCAGCTAGGTATACATTTTTTATTAAAACCATACCGTAATGGTTGTTTTGTTTGCCCCGGATACGCCGTCACTCTGGACACAAGCTAAAGGTCGGCGATCTGGCACTAGCTAATATTTCGCCGGCCAATCGCGGCGCGTCAATAGATTGCGTACGTAATTGGCACTACAATGTGTTGCAGTTAAAGGTAGTGGGTTCAGTGCTCGGCTGTAAACGTACTACCCACATTGTTTTATAAGATAAGCAGCAGCAAACACCTCCTCCTTGGAAGTTGGTAAAAAGCGTTTCAAAATGTACCATAATCTCGACGGTAAGTAAACGAACTAACGGGTAAACAATCCGCTACTTATAAAAGAGACTAATAAATACTCGGTTGGTCCCACTGCGATCTCATAAACCACAACAAAAAGTCACCAAACCAAAAAAATGTACACTAATTCTTAATGTTCCCTACATATTAATTTATTTATTCAGAATTTTATTTATTCAGAATTTCATCGCGATATTATTGACTTTATTGCGATTACTATCTCGAGAATTCATTTTTGACATTTTTATTCGAATTTATGCGATTCTTTGCGACCCGGCAACATTACTTCTATATAAAAATTATGTTTTACACGCTCTTAAAATAATTGAGAAAGGGTTGATTTTCGCTTACAAATAAACTGTGAGCCGGCATTATAAAAATTTGTCAACACGATGCCGTGTGACCGTTCTAAGATTTTATTATTTTGAATATTGATATTTTATTTTTCGTATTGCCCTGCTATCGCTCACAGCAGGTGGGATTTACTGCGCGTTAAATCATAGACCTTATAACAATTAACGTAAGATATATTTTTAGTTTTAAACACTTTTGTGACCCACTGAAGGGCTTCAAGGAATCGCATCGTTTCCTAACTCAGTTGGACATTTCGATATGATTTTATAAACTGTGTACTAAACGTTTTCTTCATTTATTGTATTTTTGAACAATCAAGGACATTGTCTGAGAATGTCGCAACAATTTGTTTCAAGGGTTTCCATTATCATTCCATAAAGTCACTCCATAAATAGATGCAAAGGCTTCCGTACCATATTAAGCCATATACTGTTTAATGTCTAATAGCTTATCCTCTTTAAGCTAAGCACTCGACCCGAATAGCTTTTACTGTAAGTTGCCTATAAAATGAAATACTCCGATAGTGATCGGTGGAGCCAATCTTGGCGTGAGATCGTCAGGGTATCAAATAATATCAGATATTTACGATCTGATGTGATCTTCTGCCAGTGATGGGCTACTAGAGCCGTTTGTGCGATTATGACTTTTATGCGAGAAGCCATAAGGGTTTTCTGAATAATGCATACTTGTTAAAGGTGCTCGTACATATGTTTATACCGCACTCGCCGTTAACGCTAACTCAGAGACGTTTTTGTTTTAATCATAACTTCGCATGCATAAAATAATATAAAATACGTTATGTATGTGGCAGTAAAACAATGTGATAGTGTTTTAAAGTAAATTAGTTTCGCCTTTTGGATATTACATTACCTTATACTACAAGGTTCAATTAATTTCTTAGTCTTTAATGCGTATCTTGCTGTAATTAATACAAGTAATATATTTTGCGAGAGGTATATAATGGCTATGCATTTTCGCTTATGTGACGTTATAAAAGCTAGATTAGCCGTTCCTTTCACACCAGAACTCTGTCGGTTATGTAGGTTTCTTGCCGCCTTTGAGATTATATGAAGAATTACATATTTACATTACTTACATTAAAATAATAAAATAGAGTGCGGTAAGGTATAATTGTATTCAAGTATAGCCTTCTTAATAAGTTCTTTCATCTGTGAAAGTTACAGTGCAGTCAGAATATTAAAATTCAGTACGGTACAACGCGAGCACGTAACATTCAGACAAGTGCGCGATCAGCTTTAAGGTCATACTACCACGAATATTCTCAATTACAGAGATAATTATGTTACGTAAACAGGGAAAGAAATAGCAAACCAGTCTCCATTATGTGGACTAGAAAATATTTGTATAAACATTGCATTTAAGTGGGCGCACTTATGTAAATAACTTTGAAACAAATGTAATGACGGTAAAGTCCACGTATGGACTCATCTTGCTGGTGCAGTTTCGAATGTTGAAATATGCTTTGAAGATGTTTGTTTTTAAACTGTAACCTATCCCAGTAAATGCCGTTTTACGAGGCTGTATTAAGCCGAATGATATTACGTTTAACATAAGTGTTTTTATTCTTGCGAAACGATGATAAGTTTTGTTATTTAATGCTCGCTTGGTTTACGTTCGTGGTATATTCAATGCACTAGCTTGATAGCTTAGAATAGCTATAGAGAATAAAAGCCACCGGAAACTTATTATACACCGGTTACTTGATGGTTTTTCATGAAACATATTATATCATGAGATTTTTTCATGATTTACTTTAATTTTCACAAACATATTATATCATGAGATTTTTTTTTCAATCATTCTATGAAATTGCAACGAAAGCTAGAATGAGTCGGCTAGATTTACTTTAATTTTCACACCTCCTAACATATTATATCATGAGATTTTTTTTTCAATTATTCTATGACATTGCAACGAAAGCTAGAATGAGTCGGCTAGATTTACTGTAATTTTCACACCTCCTAACATATTATATCATGAGATTTTTTTTCAATCATTCTATGAAATTGCAACGAAAGCTAGAATGAGTCGGCTAGATTTACTTTAATTTTCACACCTCCTAACTTACTAACTAACCTAAGATTCCAGAAAGCGAGTAAAATAACCGATGAGGCTTTTCGTTAACTTAAAAATGTCCTGGCTGTTGGAGAGAAAGGATCAGGTCTATGAAGGGGCAGGCTTACTTAGATAAAAATGTTTCTATAAAATAATTGAAAATAGTGTAGTATAGTAAAATAATGCGTTTTCCATCTATGTGAAACTTTAGACTGCCTGGCTCCCTCAGTATAATGATTATAATCCGTGCTCTATGCCTCTGTGCGTGCATATGCATTCCCGTATTCCAAAAAGTCGTTCAGCAGAATCCGCAGCCCTGGGAACGCCGTGGGCGCATCGTGGGCCCGTAATGGGCCGCATGGCGTATGGGAATCTAATGTAATTGAGACTTCTGGAACTACTTAGCTGTTATTGTTGACTCAAATAACTGTAGTTGGTCTGCCGCTTCGCCGTTCGATTCAATAAGCCGACTCGGGATGCATTTGCATACTTCCTCCATTTTGATTTAAGAGAATATTGCATGCATTTTGTTGACTTTGTTATCATGGAGTGGAACGATATTATTGGACATTTCTAATCAGTTCAGAGTTATTACAAATATATAACTGATATAATTATCAGTTTTATATTTGACATTTTTATTATGTTAAATAAATTAATCAAGGAGTTTTTCTTTTTAATAATAACTAAAATATGTAACGATGACTCAGTTTTTTGATCAATAAAAAATTAAAATAGATATGGAAACAGCCACATAGATCCAGTAGTTGACTTATATGACTCCGAAACAAGAGGTTTTGGGTTCGAGTTCTGGACCAGGCTATGCAATATTTCTGCTTAGAAATTTTTAGAAAAATCTAAGCCTAGAGTAAGTAAGAGTTTGTGTTGTTACACTTTCGTGCTTCGGAGAGCACGTTAAGTCGTCATTATCATTTATCAGCCAGATAGTGATCGTTGAAGAATTTATGAGCAATGCAAGCATGATTGGTCAAGGCCCATATCGCTTCTATTAGTAGTATGGAGACCCTGTAGTGAACCATTAAAATAGGCTGATAATGATATTAATGATGACTTTAAATATACATTTCGTACACCAGTAGCCCTGGATACTGAAATAATGTACCTATGTTTTCTGTTACACTATCTCCTAACTACATGTGAGAGATATAAAAAGTCCTTGCGCGGTATAAATTTTTACAATCTACCCTATTTAAGAGATACCGCATACAATATTCATTTGATTGTCGGTACTAATGCCCGTAAAGATAACTTTCATAGCAGACGATACTTATAATGGGACAGTTATTGCTTAGATATAAGGCCCCGTTCACATGTAGCGTTTCGCAAGGCGGGCCATGAAGTATGTCATAAAACTCCTTATACGTGGAAAAATCGTGTCTGACATTTCATGACGACTGTATTGTCCCCATGACAGTCGTTAACGTTCGGACAAACGGTTGTAAATTGATATCTAATATGGGTTTTATGGGATGTCTGGATCCGCTTAATTAGCAGTTACTCTATGTAGAGGCATGCTTGACATTTCGTTGAGGTATATTTCTTATCTTAATTAAGATTATAAACTAATTGGGAATGTTATTTATTAATATGACATATTAATTGTATATTTTTAATTTGATATATTAATTTCATTTGGATGCCAGATTGATTAGCAATAAATAAAAAATAATTACCTAATAATACCTATTAAAGTTTATTATTATACTAGCCGTGTTTTGCTCGCAAAGACATCCGTGAATATCTTAAAAGAACCTATGCGCTACTACAGACTATAATCTATCTCTGCCAAATTATTTTTTGTATCAAATCGATAGCCCACCATATGGTAGAAATCCATCACCTATAAAGAGAACAACACTTTGCAGGACACGCAAGGATCGAGTCCTGTAATGCCGCAGCGCATTTATCAGCCTGAGGTGTAGGTGCGTCTAATAACCGATTTAACGACCGAAACCGAAAATCATGCCCTTGAGACAAATGTGCATGGCGGTAGTAGGTACTTCCCCGAACTTTACCCTTTCAGTAGTTACAGATGGTGGAAGTAACCTTTGACTTTGTTTTATATTTACACATAGGTATACCTACTGATGTTCAAAAAACACAAGTGACTGGAATATTGACTCATTGGTCAAAGCGTTGGTAACGCTGGTTTTTGAGGATACTTTCATTATTATTACAAGGAATAACGAGGTATCTTGGAATTTTAAGCATTTAAGCGATTTTTTAGTCCTACCCAGTGATTTGCAAAAGATTATCTCCAAAATATATAACCAACGTATATTCTTGTAATTTGGTGATTTTATAACCCCTGAGCACATTTTATATCCATTATCTTATTATATTATCTGCACTTTCATACAAATCTCTTAGGTGAACGTTCATACAAAAATAGGCATTCTCCTTTACAGTTACATATATTTCGATGTAGGCTTGCTCAGAACGGATTTCTCTATACTCCTACGGGAACGGATTACGCTAGTGAAACCGCTGGGCACTACTAATATTTTATATTATTGGTTTAATTTATATAATATCGTAAATAGCGGACCGTGGTAGAGCCTAAGGGCATTTGCACACTAATTGATAGCAATGTATTAATACCGCATTAGCCAGCGGCGGTAACTCAGTGGCGGTTAACACCACTTATCTAAACAGCGGTGGACGCACCGACAGATGATATTTCAAGATAACGGACGCAGACTATAAGAAATAAATAGAGGGAAAATTACATTGACGTAGAAAGGCTATATTCATCAAAGGATAATATTTTCGAAAACTTTATTTTTTAATAAAATGTCAAAATTTCAGAATAAATACAGAGAAAACATTAATAGTAATGAATTAGTTATTTATTGAAACAAAATTTTTTTTAAGTAAGTAGCTGTAAAGTAGTTTTTGTTTCTGATTTGGTGGTATAAATTATTTCTTGCGGTTGCAATGCACACTGACGCTTGGTAAATATCAGTTAATACTGACTCTAATCAATCATCAATTAGTTTACAAGATTGTCATAAAATTAAATTGCAAACATTTTTCCATAAAATATTTATCAAAACCGTTATAAGCATATAAAACTATATAATTTAAAAATATTAATAATAGATAGTTTTATAATAATACATATATTGAGATTGGTTATTGGCAACCACTGTAATAAATGTTTTTAATAAAATTATTTAAAACATCCATTTCTAAATATCTAATAGTTTATGTTTTTTTACTCATTGCAAGTAAAACATTAACTAAAAATATATATGTTATTTTAGTAAGGCAACTGCGCTATCTATAGTTTCCTTTAGTCTGTGATAAAAGCTATAATCCATGAAGATATAAATAAAGTCCGATATTACCCTCTTTCGCGGAGTAATTAAAACAAACTGGTCTAGTATTTACTTTTATCGCCCGTGTACGCACCGCTTTTAGTGGTCAAGAGGCTAATTTATTTAGATTAAAGATAACCCTAGGGTTCCTATTTGCTATATTAAAGTCGTAACTTATGTATCCTTTATAGTAAGTCAATGTCGAACAACGAGGTGTCAAATCTGATATCAAAACTGTGTCTAGGTATATTTTACCAATTTCTACAAAGTACCATGTTGTATTGATTATATTTATTTATTATCATTGAGGTTTGGGTTACCTTTTTTTCATGTAATGATTTATCCCTTGTTTGTTTCCAACGGTTTTAGAATGAGGTCTAGAATTCGCCAGCTTGATAGCTAGGTTCTTGGATCTTGGGTTCAAGTCCTGAGTCAAACTATGAAATGTGGATCCTTTTGGTGTTGTTAATAAATTCTCAGTAAACTTTTACAGCAGTTAATGGTTGTACATCCTTGTAAATCACAAGGATTAAGCCTTTCGTTCTCAATCAATAAATGTCATCGATGTACAGTCAAATATAATTTCCCTAGACATGCCAACCCGCATTAGTTTCACCAATATACTCGTAGAGTAATCAACAATATAATAATAGAGTGCGATTTCTGAAGACGGTTTTAGTATTTAATTTGTCAAAATTTCGTATAAATTGGCTCAATGGCTATTACATGATTTAAATGGTTAGAAGTGTCAAGCTTCCTAGGAGCTTTCATTGACACGCTGCCTTTACAAAACAAAGTATACGAGGACTGTTTCTCTTTATTTGGATTACAAAGATTTCGCAGAAACATAACATCTATCCCTTAAGTACATCTTGCTATACTCACACTTTTTTAAAGATTCACGTAATTTTTTTGTTTTTTTTGGAATAGATTGATTTTGTCCGCCACGCGGGCAAAGTCGCGGGCGTTTGCTAGTTATTTTATAATTGTAATAGTAAGAAAGCGTTGCTTGCGCCAATCTCGATGTTCCCACGGTGCTGGAGCCGCCCACGCGTCGCGTACTCACTTATCCTAACTCATCCTGTATCTGCGAGCATGCATCTATTTGCTACTTTTGTTGTAGTTAATCAAAAGGTATTAATTAGTTAATATATTGATACATTTAAGCCTCTATAGCTTTAAGCTTATGGGTCACATTTAACAATGAGGGGTCACGGGTTCATTCCTCACGTGTCCCTATTGTAGCACGCTCAGTGTTTACTTCTTGTTGGGAAAGGGTAAGTCATATGAAAAAGTTATTGTTATTGTCATTATTATTAAGTTTATATATGTGTATCTATTTTTAATTTACAACACCACTAAGATCCATCAAAAAGTCACGCAAAAATACGTTTTATCAACGTTTTATATTCCTTTACCGTTTGTAGATTTCATTTATTTAACTATTTAAGAGATACCTACCTAACCTACCTAACAACATCAAAGAGGAATTCGAATTCATAATATTTACAAAAAATAATAATTCAATGGCGAATCAATTATTATTGTCAGCCTATTTTATTTTAAACGCGCACTAAAGGACCGGACGTCACTCCCCATTCCTCACGAGGGTTTTTACCCATCACGCTGATTCATTGCGAACTGGCGAGAAAGACTGTAATGAACACAGGCAGGAACGCTACATTGTCACCGCTGTACCACAAGGAGTAACATTATGAAGGGCGCCAAAACTGAATCAGCCGCCCACGTGAAGCCTACACACACACCTCGAAAGCCTATTGTTGTACTTGTGGCGTAAGCAACAGCTGCGAACTACCACAATGAGCCTTTTGTTATAACAGTTTAATTCTAATATAAATAACAATCACATGATAATCTATATCGTGGGTTGGATCAAGGGCCGAGCTGAGTTGCTTAACGGTAGCTAATGTGGCCGTGCCGAGGAGAGCACGTAGCCTTATCCCGGTCATTATCTGATAGTGTTCGTTACAAACTTAATCATTATCACCAACCTGCATCGGAGTAGAGTCTAAGCTCCTAAGGAGGGAGGTTTGGCCCTGCAGTGGGTCGTTGTTAATGATGTGATGGTGACTCGGGCTGATTTGTTGAACATTCGAAATACAGAGTAAATGAAAGATGAATCTTTGATTGTATACTGAGGATGACAAGTTTTAATTAAACATCCCTTTAAATTGCGATGTTGGTTTTAAGACTTTCATCGTGTTTTTATGCTATTATAAATTGAATTGGTTTGGGATGAATTTTTGTCAAAACATCGAAACTCATTGGATTTGAATGAATATGGCACAGATATTATTTCCATCAAACCTAAATAGTTTTAATTTCAATCATCTCTCAGTGATGGAATCTATGCTGGTATGTGAACATAAAATATGTAAATTAAAAATATTCAGATAAATTTAGTAGGCTTAGTATTGCGACTCCCAAGTAACATTTTATTGTTGTATCGCAGGCTTGCAATACCCGAGAGATGAAGACAGCCTGACTTATACCGAGGCTCCATTTGCCACATTCTCCGCATTCTCGGTTCAGAGGTCAATTCACAAAAATGACAACGCGAAAGTACGAAAAGAGAGACAAACACACACAACCCACAAGCGCGAGTAAGACAAAACACCGGTCGTGTCCAACGCCTCGGGCGCGATATCCAACGATGATGATATTACACCTCTGATATAGCTTAATTTCTACAAATGAGCGGTAATTTTGATTTGTGCGACTCTTATTTTAATAGCCATAGAGTTCAAAATGTATTGCACGATTCCGATCGAGAACGCATTTCTTTATAACGTGCTGAACGCAATGAGCCTATTAGAGATTTCGCAACGGTCTTCGAGATGAGATAGTGCATCGATACCAAAATAAAAGCTCACAATGAAAGAATTATAATAAAAGACTTTCTTTTGAAACACTTTGTTTGTCTTTCAATAGTTTTTGTTGAACTAATCCCACATTAGAATCTGGGTCGCTGACATATTGACTATAGCAAGTGTTGATGAGTCAACAATATTCATAGCAGTTATTTTTCAAAAACGAAATTTGTTTTATAAATAGTTATTCATATTGTTTATGAAATACCTAACGAGACTTTCTTTTGATATGATAGACTTTGTTTGTCTATTCACTTTTTTATCACACTTAATTATTAAGTAAATTCTATTGAAGAATTATCTTATTATTTATTTATTTTTAGAATCTAGAATACCTACTGACATAAATGAACAAAGTGAATAACATTTGGAAATATTACAAAGTTTACAAAAAGGAGCATTATCTTTCTAGTTTAAAGTAAATATTTATAAAAATCTATTTTTTTCTGTCAAAAAAGAAAAAAATATTTTTTATTAAATTTTTTGTCTATGTTTGATCTTACTAATTGTAAGTATTTAATAGATTTACTAATCGAAGAGAAAGATAACTACACAAATTAACAAATAGAGATTAGAAACCGGCCGCCATATCGATATCGATTAAAAATTATTATAAATGTTTTAATTACACAACTAAATAATTAAAAGACCTCTACCCAATTCACCTTAATGCCATGTTTATTACAACGGTTTCCGTTTCTTTATTAAAAATACATCAGGTAAGTAACCGATCTGCCGACTAAGTAAGAGCAAACATTTTATAGGCATTAGTTACGGACAAATTTATCGATGTACATGTTTAGAAATTTTGAAACATCGGTAATCTAAAATATTAATTGTTCGATATTAATGTTATTTCTTGTAATAATTTTTGTATTAATCGACCGTGTACGATATAATGAGCCCATTTGTTATAATTATTAGGATTTCGAAATTAGCTTTGATCTCTACTTTTACCGCTTGGATTTTCATAATTTAAGATCAAGGTGACGATAACTTTAAGCGTGTTACACACTCTATGATATATGTGATTGTAATCTGTTGATTATTTATATCTCCAAAAGTTGTCGTTTTCTATTAAAGATAAATAATAAGATCTTTAATCTGAAGAGAGAGAGAGTTGGCGTAAAGAAAATGTCATTTTTTCAAATTTATTTTCATGGTAGATAAAATATCATTATACTAAGTTGCTTGCCATATTAAAGAATTCTGCTCAAAGATGATTCAATGAAATTGCAACAATATCATATTGGATGACAGGAATAGTTTCACATATTTTTGTAAAGGAATACACTGATATCGACTTACCACAAAGTTGTCAAGAATTTGTAGCCATTAAACTATATGTACTGTATACAGGCAACCAGAGACCATAACGTGAGATAGTAAAAATTTGATTTGATTTGATATTATTGATAGAACATAAAGATAATAACCGCTTAAAGTTAATGACGTAACGGGACCACGTGAACGTGTGTATCCCGCTTCACACCTCGTTACAAAGCAATAAAATGATATCGATTCTGATCCGTCCGTTGTCCATAAAACATCGATACAAATTATAGTCGATGACGATTATTGCGTTACACTATTTATATAAATTTTTTGCAACCAAGAAATAACTAAAATGTAAGAAGAAAAGAAATTCTTATTTCAAAATTACCAAGGCTTATCTGTGATGCTATTCTTTATTATCGCATTTCAGTTTCGCTGTAGTTTTAAATAATAATAATATTATATATAATAATATATATATATAATAATATATATATATATATATAAATTACTAGATATTCATAAATGTCCCTCAATAATCAAAAAATTCCTGTTATTAACAATGCCGATTTGGAAGGTGATCATGACAGCCCGTGGCTCCCAGGAATCAATAACAACTGAACCGATTTATGTAAGACGGGGTATATTCCAAGGCGATTCTCTTTCTCCGCTGTTATTTTGTCTAGCCATTAACCCTCTTTCATTTATTCTTAATAAGTATGAAATGAAGGGATATAAACTTAAAGACAGTTTCTGGATAAACCATCTTTTATATATGGACGATTTGAAAATATATGCAAACAATAAAACCAACTTAAAAGTATTATTAGACAGCGTAGAGATTTTCACAAATGACATAGGAATGCAATTCGGTTTAAATAAATGTAATACAATACATCTTTGTTCAGGATATAGAAATAGTACGACAGGAGAAGGACATGTATTACTGAGCGGTGAAACTATTAATCAACTTGCGGTCGGTCAACAATATAAATATTTAGGAATAGAGGAATCAGGAAAAATAAATCACAGTTATATTAGAGAACAATTATCAAAAGAATATTTTAAAAGAATCAAAAAACTTGTAAACACACATTTAAATTCTAGATTTTTAATAAAAGGTATTAATACATACGCTATTCCAGTTTTGTTATATTCATTTGGCATAATCAATTATAAAATCAGTGATTTAAAGAAAATAGATACTAAAACAAGAAAACTACTAGCAATGAAAAAAGCTCATCAACAAAAAGCAGAAGTCGAAAGACTTTACTTACCTGTTGACGAGGGTGGGAGAGGGCTCATCAATATCGAATACATGTATAAATCTCAAATACTTAATTATAAACAATATCTCAATACAAAAAGTGACCACCTCATAGAAGCAATAGTACAACACGATAAAAATAGGGCTAAATATTCAATATTAAAGGAAGCAGGTGAAATAGAATCACAATTACGATTAGCACAAAAAGATGCACACACAAAAAACGAAATTAAACAAGCAATAAACAGGAAACAAAACGAAAATTGGCGGAATAAACAATTGCACGGGCAATTCCCTAAGAAAGTTTTAGACCAGGCAAACATTGATCGTCAGCTCTCGTTTAGGTGGATTAAAAAACAACAGGTGTCCCCCAGCGTAGAATCATCAATATTTGCCATACAAGATCAAGCAATAGTGACCGGGCAGCATCAACGTGACATCCTTAAAAAACCAGTAGACGGCAAGTGTCGATTATGTAAAAGTAAAGACGAAACCACACAACACATAATTTCTGGATGTGAAAAACTGGCGGGGACTTATTATGTGAAACGGCATAATAACCTCGTCCAGTACGTCTACTGGTGTTTAGCTAAAAAACACAAAATTGAAGTTTCTGATCTTTGGTGGAAAGAAACTTTAATGCAACCTCAGGTAAAAGAAAATGAATCCGCGAAAATACTATGGGAAATGCCCGTTCAAACCGATGTCACCGTTACACACAATAGACCAGATTTGATATATATAGATAAAATGAATAATAAAACATTTCTAATAGATATTACAGTACCATCAGATTATAACATAGGAGCAAAAGAAATAGAAAAACTAAGCAAATACCATCTATTGAAAACAGAAGTCAGTCGTTTATGGGATACCAGAACGACTGTAATACCAATAGTAATAGGCGCGACAGGTGTGGTAGCTAAAAGCATAGAAAAATACATAGATAAATTAGATACATATATAGATATAAGCATCCTTCAAAAACAAGCTGCCATTCATACCTCAACCATAATTAGTAAAGTTTTAGGAGACACTGTATTTGTTCACAACACACCAATTTCAGGTCAAAACACACAACACTCACAAAACAACCAAAATACATTAGACACACAGAACCCACACCAAGCTTCAGCTACAACAAATACTCTTACACAAAACACACCACAAGCTCACCAAAGAAGAGGAAGAGGAAGGAACAGAGGAAGAAGGAGAAATATGTAGTAGAGGGGAATAAATATTCTTTTTCCTGCGGGTCGTAGGACGGAGTATTTATTGAAACCGATCAAAAGGTCGTGTAAGGAAAACCTTTCCATATAATATATATATATAATAATAATATTATATATATAAATAATATAATAAAAACTTTAATATGGTAATTAGCAGCTCTATTAAACAGCATTAGAAAAGCTTTAAAAACTCACTCGTGTCCTTACAATGTGAATAATATCATGAGATCGGTGAAATGGTCCGTGGACGTACCTGGAAAAATCAACATTGTTATTATTATCAGCCTATTTGAATGGTATATAGTGTTTATTTCTTAAGAATCGATATTATAGCCAGCACTATGTAAAGAAACATAAACATGCGTTATATTATAGTAAAATATTTTTTCTGTTAGTCCAGTGTTTTGAAATCTCTTTCATTATAAAAAATGTTCTTAACCAAGGTTTTTATAAAGAATCTTTTTTTTTGTAAGTCGATTAAAAATCATCGACACCAAAATACCCCCGCAAGGATCCATTCATTTTTCTAAAGTCAAAATACTGTTTAATCTGTTCTTTTGTATAGCTTAGCATGTGGTAATACCACTACAATTATCCCATACTCCAGTCTTTAACTGCTTTGTTGACATTTCTGAAATAACTAAAGGGTTACTTGTATTTCATTCATGGTAAACTATTTTACATTTTTAAATCGCTAAGATTTATTTATGACCCTTTTTAGGTAGCTAAAGGCTTAACATATTTGCGAGAATAAGATTTGCATGCGGTTTGTTCCCAGCAGCAAGTAGATTATATTTTTTGTTTTGAGAATATTGTGACCATAATGGCTTAGTTAGCTTGATGCCTTAAATTCATACTTTGAATCATGAATGATTTGGGTTTAATGTTTTATTTGAACAAGGTTTTGGCCTATCTGTTATAAGTTTATAGTTAGCACTTATCTTATTACTAGCGGACGACCGCGACTCTGTCCGCGAGAAAGTCTGTTTTGTGATAGTTCGAAAAAAAGTAACATATGTCCTTTTTCAGGCTCTATACTATCTCAATAGGCCAAGCCGCGAGTCAAACCCAGGACCTCCGTTATATAATTCTACCGCGCGTACCGTTCCACCACGGATCACCTCAAAATTTTATTAATATGTATTAGAAGTAAAAATCTCTCCATATGTTCACTGCGAGTGGCTATATTTGGACAGGAACAGGTTTATTGGTTGGTCCACTAATGCAGTAAACGTGGTCGCGCCGATAATGATCGCACAAACAGAGGGAAAGTCGCGTTTCTAAATTAGCACGTCGGGCGGATAGGATTGATAGCGGAGAATTAGCGGCTTTTGTTGGTCGCCACACGCCGGACCAAGCGCTACGGTGGCCATGCAGTTGGGCGTACATGAAAAACAATTTTTTCTAAAAAGTTCTTTTGTTATTTTTTTCTTTTTCTTTACCAATTATAAGGGTCACCCGAGAAGGATTAATCATGTCCGAAATAACATCAAATGATATTGCAAAACAACTTATTTTGTTGTGATAGGTACTAAAATAACCCAAAATACTTTATACTTGAATTCTAATTGATTTAACATTTGCATTCAATTATTTTATATAACATTTATGGTCAATTATAAACTTTTAATTTGTTTGTAATAGACAATAAATAAACCGAAATCAAAATTAATGTATTCTAAAAAGATCAAATACCTACAATTTAAGGCCGTAACAATTTTGACTTTGGCATAATTGAGGTAAAATCATGACGGATCTACCCGAGAAATTATTTAATCCAAATTAAAACGTACGTCGGAGAACTGGATTTATCTCCTTTTTTTGTTAATCATCTTCACACTTAATTATCTAACAACAGATAATAATAATAATTGGTGTAATTTAACCCGTAAATATGTATCTCAAATCCAGTGTTATTAAAAATACAAGTTTAAGGCTATTCTTACCAAACAAATCGTTTTCTTCTTTTATAGGACTCAGTTTCTATAATTCCAAAATGTGCCTATGATTTTTTTACTAAAATATTTTGTATTCCGATCTCCGATCAATAATAGTAGCAATTGATCGAAAATTCCGATCTTAATGTCTACAAAAACAGAGATCTAGCTTTCTTCGATATCGTTGCATTTTAAATTTTTTTGCTTATGAATTTGGTTTATCAGTCCTATCCTAGAAGCGTGTGTATCGTGGAGAAGCTAGTCAAACATCATTTAGCGCTACACATTACGCCGTTCCGGAACGATTGTGTTAGCACCTGCTTCTACGGCCCGATCTGCTCAAACATCTTATTAGAACTTCAAACGAGTCTCACATACATGGGATTCTGTTTGTTTGTAGGTACTTTTTTAAGTAACAATTGATTCAGATATCGTAAAGTGTTAAAATATATGGTTTGTATATCCTTACTTTTACATAAATAGTTGACAGACCAAGTAAGTGACCCACCCTGATGATAAGTAGAAAGTACCACGTCTTGCACGTCCTACAAAATGCCGCCCTCTATCCAGTAATCTGCGGCGCAGTTGTGAAGCCTGGTGAACCTTTTAGTCCGTAGATCCGATACACGTTGAGGTCTCATGGTATTAAAATGGCGACCTCGCACCAGGCAGTTCAGTGTTGTTCGACTCCCAAATAGGTGGACCGATGACAGGTTACTATTACTTATATTATAAGAGACTTATGTTGATGAGTGGAAATCGATTGACAATTATGATGATAATGCCCTGTAGACCGGAATTAAAAGCACGGCACACGGCCGTCGGACGAGATATATCACATAAGTCTGCTATTAGTAAAATGTATTTCCAACGCCTAAAACTTTTGCGTAAGGGGTCAATAATATGTCAATTATTTGCACCTGTTACACATGATCATTTAGCGAGTGTTTCACTGTCCCAGGCACTTAGGATTCGCGCAATGTTTGCTCGTCTAATATCCCGGTTACGTGCCGGTGAGAGTGAGCGATAAATGATCATAATTTGTCCACTTTTCGATATAGAAATGTTTGCACTACATGCGTAATAGTATGTTTTATTGTGTCTCAAAACAGTTTGGTTAGCAACCGTTTAGTGTGTGCCAGAATCGGAGTGAATACAAATCTATAAGTATATAAATAAATACATTTTGTTTCTAATGACTGGCCCTATGAGGTTTCATGAGCTCGTGATCGAGATCGCTATGAAAAATAGAGACTTTATTTCTTTTAGAAAATTCCGAGTTATAACACTTAATCTGGCCTTATAGATGGAGGGATAGATATTTAAACTGATCAAAATGATTAAAATAAACTTTTTATATCTGTAATAAGAGCTCTTTAAGGGTTGTGTGGTGACGCATAATAAGTCCCAAGTACATATTCCTCTTACACTCTCTAAATTAGAATAAAATAAATTGGAACCCATTAACAAGAGATCATAGCTAACCACACCGTACCAACTGAAAGGTTAACAACGAAAGTAATCTCGGAGCAGTAATGAGAGTGTTGCGGTAACGCATCGACACCGAGTATCATTACGACAAAAACCCGCGAAGCGACCGAAAGTTTACTCCTCCTGACCCTCCGAAATGTAGCGATAATATCGCACATCTGTTGAAACGTACCGTCAGCATTCAATCAGTACTTTACCTTAAAGAAACAAACCAATTTTAAATCAAATAAATAAATATAATTATATGTAATCCTGACCTGAAAAATATGGATTAGTTGAACTAGTAGATCGTCTCTCATATAAGTACGGCCCTGTAGAGGGCCGTTAATAGGCTGGTAATGATGTACTAGTAGAGCTTTTCAGTATTTTTAACCGACGAAAAAAAACGGAGTAGGTTCTCAATTCGACACGTATATTTTTTTTTTATTTTTATTTTTTTTTATGTATGACCACGCTTTTTACAGAGTTGTCCGATTTTGATAATTCTTTTTTTATTAGAAAGGGCATACTTCCAAGATGGTCCCATTGTCATCATGTTAGGATCGAATGATGATATCCTGGGGAAATTGAAGGAACTCTCTACAAATTTTGGAGTCACGCTCCAAGGTTTCTACTTTAAGGACGTTACCTAGAACCCACAAACTGCTTTACTACGTAAAATAAATGTTCCTTAAACTTTGCTGGCACCGACTTCATAGATATGCTTAAGTAAATTAAAGCAATTAAATGACACAGTTATTTTTTACTTTTTAGTGCGTTTTGAGTCGGTTCTATTTTTTGTTAAAATTTTTTTTCAGTATAGAGCTCATCCGAAAATGTATCATTACCATACTTACTTATGCTACAAAGCAGCATTCCTGTATTCAGAAGAATGCACAAAACTAGGTTTAACAAAGAATCATCATTATCAGCACGTAGGAATATGAAACATATACCTTTGCTTCTCCAGTACCAGTTCACAGGTTAAAAAGGTTAAAACATACCATGGCTTAAATTAAACACCCTACACCTGTGGTCAAATTAAAGCACAGCAAATACTCAGAAAAAGTGGTGCTTATCAACTTGAATAAACTATTAAAAGAAATACGCGTGAAACTATACCGTGGAGTAATTATTTCTGTACGTTTCTCTGATTGCCTTCTAGGTAATTTGATGACTCAATAGTTTCTATTAAAATGTATTTCAAAAGTTTGTTTAAAAATTCCACGCTCGATTTTTTCCGGATGGATTTGTGGTTTCGGTTTAACGTTACGTAAAAATATGGTATATAATAATTATTATTGTTACGAAACTTTGTTAGGTATTGTTAATTAATCAGATTGTATGTATTTTTGAGGACCTCCGTGGCACAGTGGTATATGCGGTGGATTTATAAGACAGAGGTCCTGGGTTCAATTCCCGGCAAGACAGATTGAGATTTTTCTTAATTTGTCTTGGTCTGGTTGGTGGGAGGCTTTCGCCGAGGCTAGTTACCACCCTACCGACAAAGACGTATCGCCAAACGTTTGGCGTTCCGGTACGATGTCGTGTAGAAACCGAAAGGGGTGTGGATTTTCGTCCCACTCCTAACAAGTTAGCCCGCTTCCATCTTAGACTGCATTATCACTTAACATCAGGTGTTATAGCAGTCCAACTTATAGTCGATAAAAAAAAATGTTAAAATTTTATTGCTTGTGTTATTTTTTATCCTAAAATTCATAACCTGCTTCTTTTCATGTCGTTAAATGGTCAGAACGCTTAATCTTTTTCACTTTGTAGTCGACCCTACTTCCTGCTATCAAACATGTATTTTAATTGAAGTTGTTAAAGTCAAAGCCACGACGCATACAATCGCGCCTAGTAAGAAAATAATTCTTTTAGAAAATAAAAAAAATAAGGTTGAGTCCACAACATTTAGAGAAAATTTACCTTAATATTATAATTCTATTACATAACTAATAAATTAATTAAACAACAAAATTAATTAAACTTGACTGTCAACGGTACCATCGGGTCACAACACACGCGCCCAAATCGCGTGTGACCTTTGCACGGCATAATGAAGCTTAGCTATTAGGCAATAAAACACATATTTACATAACCAAACGACCTGTGAGCTTACGTTTATCAAGCATTTATCTTAAAACAATAACCATTTTAATTCTGTGTGAAAGAGGCGTTATCACACAATGTGATCATTGATAATTTTTTATGGGCTTTGTTCTGTGGCCAGATAAAAGATTGTTTCGATTGGATATCTGGCCTCCATTGCCAATGGTACGGGTAAAGGTTCAATGGTTGATCTTTCTCATTCAACTGTGTGGGATTACTTTTATACTTATCTTTTAGCACCTATAATACCCTAATAAACCTTTCTGTCAGCATAGACTTTCTTTCCAAAATAAAATGCCTGAAGATCGTGATGTCACATCTTCGTGCCTTAGAGAGCATAATCTATAGGTCCCGGTTGTTATCTATCCCGGTCAACTGGTCAAATATTGTCACCCTATCATCTTTCTTATAACGAAGGATATATTCTGTAGTAGTTCAATCAAATAAGCATCAGCCTATATAAGCAAGAGTAGATTACGAAACTCTATCATTATCGAATTATAATATTTAATAAGCTTTTTGCTTTTTTTTTAAATTTAAAATGTGACGATGACATTTTTGAAATATTCGAAAAAAGCTGTTCTTAGCTTTGCGTTTAAACACAACATCGTATCTGAAGTTAATTATGTATTATACACATACGTCCACGATATCCCCGTAGATAAATCATCAAATAAGGAATTGAATAGGGGAATGTTAAACAATATGTAGATTAGCATAGCGGACGTATGGCTTGATTCCTGCAAGCATCTCTCTGATGGCCCGATTGATCTTGAATCAAGTTTTCATTGACGTGGAAAGAAGCCCGACCCGACCACGTCGAAAACTTATACGGAAGCACCCAGTTTTTGAATTGATACAACTCATAATACAAGCCCATACAAACTATCTTGAATATAATAAATAATATTTTATTAGTTTACCGACTGTGGCTATCCCGGCTGATGGCAATCGCTCCATATTATAATGATACATAGAAAGATTACTTTGATATTGTTCTGATCTGGTGTGATGTCAAACTTTGATGCTCATCTCATATAAGAGCATACTCATCATTATCAGCCAAAACGACTAATTAAAGGACCAGGCCTTCCGTCTCATAGAAGAGGGTGTTGGATCTAAGCTTCATATAGACGCAACACCATACTTCTGTAAGTGTTGGCAAGCTTTAGGGTGATAAGGTTTGATTTTGTAACGATCACAATCTGATGCCAATGACAATAATAGTCGGGAGTCGACGACTTAACGTTTCTATTTGAATTTACTATTTTCTGGGAAAATAAACTTTTAGTTTGACAAGACGTTTTGATTTTAGGAGATGTATGTAAAAAATATTTTAGACCAACTTATATTATTGCATTATATAAATATGTTCCACAAGTATGCTTTTTAAGTATTTAGCAAGAAAACTTCTGTTGCTAGTTTTGTATGGTCACAGAAGCTTGTAATGAAAGCACCTCTAGATCATATGGTAATCTAATTATAGTAATAAAGTAGCAGTATTAGTAGTTGTTCCTAATGGCTTCCAAAATGTGACCATCCTATGCCTACTACACAAACACATATCTACTAGCAATGCTAATAAACGCTTGTAAAAAGGCATCTCTAGTTTATAGCACTAAACCAAATATCGGTCTCTATAGATCATAGTATAGTTAATCAGATCTTACAGATAAAATAACACTTGAACAGTAAATATTTATAAAACACTGTTAATGAATTCGCATTATCTATTTATTTTAGTTGTAATAGCGAGAGATATTTCACAAGTACAGCTCAAACGGCGTGCGAAGTGTTCTGTATTTTAGTGGTTACAAGAGATTTTCTTCTAATAAACTGCTAAGTGCCTTGCGCACACATCACGCTTTATATAACGTTGACGTAACTGAGTGTTTTCATATGCTTAATAATTTGGTAATAATGAATATGACAGTTATATTAAGCTTTTCCTCCGTAGATTTTATTACACAAATTTGATTGTGAATGATTGTTTTTCTAATGTACAGACAGCTTATTGCACGTATGCCTTAAGTTTATTACAAATACTTAATAATTGATTTGTTTTTATTTGTTGCCATACTATGCAGATAATAGGATACCAACTCTCTATATATTGATTGTTTGCTTCTCCTTTTATAAATCTAGTATTTTTATTAACAATGAGTGCAGTGTGTGGCAAATAATATTCTACAAATTTTTAAATTAATTTATGTCTTAATACATTATTATACAACAAAACACAATTTTTTTAAAAAATAAACAAATATTTTTCCTATAACAAATAAAAGAAAACTTCTATTCCATGATGTGGGATAAATTGTAAATAATTGGTACGAATAAAATTTTGACTGAGCTAAATTTAACATAAGACAGTTTTGTCTTACAATTGCACAGACACCAAAATAGGTGTAAGTACAAGCTCGATATTTGCATATTGGTTACTTTATCGCGTGTTCGATTATGTCGATGTATTTTCGAGGTTCGAACTATTTCAACACACGATTAATATTGGTTAACATCGATTAACATGTATTGTTCGAACGTAGCTCATTGGTTACTCGGATTAGCTCATTATGTGTTTAGTTGTGACCATGTTTTAGCGTATGGGTGTTTCTGATGCTTGTTTGAGTTTATGTTACTCAATGTTACAATAGATTGTTAATGTTTCAATGTTATTGTAAGGATATTTTATTGATTCTTAATGTCAAACAACGACTATCTGGTACTTATTTGTTATTTTAAATGCTTATTTATTTCAAGTAAGTTTTCTTAACACTAAAATAAAAGAAAATGTCTTTTTAATTGATTTCGGCTATAGAGCCTATCTATCGGTTATCGGAAAACACTTTTAGCCTAACCCAGTTGTTGATTAACATCTAATAGTGATTTTTTCACCTCAAACACAACAATTATCACTTAAAGCTCTCGTACTCGCAAAGAGCAGCAGAATGGTAAGCTCAAAATAGTCAACCCTTTTTTCTTAGAAGGATTTGCGCAATGGTCCATTAGAAATATGCAAATGTGAATGACCCTAGTGAAGTAGTATAAGTAGACCGGAATCCAAACTTTGATATCACATATTTAGTATATAATATTACGTATGGATGCATTTAAGTGACCTTGAGCTTGAACCATGGTGTGAATCCGTACGGAACGTAACATTACGTACGGCGTGTGCAAGTGGGCAACACTTACGGACGTAACACACAATAGCGCCAACAATAGCGTAATACGTCCGCGGATAAGAGTGAAAAACTTCGCGCTCCAGTTCCCACGCCGATTGTACCATCTGCCCGAGTCATAGACTGAAGCGATTTGATTCATCGCTTCTAGTAAAATCACTGACTTATTCATTATTATTTTTTAATATTATACTTGATATTAGATAAATAAATAAATGTTTGCGATAATATGTCGTACACGTGTGAAATGTTATTTTATTAACTAATTATCTAATAATAACAGTTAGTAGATAATAATCGAATGAGATAAAAAATACTAAAGTAAAACTTTTGTACGCCACCAAACGCAACACAATGAAACTAAACAGAAGTAGAGATTAAAGACGACAGGCCACACCAATTTCACTAAGGTTGATTGGAATGCTAGCTTTATATTATTCCCTTTAGTGTTTTAGACTGTGAAGAAGGATCTTTTGAAGTTCTAGCTGTTTCCTCGATATGATTTCTAGCTAGTCAATAATATTTTTCAGTAATCTTTCTTTTCGTCGTAACTTTCAAATTTAGTATTTGTTTTTCAAATTTATTATAACCCTAAAAATACATATTGAAATAACGAAAAATACATCCATATCGGAGAATTTTTAGGAGGATGAAAAAGTACGGCTTAAATCCCGCTTCAATCCAGCACTCACACCGTAGCGCAACCTTGATCTTGCTCGCTGTAATTATCCACGAAGGCACGCACGCGCGGTGACGTCACGGCGCCGCACCGAGCTTATAATGCGGCCAAATTAGCGTATTATCAAATAAAGTGCACCGCAAAAAACGTTGCTTTCACGCTCCGTTGATTTTTAGTGGTCAAATTTTATGAAGATCTGGTTTTACGACTATTTCGGGATGGATATTGTTGGTTTTATATTTGATGTGCGCTGAGATGAGAATCTTAAATCTCATTATTTAAGTATTTAAAAATTATAATGTTTTTGAAATAGGATATCTGTGTTTCGTTTCAAAGGTATGAGCTCAGGAAAACTGTACGACGTTATTCTGAGCTTTGTTCTGTTATGATGACTAATGAAACAAAGTTTTAACGAATACCTAACATTAGTTGATTTATTCTCTAACTTCTATTTTTTAAAGGATAAAGTGCAGTGAGTCGGTTTAGTTTTAGTACTTTTTACATTGTAACTTCATCGAAACTATAATTTGGAGGAACTTTTTTCATAGAAACTCGTTGGGCATATATTTTAATGATATGGAAAATACTGGTGATAGTTTAAATTGTGTATTTTCATTGAGTAATTAAAAACAATGTACTTTGTAGTTTTACCTTTTAATACCTGTATGTTACCTCACGGTTTTGAGAAAGTAATTGCTGTCACCAAATAGTCCAATAGGTCATTACACTGGTTATGTACTTGCAAACACTAAGATTTTTATGGTCTTAGTGTTGCGGCAGTTATCCATTGGGGTTTAATAATAATCTATAATTACATAGGAGATGATGTTTGCGTCTAGTGGTATGGTAATATTATGTATGTATAATAAACAAGCTTTTTCACTTAATTAAAATTATATAAAGTGCAAACAATTAAATGATACCGTGAAGTGACTACACAAAAACTTAATAATTATCATATTATATTAAAATTTAAAGATAACTAATTTATGTTATATGTAAAATTTACTTTTTGCTATAAAATATCATGTAACGTGTCGTTTTTGGCATATTACAGTCAAATATACGAGTTACCTAATGATTAGGGTTTTGAAATAACGAAGTTGTTGGCGTATGCTACTCCTTTCCTTGGACGGAGCGTAAGCCAAAGCCCGTCAATCTTTGCAGTTTCTGTCGTCAAGATTAGAGTGTGATGGCTGTACATGGTTAGTTTCAATATGTAATTGATAACTATTGCGTTACGGTCTGAATCTAAAGGATCTGGTTCTTTAAATGAGGTTTACCACGTAGCATGTTGAAGGGTGCAGGGCTCTATTCGCCTCACTGCTATTTTTAGCTTAATTATTAGTTTTAAAAATACGTTGTAAGTCCGCATAGTAGATATAGAGATAGATTAAAATTTAGAATAGAAAATACTACTTCACTACTGCTTTATATGCCTTTATTTCTACGAGGACGGTATTTATGCAAGTAAAACTGCAAAACACGGCTGATTATGGTACGGATTTGAATTTAATCCAATTAATCTTGACCGTAATCTCTCTCCGAGCACCTTGATCTTGCTGCAATTACAATGTACACGAGAGCAGACGCGTCGGTGTGACGTCACGCCATTGTTGTTTTTTAATTACTGCACTCTATAAGAGGTATTGTTATTTCTCGCACCGTGAACTAGATTATGGCGTTTCGCCTTGATTATTGCGTAACGTATAATTTTATTCATTAATAGATTTATAGTATTTACACTTAGCAAACGCCCACGTCTCCTTCCGCGTGAATTTCGGTTTACTGGAAACTTTTTATTTTTCTCTAAAACTAAACTACGCTCAAGTTCGGAAAAATTAATAGATATATGAATATGATCAAAGTATAATTTTTGTTCGATTGTCTGCAACTTTGCATGTACTCCCAAAATGTACTTTTAATTTACTTTAACTAACTGAAATTAACAAGAACAAACAGATTATTAAGTAAAAATGAAATAAAATTTATAAATGAATTGCATTCCTCTGTATGTTACAACAGTCAGAAAAATGTATTGTAAGAGCATTCATATGAATTAATTTTTGGCTTTGATGCAAAGATCGTTGCAAAAAGTTTGATGCAAAGATGTTTATATTAGTTGAATTGTAGTTTAACGGCGTATCGTCGTAGCGCGGGGTCTCGTCAGATGATCGCCGGCTCAAAGAAGAAAACACACGAACAGTAATAACAACATTCAATGGGCGCGATTACGCATATGTAGAGAAGATATAAATAATTTCAATTGAATGCGAGTTGCGATATTACGTCCAGCGGTCACTCTGAACCGTCATAACGTATTTCACAATTAATAAACCGATACAATACATAGAAATATGGGCAATGGTGATCACACACTTGTAATTTAAGAAGCCATTTTTGATATTCTAAAGATATGGCAAATATTCTTAAAAATACCGTAAGCACTGTGTATGTATGCTAAAAATTAAAACCATAACCTAGACAATTTAAGCATATTAGTGAAGATATACGACATAAATATATATGTCGTAAACTCGGACGTAGAAATATAATAATAAAACAGATGAAAAATAGTTGCCTACAAAGATTACTAAATAAAATAAGTGTTATAAATAAGTGTGATAAATTAAAACTCGAGTGGATGATTGAAACGAAGCGTAAAATAATGAGCGAGCTTCTAGCGTCTGTTTGCTTTTCGTGAGTAAGTAAAAGCAAGTAGGTAGGTAGGCCTCTAAGCTATACCTCATCACTGCATTCAATCAGGCATGACTATAGTCAAGCGCAAGCTTATTTATTATAAAAAAAGGTAGCTACGGCACGGATAGGTGTGCGATCAGCATTAATAGAAATAGGAGATTCACGGGCAGCGCGAGGCGCAGGCAATCTCACCGGACTGACAGTACAATGCGCTCAGGTGTTATTTGTGAGAATCAATCACAGAGCGCGACGCGGCGCGGCCGTAAAATTGAAATTCAATAGTAAATGTCAACCGAGTTATTGCTACTTATTGTATGCGAAGAGCCGCTGGAATAATTTGGAGGAGGTACACTATAACATTCGCTCATGTGGATTCCAACAGTCATGAGGGCAGGATTTCCCTCAACTTCGTTGACGTCTTTAGAAAGACGATTCCCCTCCTACTATAGTTCGATTGATGGTATAGTGGATGGATCTAAAGTAGCTTCGACTAGGAACCTTAAGGGACAATATAAAGCATTCAGAATGATTCATACACCAATAATAACGTCCAGATTAACGACGTAATAAAGAGGTAAAGATTTGAATATTTCTAAACTACTTCGATTATTTCCGTTCACTGTGTAACGGTGATTTACTTTAAAAACTCCTAAGATTAGTAAAGAGATTAATAAGCTTTGTAATGAATGGCTTTAAGTAGTTTCTAATCGCTGTTAATTAGTTACAGGTAACGGATTTGATAACGAGAAGAAAACAAGAATAAGTTTCTTTGATATTTACTTTTAAATTAAAGCGCATTAGATATATTCTTTTCGTATATTAAACTTCAGTGTATAAGATAAACACCTGAGAGTATTTTTGGTATTTCATTACATACTATTTTGTATAGCTCTACTCTTGACAATATTTAGACTATACAATAATTACAGAAGATGTTTAACAACTAAAGTACATACTTTATTAGGTTATGCAGTAAGTACTTCATTCTGCGCTAGCTCTTCGCCTACAGGTTATTGCTACTTATTACGTTTGATTGCGTTTTGTGTCGACGACGCGTGCCCGATACGACATTACTTCGACCTGCCTTTCTATTGGCTGTTTACAGGTGCGTGTAACGGATTGTGTAAGTGCTATTTGTCAGGACATTTAATTGCGACGGAGATGAATTATTGCTCTGCGGGTTCAATATTCTGTTTGTAAATATCGTAGTTTTGAGATCTGCAGATTCTTGGCTTTTATGGAAACGTGGATTATCTTTTGAAATACGAAAAGATAGGATCAGGATAGATAATGCTAGCCAGTTAATTGTGAGAAACTTCTTAATTGAGAAACCAATGGGTAATAAAGTAAGATGTTAATATGTTAAATGATAGAAATACTACTTGATAACGTTGCGATAAAGGGAGGAAATATCTATGGCTAACGTCAAGTGTTTAAGAGTATACTCCTAAAATATGATTTTGCATCTAAGGCTAATGTTAATTTACAGATGACAAACTTTTAAAAAATTAAGTAAGTTTTTTTTAGTATTAAGTTTAGTTGATACATTTAAATATTATTCTCTTACTGCTTTAACACGTTCACTGCGAAGCGAGGCCTAAATCACCCCTGATGCAACTTCCCTGTGGTGCGGCAAGGAAAAACGTGAGTTTCTCTGTCGTGCGAATGGCATAGCTTTGGTTTGGTCCAGTGTAGGAAAGAGATAAATATATATTTGAGATGCTCTAATGGTTCCGTACTCGGTGGTGTACCTACCTTGGTACCGGATGTCTAAGGCCTCGTGCCGCACTGAATTAACATAATTTTAATGCAGTGCGGAACGAGGAGTACCGCACCCAACGCGAGCTTCCCGCGACCAGTGTTGTGCATTACGTCGATTGGAGAGCACGGCCTTTTACAGCGCCGAACATGTCTAAACGATGTCGGAAGAAGTTAATTTTAAAAAACTCAGAAACAGAGCCCGAGGCAGAATAAATAGGACAGTTTCTTTTCTACTTCTGGTTGCCTTTTTTTTCTATTCTGTGAACCGCATTAAGATTTTCATATACAAATAGATAGATAAACCTTATGCATAAACCGTGATCCATTATTTTCCAATAATAAGTCTGTAATAGGTGCCTCTTAATGGTATAGAATGGAATGCTTCGTGCGCGAGTCCGACTCGCACTTGGCCGGTTTTTTTTCTGTATGGCGCCTTCAAGCACAATTTAGATTATAAAAAAAAATGTATCCTTTGATAGCTTTGTGTTGTTTTGCCAGGTTTTGCCCTTGAAACGATCTAATGAGATATAATTGATCAAAATCGGTCAAGTCGTTGCGTAGTTAAGACAGTTTAAAAACGTCGATATTATTTTTCCCATCACTAATCTCAGCGAAAATTTGCCCTATTTCAGTGCGTTACGAGGTGTATAAGATCCCATATTTTGTTTTGCTAATAATTCCTAAACTAGCCATCAGATCCCGGGGCGACGGTGGATTAGGGTTCATCAATTCACTGTCTATATCAATAAGGACCAAAATTCTCATTTATCTTTGATTTCGCGCCAGAAAATGGATTTTAGTCTGTAAAAGGAGGTGGGGTCTAATAGACCGCGTGTCGCCCTAACGTCTGGTCACGGTACGGGCCGATTATACCTCGTGCCGCAGGAACGGAAAGTATGCGAAAATTGGTGCCGCAGCGAACGGGTTAAATATTATTTATTATAACACACAACAATATTAATCGTTGCAAACCATTTTTTTGTTGGACAAATTTTATCTGCATTAGTGAATTATATTTTTAATCTGAACAATGTAGAGTAATTTAAGTTTTGAACTCCTAAGATGTTATCAAAGTAAACGGAGCTGGCATGAAGTCGAATGAGTTCATTTGAGAGCAATTAATGGCTTATTACCATAAAATTAGAATTATTTTACTCCATTTAAATACTAACAATATAGTAAATATGGTAATATAATTAATAAAATTGCAACGTTAGACTGTATAACAGAATAAGACGGAATTTTTTGTTTTAATTTATTTAGATTTGCCCTCGTAATTGGATTTATGTTTTTGTGACATTTGAATGGCATTATCTCGGTTTTTACTTTTTAATTTTATAATTCGTTGAGCGCAAAAACCACCTAGGTTTTCAATTGCGCAATTGTTTGTTATTCCAATTATGTAAAAATTCCAACTCCTATACCTTTATTGTCACAAAGAAAAATTACATTAGATTTACTCGTACGTAAATTGGTATGGGTCAAGCCAAGTAGTTAAGGCCAAAATGTTAGAGTCAAATTTTCAGCTGAATATTGATTGACTGGTTATGATTTTTTTAGCACTATTTCAGAAGTTCATCTTTTGTAACTTGAATTAAAAGCTGGGAAACAAAATATCTAATTAACTAAAACATACATGATGTAATAAGGTAGTTTGAATTTTCATAGTACTCACTGGAATACATTGAAAATAGTTTAAAAATTGATAATTTTCCTTGACTACTTGGCTTGATAATTTTCAAATTACTCATGCTTTTATTACAAAAAGATTTCACTTTAAGGAAGTCATCCTTTGATGATGGATGACATCCAAAATAACTGAAGTAATTTGCGATTCTTTTCCCATGAACGTTAATATTGTAAACATTGTTTGCAGTCTGTTTTTAGGAAAATAGCTCAACAAAATAAATTGTCTTTCACGTAAATGAAGTCAGGCAGACCTTGCTAGTTTCAATAAGTTGACGTAACATAATATTATTAGTTATATTCATCATAATAATATTAATCGTTTTCATAAATTTACTTTGTTTCTACTAATATATTTACAGCGTACGACAGTAAATCGTGTAGTGTAAATCTTCGTTGTGCAATCGCAGACTTTACGGCGCCTATAATCGTGAGGAACCATTTAATATGCTATTGCTTAGAGAAAATGGCTAACATGTTGAAAAACTTATAGATTTCCTTTGTAATAAGGAACAGGCAGAAAGTGCACATGATGTTAAGTTGTATATAATTGTCAGCTATAACAAATCATTGCGACTTATTTATATATTGTTTGTACGTCCGTAAGTAATTTTCTCAATAATACTGATCCGATATTTAATTTATAAGAAAGTTTGTAACGTAAGCTAGTTCATTTTTTTCTTGAAAAATAAGTTTTGATAATAACAGATTTTTGACGACAAAAATAACAATGCAGATTGAGTATATTAATTAATATTATTAGTACAATTCAAGTTAAACAGGAATCAATCTAGGGACTACATGAATAACTTTAAAAATTCAGAACATTCCGAGCGCAATAATATTTATTTAATAACGATACCACAATCATCAAAATCGATACCCCTGCTATTAAAAGTCGTAAGTAAACAAAGTTACAATACACATGACATTTAAACTCCACACAACCATGTTTCACCACTCGAGACGATTTCTCAAAAGCAAAAAAAAGTAAAACGTAATAACAAGCCTGTCAACAGAAACATTGACAAATTAAATATCAACATTTTACAAAGTTACGTTTGCATCTGGCAAAACGAGGACAGTAGTGATGTGAAAAGTGATTTATGTCCCGGCAACCGCAAATGTAAGTTTGTTGTGTGTGGTACCATCAAATTTTCGCTACAGTGTAATTAGAGATCGTCGAGTGATGCAAGTGGTCATGCGAACGGAATGATAGAAATCATTTTTGAATAATTGCGCACTTGGCACAATGAATAAGTGAATAAAGATTTAATAAGCGTTCTATTCAAATCAGGGGATTCGGATTATTTAAAATTTTGTGACGGATGATTTGAATGATTGAATAATTGATATTTTTTTTGGTAGTATGTGTAATCGGATGTAGTTTTGATATGTTAGACAGTTATCATCTTTGATAATAATAAATTCTAACAATTCTGTATCTCTGTAGTCTGTGTACATACAAAGCACTGTTTTTTATGTTTTATTAATAGTATTTATTCTTTATTACTTAAAAATGATTAACGCCATTAAATAATTAAAATGTTAAAGTTTAAAGCAACCTATTAAATCTTTTTAATTAATAAATTATTTCCATAACTAGTAAATTAAATAGGAAAATTAGTAATTAGGACTAAAAGTTATGATAAAAAAGAAAATAAGCCAATAGTGAAGGATCAAGCAATTAAACGCTTTAAGTTTATGAGATGGACCATACGATAATGAGTTTCGATTCGATTTAATTAAAATTAATAGTCGTTAACAGACTCCATTGTTAATTAATGATATATAAAGCTTTGCATGCTACTTGAGGGTAAGTGAGTGATACTAAACTAATGATGCTCTTTTTGTGTGACGGCATTGTTTGTGCCACATAAATTTATTAGTAACTGTTTCTTCGTGACTGTTTATCGACTTGTTGAGTATTATTTTAATTGACAAATGAATGATAGAGTGTATTTGAGTGTGTATAAGTTTTATATTGCATGTTTATGTAGCATTTGTAATATTGTGCTAAATTAAGGTAATTGCAGGTAATTCATTATTATTATATTATGGGCCCAGTACAGAGCTGAGACTTCATAGGAGAACAGGAATATTGACTTTTTAACTTTTAAGATATTTTAACTCACCATGCTTTTTTGATGCGGGTGGGCCAGCTTAAGGTGTATGTGGTAATTAAATAAAATTAGACTCTATATCGCTATCAGATGTGATAACTACCGGTGCCGACGGCTTAACGTGCTCTTCTGGGTATAACACAAAATCGGGGCTAAAATTTTTAACAGATAAATTCTTAAAAGAAAAGCTCTTATTACATTGACCGTTCCAGGACTCAAATCACAGTCAATATCATTTATTTTAAATAGGTTTAGTTTACTAGCACTCTTGAATCGTTGAGTTAAACTATTACACCTATGTAATGGTGATAATGTGATTCGGGACCTTAAAATGCAGCTCAAACCCGAAACCTTGTTATTCAAAGCCAAATAGACTAACCACTGAACTAACGAGTTAGTTATTGTTACAACAACACTAACTTCTACTACTGTGTAATTTTTTTTTGTTTGAGAACTTATGGTTTATGAATTGCAAGACGATAAATGTTATGTGTCTTTGTATGAAATAATGGCCCAAGCAAGTTTTATGGCAAATTTATCGAGAGCGTTATAGAAAATGTTACGTTTAGAGTGAAGTAATTCTGCCTATAACGAGCCAGGAGTTTGATAAACGACTGTAGTGCAGTAGAGACATCACGAGTGCTCAATAAAATGTTACTGCCAAGTCGTAAACAATGTCGCTAATGTAGAAATAAGGCCAATAATACATTAGCGATTCTGCACTGAGGTCTGTGCTCTCTTATGCAGCCTAAGCCTATCATGCTTTAGGAGCTGGCGAGCTTTGAATTCTAAACGAAATACTAGTAACAGTAAAAGTAAATCTGAACCCTAAAGTAATGATAATGTCAGCTATATGAAATAGGTAAGAAATAGATACAGAAGACACTCAATTTTTTGCTTTTTATCTCCCAAATATAACTTTCGACCAAAAATATAATCGTTTAAATCTTACTTTAATGTCTATGTGTCTTATAAGATGCCTATCCCCTTTAAAGTTCAAGGTGATTAAAGTTTAGGTAAAAAAAATAAATTTGAATTTTTTATTTTGATTAAACATGGGAGTCGTATCTTGGACAATGAGAAACTTTGTTTTAGTGTGCACTAGCTCAAATACCCTATAGGGTGAGCCGTGTTAACCGGCGAGATCCCACGAGCGCGCACGATTCCGCCCGAATGAAGTCGTACAAAATCCGTGTTTGTACGTTTGTACCAGAAATGTACCATCCGGAAGATTCCCACAGCGACATGGGACGTAAAATTATAATCACCGCCGTAAAATGTTCCATCGATTACTTCGATGTTTAGTCGGGAATCGACAAGTTTATGTTTAGAGGAAGTGGATTTTCTTGTTGTGAAATACCTGTGAAGACAGACTTCATTTTGTTACTATAAAAAAATTTGATGAAAAACTAAAACTAGTAAAATCGTACTAAAAAGTAAAAAATTACTGTGTCATTTAGATAGATTACTCGCATGCCGTAAAAGGAGGCGATATAGAGCTTAGACACTTATACTGTATATACCATCACCATTAGTCTAATTTAACAGCCCGATATTACTGACGGCCGAGTGGCGCAGTGGGTAGCAGGGCCACTTCTGCGTCCTAGGCTTTGGGTTCGATTTCCACATATGAAAAATGTTTGTGTGATGAGCGTGGATGTACTCCAGTGTCTTGGTGTTTATCTATATATTATAAGTATTTATATATAATATATATAAAAATATTCATCAGTTATCATAGCACCCATAACACAAGCTACTTACGAGTACGCTTACTTTAGGGCTATATAGCGATGTGTGTAAGTCCTATAATATTTCGATTCTCCAATGCGGGTTGGTGGGCTTAGGGTGATTATAAACTTATGTTTGTGTACACAACTATAACGTCCTTTGGTAGAGAATTTACTCATAAGTATGCAAACAAATGCAAACCTTAAAGATAAGAGATGGCGTTTTGAAAAATGTTTTTACTTATTCGTCAGTATAAGAAAAATGTTTGGTTAACGGTTACAAATGACTGTTATTAAACCAGACTACTAATTAAGGCTTTTATTTAAAAAAAAATTGTAGATTCCTATAAAAACAACACGTGCCCATATGTAATACGAATGGCAAAAAAACATGTCCGTGTAATTATTCTATCGCGTATTATTATTTATCAACATGACTACGTTTAATTAGTTGTATAATTTGTTCGCCGACATGCATAGCGTAGCGTGGTGGGTCTCAGCTTCATATCCCTTCTGCTTTAAGGCGGGAGGCCGTTAATAGGGAGATAAATATGATCGTCACTTGGTAATTTTATCACCAACAGGACTGCGATAATTAGTTTAACAGCACAAGAATGCATGAAATACGCTATATTAATTAAATTAATCCGTTTCACAGCACTATGTGAATAATTACAAAAAAACATACTATATTGGCTGTTATTTACATATATGTCTGTGTGTTGTACGAATTTATTTTTTTATTCATTACAAGCTAGCCCTCACAATCCAATGTAACCTAAGATGGAAACGGGCTAACTTGTTAGGAGTAAGTAGTATGAAATCCAAACGCCTTGCAGTTTCTACACGTCAATGTAGGGAACGTTTAATCGCTTGGCGGTACGTCTTTGTTAGTAGGTTTGTAACTGGCTATGACTGAAGCCTCCCACTAACTTAGAAGGACCAATTAAGAAAATCCTCTGATAAATAAAGGACATGGCCGGATTCTGCCCCCAAATTGAATATAATTTGCAATTTTTTTTAATATGTTAAAAAAAATAAAAAAATAAAGCAATATATAAGACAAAAATTATATTTTTCTATAACATTCGAGAAATACGTTTTTTTGTTTATTTTGGATATTTCTTTGACTCGCATTAGCTTATGAGTTTGGATACACATATAATACATATTCTAACTGTATTTAGGACTTCAGTTTGTAATTAAATATAAAAATACGACTAACAAAACACTGTAAACTAAACAAAATATCATAAACGTAATTATAATAATAAAATAAAGATTTATGTTTTTTTTATTGTATAAATATATTACGATCGTTGATGCGGCTGCTCACAACCACGCGACATGCAAAAGAGTGAACAAGTATCCGATCGTATTTTGACAGATTGGAAATGTTTTTGAAATGTTTTGTTTGTATGGAACAGCCAGATGTTATGTAATAATAATGATCGGGATGAATTAATTCGCTTTGATAAACTAGAATAAATGTTTAGTACCAACTCAATCTCCTTATATAGGTACCAATGATCTTACCCCATATAGCCTAACTATTGGACCAGTGAGGTATTATTTGCTACTAACTATATAACACTTTGGTAAACGACAGTAAAATCATTGCTATTTATAATAATTAGGCGCCTTTTTGTAACATGTTATTGAAGAGTCTCGAAAGTTCTTTGACCATAAAACTTAAAAAGCGGTATTCTAATACTCGTAAGCTTTAAAATAAGGTACTATATGTCACTGCAAACGAATATTTTTTTCGGGGCACAGGTCCATACTCATTCCGGCCATGTCCGTTACATCAGTATTATTTATTAGATCTGTTTTTTTGTAATTTATAAATCCACGTAGCGAAATCTTTAGTTTTACTTCTAGAGTGGTAAATTAAATTGGGAGATACAATATTTTGTCAAATGAATCCATCACTGTACTTTAAGCATAATATACGTCAGTTGTAAATGTTCCCTTATTTCCAAATCCACATACTAGCCGGAGATTAGCAATACACAAAATAATACAGTTAACAGTTATGCATTTCAAATGGATTTTTTAAAAGAGAGCCAGTTTCCAAACAGTTGAAAGGTCTGTTGCGACAATTCTATGGCGTTCGCCGGTCGATGGGGCAACGATAATTTGTGGGCAATTAGTCTTTTCTAAAAGTGTCGAAACTCGTCGAGACTCGATGATGGATTGTGCGCTAATTATTTAACGAGAGAACTCACGGAAAATTGGATTTTTTAAAAAGCAATTAATAATGAACACTCGCTGCGGTTTCGCTCTCACAATGTTCGTTGGATTTTGGTTAGTGACAGATTTTTTACTTCTTAGAAAATTGGCTATAGTTTATGTGCACTTGAAGTGGGTGAGAGCTAAATCTCTATACAACCTGGTTAAAGTAGAGCTGTAAGTTTTATATTAGAACAAGTATCCAAAGCTGCTCTAGCAGGATCCTTGCAGATTTGGTTGGTCAGGGAAGGAAACTCGAGCAGAGGAGGTGAGCGTTGACCGGTCACTAAAGAGTCCCGGATCTAGGTTTACTACACCCGTATCACAAATCTTGGACTCTGCTCGGAATTTTTCTCTTCCACATGTCGGACACGGCAACAGCACAATGAATCCATGGAATTCTCCTCTATAGAATTTTTAATACCTTATAATCGTGTATGAATTGACAACATAAAATTAGTTTGTATGTGTGTACATTTTACAATAGTCTGTATATGTAGTTTATTAAACTAGATTTTGGTCTTCGTGGCCAATATCTTCTTCAGATTAGCAATTTAAGTAAAGGAATTATTTGAAGAAAAATCCAATTACGTCTCGTGTTTTACTGACCCATCCGAGTTTGGCACAGCTCTAGATCTTATTATCGTTCAGTTTATACCTAACCTGTACAATACATCAATAGGGGAAATTGTAAAGATAATTAATTATGTCACGGTAGTTTCATTCTTTTTCTATTCTATATGTCTATTCTAAGATGATTGTACATATACTCCAGTCTCAATAGCTCAACAGTTTAACATTTCTTGCATTTATATTTAATCGGTTGTAGGTTCGATTTTTGCCAGCATTATGGTCTTTATCTTGTGACTTACTTGACAAAAATAGATAAATTATAGTTGGAATATTGTCAATGTTTTTTTACAAAAACCAAATACTGTAATTCCGTAAATTAAACATCCTCTTACGTCACGGTTACTTAGATTCAGTTAAATTACCTATGTTTCGTAAGGTCCGCCATTTAAGCCTGCGTATTATCTGAAATCGCGCGCCGAGTTATCATAATTCTGCCTCCATAATACGTTATCTCGCTTTTCCAACAATCGTCATTGTGCTGCCGTCCCAACGCTTATTACCTGTTTAAGTCGAACACGAATGACACAGTGTTTTTGTGCGGTATCATTTAACCACGTGGGAACATCTCCCACGGTATTGTCTACCTCAGTATCGTTTTTATCGTTGTTTTTAAATAACTTGTACTATTACGAACATAATGGTCAATTGTTCAATTGATTTTTAAATGGGTCATAGTGATATGACGTTTTTATGCGTTTTATACTGATGTCAGAGATTTTGTGTGCGTACTTGCAAGGATTTATGTTAACTATGTAGCAATAAATTAAAATAGTTCAATGAGAATCGAATCTGGAACCCCTCGGCTTTGAGTTGGACCTCTTAACCGTGGATATATTGAAGGCTTTAAATGACAAGATGGTGGTGATTCAACGCGGATGCTTATATATTCATATAATTGCAGGCGGTAGTAATTTCTTATGTACTTTATGTAACAATAATTAGGTTTTTTGAAAAGATTATTACAGTACATTTCATACAGTACATACTTATACATTTTTATAAGATTTTAATCAAAGTAAATTTAAATTTTTTGAAGGACTTAAATTAATCCTGCAATAATTATTATAACATAGTATTTCACACATGAGTCCTTATTTTCATCTGTTAATGTTGTATCTGAGTTAAACATTGATGATTTTAACAATTATTTTGTATCCAATATTTCTTAATGGTCGAGATTGAGCTAAAATGTTTTAGGTTCAATGCGCACCCATGTCATTGTTGTCGTGATTTAGTATTAGTAGTATCATTTGTTAAAAAACAATTGGAAAAATGCAACAATTTTTATTTAAAATTTACGGTGTTTATATAGAGCAAACGTGATTTTCTGTTTTACTATGACCCATATAACTTCATTAATAAGTTGCAATTTTGATTCTTGACTTAGAAATTACAATTTATAAAGCTGTATCGGCAAATATACCACCAAGCTGTCCAATACAAGTATTACATCAGATCAGAAGGCTATGTGTAATTACAGGCACATGAGATCCTTATTCAGGTTGATATATACCAGGAGGCATTGTGCAGGACGTGTTCTTTACATATCTTGTGTGTTGAAGTGTTGTTCTACAAATATTTATAAACGTTAGTTTCTTATTTACTTCTTTGGGCCGTTAGTTTGGGCCATCAGTTATTACTATTAAACAAATAATTGCATTCCTTAAGCTATATAAATAAATATATATTTATTATTAAAAAATACTTTTTTCAGTACAAATAAAAAGTCAAAATTAATATAAAAGTAGATATTTACAATGAGAATAAGCTATCTAATTTTTTTACAAAAAGGCAAGTTGCCCAACACACTTGCAATACCTATTTCCCCGCCGAATAACAAGTTTTATTCTTCGTACCAGCTATTTCGTACCAGATGCATGTATCTGTTATTTGGATAAAATACAAGCGCCGCAACTACAGTCTTACGGTAACATTGAATATTTACAACGCTTAAGGGTTTGAGCATATTCAGCAGCTGTGTCAGCCGCGTGTGAGGTGCGCGATTAATATGACGTTATGTCGCGTCTCATGCGTCCTTTTATCATAATATAAAAAGTGCAAAATCATTATCATCATATAAAAAGTGCAATGGTCATGTAACAACATATGAAATCTTATCGTAATACTCAAAAAGTAAAAAAAAATAAAAAATATATAGTTCTCGAATATTCTATTCAAACCTATATTTATAGGTATAACGGAAACTACATAAAACGAGATACAAATCGCTTCCTTTTCCTCAAAATTAATAAAACTTTAATCCAGTAGTAGGATTAAAATTAGGAGTTTGGAGAAGGACAGGTAATATTTGAAACGGTATTGGACGGGACTGGAGCGCGTTTATGTCTTTTATATGGGATAATGAGTAATACCTAACGGGAATGATTAAAGATAAGTAACATTAATGTATTGGTGGGAATTAAAAAAAAACAACTTAATAAATAAGATAACAAAAAAAATTGGTTATCTTAAAGTTAACTTTAGAAATGTCTACTTTAATTTAAATCAAACTTTGAAACACTTAAGCTAATTTAATCTGAAACCAAGAGTAGGTAGTCTACTTCATTTTAAATTTAAATTAAAACTAACAAAAATTTTGTTAGTTTTTACATCATAGTAGTTATAATAAATATGTTATGACCTTCCCAAGCTTTAGTTTTCAACCAATTTACAAAGAGCAGGTGATTCTAAATTCGCTGCGTATTTTTTATGTGCTGCTGAAAATTCTCGAGCTATTTAATTGTATTTGAATTAGGTACATTATTAACTTCATAGAGGAATCTACTAATATTATAATGATCATTATCTGTCTTTTTTATTCCTATTCTCAGTTTTGATATTGCAAGTTTCGGCAGCTGGCATAGTATTTGAAGATGAGAAAATAGAGTAAGTTGTAATAAATTTATATGTCATCTACATTAGTCTATTCTTAGAGCCCTACAGTAAACGACTCCTATTATTATAAGAGAATTGGCTTAGAGTTTAAGTTTATTAATAATGTTTGACTCTTACGATTTATATTAGATGTTAATTCCTAACACCGACGGCTTTACGTGCTCTTTGAGATACGAGTCCACCTTCTTTTCAGTTATGGTTTAGGTTTCTACTGAATTTTTTTTACTTTGGCGGTATAACTCTATTCTGGATCTAGGACTCGAAACTAAGACTTTACGATCTAAAGCTGGATAAATCAACCACTGGGGTAATAAGATAGTTAGAACTAGCAAAAATTATGCTTAAACCTTGAAAGAGATAGATCTCAGATAGCTATAAAGAAGGATGCTGTGGGATAATATAAGTCGAACAAATTTAACATTTGCTTTAATTACCTTTTTTGCAGTTTAATATAATTTATGATTTCTAAAACTAAATAAATCAAAGGATTCGTTATTTTGGTAAATGTAAACAAAAACCGAAAGTTAATTATGAAGTTAATTTGCAGGAGGAAAAGTATGACTTAGATTTCAATATCTAGCGGTTTTAATTTTTGACTGAATTTTGAGTATGGTGGGTTCTTTTGTAATATGTCAGGTATTTTTAACGAAGTGATATCATAGAATGAACACTTACCTATTATCGATAATAGATATATTTTATCGCGCAAAATTTAAGAAGTATTTTTTTATTTAAATCTACAACTTTACTAAGTGAACAATGATTTTGTATAAAACCAATATCGTTCTTCAGTGAAAATGGATAAATAATTTGATGTAAATGAACATTTCTCCTTAAATTATGCGCTTTAAGATATATGTAATACAATTTATTATGAACCTATTTATTTATGTGCTGAAAACGTTATTACGAGTCATCTACTTTTACTTTATTTGTAAATGATTATTCTTAACCGACTAAAGAAAACGGAGGAGGTTCTCAATTCGACACGTATATATTTTTTTTATGTATGACCACGCATAACTATTTACAGAGTTGTCCGATTTCGATAGTTCTTTTTTTATTAGAAAGGGCATACTTCCATTATGGTTCCATAGTTATCATGTTAGGATCTGATGATGATATCTTGGGAAAAATGAAAAAAACTCTTCAAATTTTATAGGCACACTTGCAGCGATTTCGGTTTTTGTGTAGAAATCGGTCATATTGGCTAGGATTGTAGGTATATAGGTAGGTATTACTTACTAATAATATATTAAGTAGATGTGATAAGTTTTTTTTCTAATGTGACGGTGATTAGTTAAGTCTATAAATAAGGCTTCTAAGCATCCCTCGTTTATTATTTAGTAGTATATAATAATGCATAATTTTATATAGGAAGGATAAAAATGCAATCTGAAACTCCGATCATTATTTTATGATTGATATGACAATTAACAGATGTTCCGAAAGATAATTTTTGAGATTATACAAGTACCTACTTGCTGATTGTAATCGTAATTCATATGTACATAATATGAATATTGTTAATTTAATTATATACACAAAAACATCAAATCTACGATCTAAATATTGTCTGGGTAAGTAGGTTACATATTTGAAAATTTTTAACAAAAAATAGAACCGACTCCAAACGCACTAAAAAGTAAAAAAATTTTTTAACAAAAAATAGAACCGACTCAAAGCGCACTAAAAAGTAAAAAATAACTGTGTCATTTAGTTGCTTTAATTTACTTAAGCATATCTATGAAGTCGGTGCCAGCAAGTTTAAGGAACATTTATTTTACGTAGTAAAGAAGTTTGGGGTGAAAGTAGAAACCTTGGCTGGCACCGACTCCTAGATATGCTTAAGTAAATTAAAGCAACTAAATGACACAGTTATTTTTTACTTTTTAGTGCGCTTTGAGTCGGTTCTATTTTTTGTTAAAAAATTTTATTTCTTACTTTTTAGTGATTTATCGCCACGTAACGTACTCGTGCTATACTGTCATAGTATATTATACGGCACTAGTAGCCAAAAAGCTACTGATACCGAGACAAAAACCGAAATCGCTGTAAGCGTGCCTCCAAAATTTGAAGAGTTCCTTCAATTTCCCCAGGATATCGTCATCAGATCCTAACATGCGGACAATGGGACCACCTTGGATGTATGCCCTTTCTAATAAAAAAAGAATTATCAAAATCGGACAACACTGTAAAAAGTTATGCGTGGTCATACATATAAAAAAAAAAAAAATAAAAATATACGTGTCGAATTGAGAACCTCCTCCGTTTTTTTTCGTCGGTTAAAAATCAAATTACGCACCATATTTTATTTTAAGAAGTAATTTGAAATGTTATTATTGCTATGTAAATACGCGGATTTATACATTACGCACGTTATGGTATTTTGTATCTATGAGATACATAGTTATGAAATAACTTAATTAATTTATCAATAATTTGTCGATTTTTCGCAAAATTTTACAAAATTGATACGTATCATTACGACACTGGAGCACTGTCAGGAGATATCGATTCTATTATATTCACAGATTATAGTCGAATGATCTAAGTATAACATGTTGACCGCTATAATCTCCGCCTATCTGGTGAAATTAGTTGTCAATTTTCATTGAATAAAAGCATACATAACTGGTCTTATGTTTAAGAGTTGAAAAGTAATTACTATCTACACTACATATCTATCTGAAGTATAATATATCTTTATTCAAATTCAAATTTATTAATTTCAAGTAGATTTTTATACAAGCAAGCATTTTAAAAAGTCATACTGAGTAGCAAATCTACCACCGGTACAGAAAGGAGAGAAGAGAATCTAAATCTTATAATAACATTGATAATAAATTAATTTATATATTAAACTAGCTGACCCGGCAAACGTTGTTTTGCATTAAAAATTAAAAAAAAATTTAGATGAAAATTAGATAGATACAAAATTTGGTAGAAACGGTAATTGGAGGAATAACGAAAACTGTGACACGAGAATTTTATATAAGACACTTGAAATAATTATATTGTCTTAAATTGATATAATAAACCTAACAATCTTAAAGTATTGTTATATTCGTAACTTAAACATAATACTTTAACACCGAAATAAAAAAAGAAAAGAAATTGAATCATAAATCCTACAGAAAAATGTACATATAGATTACCTATATAGATATATTATAAAATGAAAACAGCTCTATATAATGATTTGCGGTAAAGCTTCAAATCCTACTCACCTTAAACCTCTTTGGTGTGTAAAGCCTTTAACAAATCCCACTGGCACTTCACTGGGTTCACAAGTCAATAGTCACCACTGAAACAGCTTACAGAATTGTCACAGTCACTTTCGAAACTCATATGCGCTAACTGAAAACGTAAACTCAATACACTTTCGTCTCTACAACCGTGTCAGATATGCATCAAACTTGTCAGATGCGATTAATAATTTAGTCAAATACTGTCAGTTTAGGGTCAGAAACAGGGTGGATATGTATTCATTTTTTAAATTTTTACGGATCATTTTACGTGTCAGAAAAATGGGTTCATAATTTGAGAATAGAACGTGCTGCTTCGGCAGCGCGCGCGCACGAATGCCTTTGGACTTCGGAGGTGTACACGCAAAGCTGATCGCTAGGTGGGCGTGGCGTGACTCTAACGCAACATCTATGTATACAGCCGTCTCTTTTGTTAATATGCTGTTTATGGTATATGGTTCTCGCTCTCTATCACTTGTGCGTTATGAAGTATGGGAGTGGGGGTTAACTTTGGCTGGATTAATGAAATGCGTTAGACCGTAGTAGGCTTAGCGACTTGCAATGTTTTATTGCCGTTTGTTTGGATGTCATTTCTTCGAAGAAGTATTTTGGATTTTGCGTGGTTTTTTCGTTTAATTCAATAAATTACATAAAAATTGAATTTTCATACAACATTTAATAATTGAAGAATAACTGAAATAAAGTTTGTAGATAGTGAAGTTTAATGTTATTTAAATATAATTTAGAATATCTGAAGCCAAATTAAAAATTTATTTATGAGTACCTAAGCTAATAAATATGTATTTTGAAAATTTATTATCCTAATTTGTAACAAACTTCGTTCAGCATTTTACTAAAGCTCAACATCAATGCTGTGTATTGGGTTTAAAAGTATGGCTTCAGTAGGTATCTACTTATAGGACGTGGCAATATTAAAATCATTTATTTCAAGTAGGCCGTTTTATAAGCACTTTTAAAATGTCAAGTCTGTCTATCGTAGATACTTAGTTACTCTACCACTGGTTCGGAAGACAGAGCCAACAAGAGATTTATTTAGATTATCCCGTTTTGTGTGTAGAAAGAAAAGCTTCCAAAAATCTTTGTAGGTACTGTACCTCAAATGTCTTGTGAAGAGTTGAGTTATTCTGGGACAGCATTTTTCTTTGTGTTATAACATACCAATCGACTTAGTCACTGGTTTGCATACATAATAAGAACCTCCTGTATTACCTACTGCTGACAAATATGAATTAATGTGCAAGCCATCTTTAGATAGGTAGATATCCTACCTATAAGGCATATAAAACCTGATCAGCTAATTGTCATTCAATTCATTTATATGCCATCCTACCTACTAACATCAAATGACAATAATCAATTGCGTTAACATGACTTTATGATAAAAAATTGATGATCTCTCTTGTAGCCTAGTAGTAGTAAGTAGATGTATGCAGGGGCATATGTAGATATAGGGTGTATATAGATACATATAGGAAGTCCAGATGAGGTAGAACAGCACACTAATAAGATGAAAATAATAATCGTGGTCTATTTATGTATATTATTGAATAATTTTGAGCACTAACACTTATTAAACCTCTGACAGACAGACAAGGTGACATGGGAAGCCATAAGATTTGAGTGAGACTCGTACATCAATAAATACTTGTGGACTCTCGGACCTCCCATTTGAAAACAATAGTTACACGGGTGTAACATTTAAGTATGTGTAAAGAGAGAGACTTGGATCAACTCTGTACACATTTCAAAGTTATCGAAATAGTTGACATAACTCTAAGTTACTTGTCAATACCGAATTAAAAAAACACTACATTGTAGGACATATGCCTATGTCTTAGGTTTAAAGCTCCATCTTCAGCTCACGAGGTTTAAATATTCATAGCAACATGAAACCAACATAGCCAGGGAGTTAATTAGCCTTTTGTGCATCCGATGCAAAATTTACAACTGTGCCCATATATAATGAGGTTTGTCTGGTCTAGCCATTTCTGTGCTCTCCGAGGTCTGCACTTGTGCCTGGGCACCGCTGGCACTGCTCTAGTTACGGTACTACCTGGCTCTAACCCTTCCACATAGAGTCCCAAAAATTTCTTAGTGAATGAAAATCTAAAAATACAACTCAATTTATTTTAGTTTGAAATGGTTATAAAGGTTTGAATAAATATTTTATTATTATTGTGTTATTGAACTGAATTTATGCACATACTGATCGTGCATATAATGTTATGATACTATTTGTAATATGATTATTTAAATGATTTTAATAAACAGGATTAGCTGATTGTGTTTAATGATAGGGCATTTATCTGTCAGCTATAGAACGTGATGCAATCTTATTATAGAATGTTTATTAATGGATGTTCTTGAAAAAATATTACCTACTAAGTAATTGACGATCACGACTTCTCACACACTGCGACTTCGACAAAATACAAGCAAGCAGATATTTTAAAAAGAGGGCTGTAAGTAATATGTATTTATGTACTGTATAATGTTATGAGGGCTGTAAGTAATACGTACTTATGTACATTTACTGTTTTGATATAATGTACAGAATTCAATTCCTTGCTTAATAATATAAGTAGGTACTCGTATAAAATAATCACAATATGAATAATACCTACATTTACTTAAAGTTGTTTGTATTTTAGTAACTACAGTTACATAAAAAAGAGGTTGAATTTTGAAATCAATAAAAATTCGCATCTATTTGCAGAAAATAAAAAATGTAACAAAACATAAAAAAGGGAGCTATTAGAAAGGTAATTAAAATTTTTTTCAACCAAACAAAACAATAAATATTATGCAAAAGAAATTCACCCGTTAGACAATTAGAATCAACATTAGTAAAGAAATAAGTGAAAAAGCTAATAAAAAAATTTGCAAAGTCGACCGACACGCGTAAAGTGCAATTCTATGAAAAGAAATGTGCTTTGCGCAAAACGGTTGAAGCTATAAAGTTTACGGTACAGACCCTTAATGTGTGGAACGGTGTTTTGTTTTTATGCTACTTTTTTAGTGTCGGACCGCTATGGGGATCCTGTGACGTCACATATTTTTTGTTACCTTTTTGGGGTTAAGAGGTAGGATCAAATGATTTTATTCAAACAGTTTTATTTTTATTTATTCAGTCCTATAAGTGTCTATAGTTAATAATATAATTATGATGATGATATTAAACTATAATTATAATTATGATATTGAACGCTACGTACTAATATTAAAAAATACAGCAAATTTTGTATAATCTAATTACCGAAGTAAGAATATGACAGGCTATCATGATCTTGTTGTTATTTATGTATCAAACTTAATAAAATACATACATGTATAAAATATCTTTAGATTTGTAGAATTTTATATGTAACACTAAAATAAAATGAGACATTTAAAACTTTTGACCATTCATTTAAAAAATAACTAAATAAGTCAGTTTAGCGATAGATGTTTTATCAGACCTGTATTCCATTTTTGCATTTTATCAAGTAAAATATATTCACTTGTAGTGTTCTTTCAAAAGAGTTCAACGAGTGCGAAGTTCAATAAGAGTTAATTATACGATCATTAAAGTATATAGCATCTAGCATTTTAATATACAAATTTAATTAAATAAACACACTAATATATTCAATCGATAAATATATGGCTATATATTTAATAACAATAAAAAGCCTTTGCGCTAAAACTAAAGTACAAGGTATGGGACTAGACACAACCTTACTGATTGACTCAAGTATTAGTTTGAACCTTAACTGAACAATATACATTTCAAATAGGTATATCGTATATCACGGTGAAAGCCTTATTTTAACATCCGGAACTTACTCAAAGAAGACATTTAAAACAGTTTAAATCGTATTAAGAATTCAAATCCGGATGAAGTACAACGAGCCCACATTAGTGGGGACGACATTCTATACGTTTTTTATACAAAATAAATCTATTCAGTACATAAATCACCGCTTGAGATTAGATCTCGTTCATACGTCTTAATTTTACAATAAATTTATTAGTTTGACTGGAGCAGAATATTTATTGTGTCGACTGTACCTAAGTACGTCGTTACAAGATAAGGGTATTGAGTAACGGGCCCTTCCGATATTTATTGGTCTATATCGGTGGCTAAGTGGGAATAATTCTGTGTTAATTAAGAGTTCCTCTGAATGTCGAAAAAAGAATTGTCGAAGACATGGTGTTTAAGTTACTATATTATGAAATAAGTGCTTTCCTCTAATATTGAGGAACGAAACTAAGCTAATGTCCTTTCGATCGAATTTTGATCACGCACAAGGTAGGTATTATAATGTACATGTATAAATTTACTCGCTATTCCCACACTCTTAAAAACTTTTTAGGTGGGTATAACATAGCCCAATGGGAATTAAATCTACTACCTTTATCAGAAAAAAGCTTTTTGCCAGGTTTATATTATTGTTCAATCTTGATTCAATTGTTATAAAATCTTTGATTGTTTTAAAGCCAAAGTCATAGTAAAGTCTTGGAAAATTTCGTTAAGTAACAGATTTATGTATTGTCAAGCAATAAGGACCTCTATCTATCTATCTATAGGATATAGGTCAAATAGACCGCCTGGGAATTAAAACAATACTTATTCCTAATTTCATTTTAGCGTTATTTTGTTATCATACAGGTATATTTGTTACATTTTAAGGCGCTTAAAAAATGTTAAAATTTAAAGGAACCCTAAAATGTTATCATTTTCTTGGAGTGGAATTAACACATCCAACTTCAGATATCGCTCGTACGTTTCAGGCCTGTTAATCCGATACTATGATACTTTAGGGAGCTCGCTTCGATTTATGTACATGATGTTGTTTGATTAATATACAACTACCCTCACGCGAAAACTTACCTTATTCATAATCACACAAAGTTTAATTTTGATTGTTGCGTCCAAACGTTTGGACTTGAATGGTTAAGTGCGTTGACCTATGGAAAAAATACGTCTCCAACCCGTGTCTTATGTCATATCATATGGCAAATATGTCCGTTGTCTATTTATAACGGACTGTACGTGTCACGAACTTTTTTATAGCATCGAAAGTTTTGCTCTTGAGTGCGATCTTAGCTGATGGGTCTTAAGTAGCGTTGATGGTTCTTATTCAGATAACTTGAGCTTTTTCCGGAAGTTACTTTAGGTATAGTGGGATAGATAGAGTGGGCTCTATCTGATAGTTATGTTGAAACAAAATATTAGTAGCACACTTGGTGACAAAACATTTCTGGGCTAATATAAAAACTCATAGCATAGGTAGCACTCGTAGCATAGATTTTTACGGCCAAATAGGATTGCAATGGTCCGGTCTGAAGAATATACATTCCAGTAAATTACAAGCACATTAGGCTTAACGCCTTCGCCTTAAACTATTAGATGAATTGTCACTTGCTTGTATCTACAGTTACATAAGTGGTACAAGGTGGAGTTTTGACGACCTCTGTGGCGCAGTGGTATGTGCGGTGGATTTATAAGATGGAGGTCCTGGGTTCGATTCCCGGCGGGGCAGATTGAGATTTTTCTTAATTTATCTTGGTCTGGCTGGTGGGAGGCTTTCGCCGTGGCTAGTTACCACCCTACCGACAAAGACGTACCGCCAAGAAATTTAGCGTTCCGGTACGATGTTCGTGTAGAAACCGAAGGGGTGTGGATTTCATCCTACTCCTCACAAGTTAGTCCGCTTCCATCTTAGATTGCATTATCACGTAACATCAGGTGTGATAGCAGTCAAGGGCCAACTTGTAGTCGATAAAAAAAAATTATGTTACTGCATCACTTATACCAAATTTCAATCTGATTTTTCCAACTATATTTCTATTGTAAAGTATTACTCAGGTTTAGATCTTCCACATAACATCAGGTAGGCCTACTTGCTTCGTTAATTTTGAGAATAATTAGATCAGCTGCTAAGCTCACTAATACATGACTATATCACTGTTAATTCTTTTTAATTTTTTAAACTGTAAGCATATGTAATATTAATATATTTAAACTAAAAACCTCTTACAATTTAAATCGGTTAAAAGGCAGTACACTAACAATGAAAAAAGATTATCTAATACGAATTTTAGGTTGTTAAATGGATCAAATGAGATGTAAAGTAATTATAATATCTTAATTTGTAACTAGCCGCATAGTATTCTAAAGATAGATGACAGTATTGAAGTAATCTTTACCCAAAAATTAGAACAAATATATTAAAATTAAGAAATCGTCTTAGGTGTCCTAATCCCCTATTTTTGGAAACCCGAACAATGACTTGGTGATGTATTAATTTGTATTTGGTAAACTGAATATGAGATAATCTTTTAAACTGTTTAAAATAACCTTATTTTTTATATTTCCTTCTGGCAGGTATATTTTTGACCAATACTAAATCTAATAATAAGCATTGGCATGGATATTGTTTTAATTTAAGACTGATGAAAATTATCAACAATTTGAAATGTGATGTCTATTGAGTAAAATGGAAAATTCATTTATTGTACTTAGTAATAAATGTTTAAGTGGACACTCATAGTGTTTGTTCATTTCATATTTGACGACCTCCATGGCGCAGTTGTATGCGCGGTGGATTTATAAGACGGAGGTCCTGGGGTCGATTCCCGGCGGGGCAGATTTAGATTTTTCTTAATTTGTCTTGGTCTGGCTGGTGGGAGGCTTTCGCCGTGGCTAGTTACCACCATACCGACAAAGGCGTACCGCCAAGCGATTTAGCGTTCCGGTACGATGTCGTGTAGAAACCGATAGGGGTGTGGATTTCATCCTACTCCTAACAAGTTAGCCCGCTTCCATCTTAGACTGCATCATCACTTAACATCAGGTGTGATAGCAGTCAAGGGCCAACTTGTAGTCGATAAAAAAAAAAAAAAAAAAAAAAAAGATTTTTCTTAATTTGTCTTGGTCTGGCTGGCGGGAGGCTTTCGCCGTGGCTAGTTACCACCCTACCGACAAAGACGTACCACCAAGCGATTTAGCGTTCCGGTACGATGTCGTGTAGAAACCGAAAGGGGTGTGGATTTCATCTTACTCCTAACAAATTAGCCCGCTTCCATCATCACTTAACATCAGGTGTGATAGCAGTGAAGGGTTAATTTGTAGTCGATAAAAAAAAATATATATATAAGATGAAATCATAGTCAATTAACTATTTGTAGAGGATCTTTTGGATCTTTTGCACGCTCCCCTCCCCTGCCCTCCCCTTAACTCGGGAGAACCATTCGCTTTATAAATGTAAAATCTCTACATCGTAAAGTAGTACACTGACGCATCTTTAAGCGGTTTATGAATTCCAGCATCAGGAAATAAATACGACAATGCTGAAAACTAATTGGTATGCATCCGGGGTCTGAACCCACGACCTTTCGCTCGGGACGCTCCGCCGTATTCATCTTTATATTATCCAATCAGGGCCGTAGCTTAACTAAACGACGGGCTTATGCAGGGGGTTAAATAATGTAGGATTATATAAAAATAGGATATAATTTATCCTATTTTTATGGATTTTCTAATATCAGTTAGAGTAGTAAAAAAATTGAGAACATTTATAAACATGGTTATAAAAACTAATGTACAAGTGGCGGTCTTATCGCTAATGAGCAATCTTATCCAGACAATCAATTATATTTAAGTGGAAAAGTTTATACATTGGAGTAGGCTAGGGTGTACGTACACAAAAGTAAAGAACTAATCTTACTTACAATAATAAATATCTAGTTTTTAGAAGGTTGCTGAAATCAATCCCCTTTAAACTGAGTACTGGCTACGCGCCTTCCAATAATACTCAAAGTTATTACACCGTAATGATTAAAAGCGAATATCGCAAAGCCGTTAGTGCTAAGTTATTCATAGAGATAATAGATCCTGTTAGTTTCATTCAATTTCACCCGTCGACCCTGGGCTACCTGTTTTATTATGCTATTGTAATAAGCGACAAAAATAAATTTTGAATAGTAAAATATTTACACTAAAAGTTGAACAGACTTTAAATTGCGTATCCTATTAATATTATAAATGCGAAAGTTTGTCTTTCACGCAGAAACTATTCAATAGATTTTGATGAAACTTTACAATAACGAATGAAATGAATGAAATATTCTTTATTGTACACCAAATGATGAAAACAAAGTCATAAAAACTAATGTACAATTGGCGGTCTTATCGCTAATATCTCTATTCAAAGTAATAATACAGCTTATAATGAATAACAAAATGGCTAGTGGTTATTTGTCTGCGTGAATTTTTACGGGAATGGTTTCGCAGTTTCACACCGCAAACACCCTCACGGTATACCTGCTAAAACCTTCTTAAAATTTAAGAGTGTAAAGATTGTAAACGTATTTATTGATTACTATTACTTTATTGATTACAATTACAGAGATATCAATTTCTAACGACACGATTTCAAAAGACCAAGTCATCTAGTTTTACGTTTGGTACTAATCTTGTTACAAGAGTTATTTTTAGCCTCAATGGCCCAACATTTAAAAGCTGAACTGAAATCTGCAAGTAGAAACTTGCAGGTTCAAAAATTGGGTCAAATGCACTATGAGTACTTCTGCTTGCTTAGTTACTTGTAGAGGAATTTTAATCATATCTACTAAATCTATCTAAATCGTAAAGCTATCATTACATAATATACGGATTTTATCAAAAATTTTGAAAAAATATCTTAAACATAATCGTCATTTTATCTCCAATCTGTACAATACACGGAATCAAGTTTCACAAAGAAATTTATGAACAAAATATTTTATACTACAATACAAAGCGATAGATATTCCATTCGCGGTGATAATTATAAAATATTCATCTAATTAATTTCACAAGAACAAGAATCGACAACCGGGTCGTTGACCCCGGGGCGGCTAAACGATTTACGATTATGGCTGTTTAGAATTATTTAATAAATCATCAACGCTTATGGTCACTGAGCACGTGTGGATATGGGTCATATTTTGACAGATTTTACAAGTTGACACCTGTGACTTTGTTCGTTATTTTTCTGAGCCAGCGGGACGTTCGATCACTTATGCTGATGTTCTGAAAGAGTTTATGTGCTAATTGATGTCAGCCATTATAGCTCCATGATTATGCTTGGATTCCAAAACTCTTCCAAGGCCCCATGTCTTACAACAGGTGCACTTTTAGACTTGTTTTATATCTCTCCATTTTCGAAACCTAGCTTAGATATTTAGGTTCAAGCTCTCTGGACTCACCTAAATACCTCAGGTCCCTTAAGTATTTAATATTCAATCAAAAATGTTATCTTTGACATTTTGATAACTTTCTTCTTATTATTTTATTCTTTTACGTCCTATCGAAATATAAAAACTAAAACTAATTATATTCTTTAAATTTTTTAATAAATTATCATAGTTAGCTTTATCGAAAGCTTATTTCTGTAATAGTTTAAAAAAAATCAAATATTAATCAGAATTTCTATCAAAATCTCTTTTACTTTTCTTTAAAAAATTGGATTTCTTTGTAAAACTTTGCAGATCAAATATAGCAAAACTTTGATTCATGTTTAACGTACGGAATACAATAGAAAATTATAAGCAAGATGTCAGAGATATAATTTGAACGGATGCCTGCCAATAAACGTCTGTGTTCAAGATATTTAAACAGTATATGGATAGAGTAAGAAAAAGTTTGGTTACTTTATTTAATATATTTGAAATATTCGTTTATTGCAATACTTGGGAACGACAATATCTTTGTGCGCATGTAATTATATAACCCGAATATGATCTAAACATTAAAAAAGTTTTAGAAATTAGTGGGAATATTTAGCAGATAAATATTTAGAAACCAAAATAGTTGCCAAAGTTTAATCTGTCTGTATAGCTTTATTTCGCCAGTTAAAGCAATATCTGTTATACATATATGCAAAACCAAGGTTAATAATTAATTAAATTATATTATAATCCGAAAAGACTAATAATAAAATTATAAATTCACAAATTATTAATAAATACAGCTTCTGTACCATTCATAATATTGATACTCGTATGAATCATTCATAATATGAGTTGCACAAATGGCTACTCTACTTTCTGGGTCTAAATATCCTAGTCATCCGTACATCAGGAGGCTCGGAGTCTCCCAGGGCGGTTCACTAAGCCCGCTCCATTACAATCTTGACACTTATCCAGGAGATCAAGTGAAATATTTTGATACAATCGCGCACAGATAAATGTCGTCGATTTATCACGAGCCCGCGGTGTGAATGCGCCTGGCTTCTACGATCACGGCCTGATAATTCCCGTTTGCTACTATTTATGTTGCACTAGTGTTTGCGTGCGGGGTTGGCTGCATCCCTTATTTATTATACTTATTAAAAAGTATATTACATGCATACATATAAGACACATGCAAAACACATGACCCTTCCTGGCAGTCTTTCTGCCAAAATCGTTTACTTTATAATATTATAACCTGATTAAATTTTACTTATCCTCACTATTTTTTTCTTGGATCTATATAAAATATAAAGGAAAGTTTAGGGAGCGTGTTATGACGTTAGTTCAAAGTAATATTTAAAAGTAGTCATTATATATTACAAAATACTAATACTAAATAGGGTATGGGGTACGGCTTGACACTACAATAATTTATGAAGGAAAGCAATGATAAAGTCTACGGTCAAAGTCTTGCACCTCACTTGCCTAGAAGATGCCTATTCACTTTTGTCACGAAAAATGTTGACGCCTTGATGTCGACAGCAAAAAGATTCTAAAGTTCACTACGTCTTGGCGTTCAATGGTAAAATGCTGATGAAGGAACTAGAGCTTTATCACTTCCTGAGCACACTCTGCAAAGCTTAGAAAAAATCAACGGACAAGCGACGTTAAGTTCGTTATGAAGTTTTTTAGTTTCGTCCTTGCTAACGATTCATCGCCTATGACATATGATATGTCTAGTGCCACGATCGACCGCTTCTATACACTAAGTCTCCAAACTGCCCCGAAGCATGCTGGATTTAAGCTTTAATATAAGAAGAGAAAAGATCTAGGCTTGTGACCCATTAGAATAGGCTTATAATAAGATTCTCTAATATTGATGCGATAGTTTCACAAGTAGGTACATATAAGCTAAATGACTCAACTTCTTAAATGTTACATACCCGTTCTCTCTTATCAGTTGTATTAGTTACAGTAATTTTTATAAACAGACGCCGATGTCCCCCTATTTTTTATCGTAGATATAGATTATCAGTGACGTATTTACTATCGGCGTGAATTTTTCTATTGGCCTCCGATTGTAACCGAGGTGACGCTCAGTTCTAATGGAAACGCATTAATCACTACTCGCTGTAGCCGAGTTTGGAGATTAGAATAATCCTCGTTATGAAGTGCCTGTCTCCATTCTCACGGTCGATTCCACAGATTGTGGTACAGGAGCTGGTGGCTAGTTTAGGGTAGGGACTGGAATAACCTTCTGAAGTATGTTGTTTTAACTGTTCTTTGAAATATTGCTATTTTTAGAAGAGTGAATAGACATTTTCTTAGCAGCCACGATCTATCTTAAGCAAGTCTATAGTCTATTTTCTATTAGGTGAGGTTGTCAAGTTGATTTCATTTTATAGAATGTTGGTCTTTTATGTTGCTTGGGTATTTCTTTAATTAGTTATTTTTACATTTCCTATTTAAAATTGAAAATGTACTACTAACTTTAAAATTAAATAATTATTGGTATAACAAGCATATTTTAACGACTCACTACAGGGTCAAACCTCCCTCATTGTAGGATAAAATATGAAGCGTAGAGTCATCACCCAACGTTCTACTCTACTGTGGTTTGGATTGATTAGATTGGTAGTTTTCAACACTTAACGATAACTAACAGACGTTATTGTTACTAATTGGACCGTGCTTTCGAAGGCATGGCCACATGGGGAGTAACATCACCGAGTATACCAAAGCGGATTTTTTATTTTTTTTACTTCAAAAATATTTTGAAGTTACTATAAACGAAGAAAAATACCTGCTTAATCATCAATTTTGATTTAAGCATATAACTCCACTTTACCGCATGTGTTAAGAACGTTTCAAAATCGGCCACTAGCTCTTCGAGCATTATAATGATAGCATTATCGTGTTATTTAATCACAACATGAGATTTAAGTAGAAAAATTAAGGCACTAATTTTGAATGATGGTAATGTTAAGAAAAATTTGTTCACTAATGTAACGTTTCCGGATATGAGTAGTTACACATATTATGTAGGTATTTGAGAGTTAGTTTTTTTGAGAGAACGATGTACTATGTAGGCACGTGTGTTCTGTATAGAGTAAGCTCGACTAATTTTAGTAATGTATAAAGATTTCATAAAAATACCTTTTAGAACATTATGTTTAACTTTCATCTCTTTCAAGTTAAATCTCAGAACTCTCGACGTGGTACTACCCCCTGATCCGACGTTATTGAAGCGCAATATTTTTCGTACATGATGTTAACGTATTTTTAGTGTGCAAAGTAAAACTAAAACCTTAAAGTATTTTTTATTTTGACATGATGTTAAGTGCTTCTGATAGCCAACATTAAAAATAAATTTAAATTCAACATATAAGGGATGATTTTAAGATTTTTTTGTCTAGAAATATAATGATTAGGTTACTAAACTACTTTATTATTTACTACCTACTAGTTCAAAATGTGTTACATTAAAGAACCGCTTGCCAATTAAAATATGATCAAATTAATAAAAGTTGTAATCGCGATGATGATTAGTGACATGTTGATCATTAATTATGTCACGTCTCATTAGAACCGGCTGTCGTTATGTTTGCTACAGTTTTAATTAACATCTGGATGGCGGAGTGTCAGACGGTGTCTTCTTCGTATTGCTTTAAGATGTAACTTTGTAAATCTCGTTTTTTTTAAGTATTAAAGAACGAAAAAAAAATTATATTAATCCATACGCGCACAATCATGCTGAACGTCCGTCTAAGCTGAGTCTTACAGGAGTCGCTCTTAGGAGAATCGTTTCGCCGCCTTTTCTTCATCTTGACCTCGGTCCCCCTCTAGAAATGAATTCATGTTCGTCCTTCGAGAGTAAACCCAATATCGAGGTTGTTTGTTTTCTGCTAGACAATAGTTCTTGTATTGCTGGAACGGCAAAGCTACGAAACATAATTTAACTAAGGAGTAGAATTTGTGAAGTTAACCCTAGTAGATTTAGGACGTTTAGAGTTAGAAGCAAGGTTCTTCATGACATCAGCTGATGATTTTTAGACAGTGCGATTCATATGTTCTCGTATTGAAATCATTTTACATAAAAATGTTTTTGAGAATGGATTTATACCATATTTCTTTAACTAAAATTTATATCACAACTTTCTTTTAATTAAAATGTTTATAAACAGAGCATAAAATTATAAAAGCCTTCAAATTACACAATATTTATTACCAATAAGTTGGCAACTCATAAAATTGTCATTAAAATTGTAGCAATAACTAGAACCGGTACATCTAAAGACACGTCGCAGCAAAATTAATGGACATTAAACAGTTAATCACCTCGTCGACTCATTTAATATGTTTTATTAATATTGGATGGCTTATATATTTATGATACTACTAATTTGCTAAGTGTCTGTGGTGCATGCTTAACGGTTGAATAGAATCACAACACTTTGAGTCATATTTTTCAGCCAATTTTAACTACAAAAGTCTAGAAATAATATAGTAAATAGTCCCTTTATCAAATCCTCTAGAAGAGGCGAATTAAGAAGGAAGCAAAGGGAAACTTAAAATAAAACGCACTCTATACGTATGAAAATGAAATGAAATGAAATGAAATGAAAGTAATATTTGATTGGAAACGAAGACATGAGAGATGATTCAGGTAGTTTACACTTTACTTAACATGCTATCCGTAATAAATGGAAAGCTCAGTCCTAGTATTGTAATATGACTAGAAAGCATCGAAAGCAATATATGTAGGCTAAATATCGAGCATTCGGGATTTATTTGCATTAGTCGAGTTTTTTAAACTAGGTCTCGTACAAGAGAAATTACAGTCATGCTTATTTTTTAACCGACGAAAAAAACGGAGGAGGTTCTCAATTCGACATCGCATAACTTTTTACAGAGTTGTCCGATTTTGATAATTCTTTTATTATTAGAAAGGACACACTTCCAAGATGGTCTCATTGTCATCATGTTAGATTCTGATGATGATATCCTGGGAAAATTGAAGTAACTCTTCAAATTTTCTAGGCACACTTGTAGCGATTTCGGGGTTTTGTGTAAGTATCGGTAACTTTTTGCCTACTAGTGCCGTATAATATACTAATATAATTATATAAAGTAACGTATTTTTCTGTTGTATACGTGTACCAGTTTTTAGCCAAATGTTTCATAAATGTTAATCAAGGAAATTAAAATTATAAAAAATATATTCATACTGACCTCGTTAAGTGCGCGAAATTTAAAAAAAACTGATGTCAATCAATGAATGTTATTTAACTTGAGAACAATAGCAGTTAAAGTGAGCCCAGGCATCCAGTTAATTTTACTTGTCACGGTCAAAGTTCGAGGCGCACTCAAATTAGGTAATTCTAGTTAAGGAGTTCACGTAATTTAATATCAACCCATTGATATAGAAATCCCAAGATATGTAGATTCATGTGAGAATTCACAGTAATAAATAAAAGTTGAAACTAAAAGGAAATATTTTTATTTTTAACATAATAGTTTTTATTTATCTTTTCCTTATGATTCAAAATCTAAAGTATGTGCTATTTATAAATTAGTCCCGATATTTCAATAGAGAATTGGCGCTGGCTCAATTTATAAAATGAAGTTCTTCACCCAAAATTGTAAAGTCGTTAATGCCTCGGAGAGCATGTCAAAATATCCCGCTCACTGTAAATGTCAAATAAAAATTGGTTGATAATGATACGTACGTAATGAAGTGAAAAAAGAGAAAACTCGTAATTTAGCGTGTATATCTATTTTGAAAATACATCAGCGGCTCATAACAACAGTGCGCGCGAAACAATCGTATCAAGTATCAGCGTCAACAAAAAGCTCACAAGACAGAGGCGATTGTATTGTGTGGTCAACGGGCCACGTTCGAGCGCACAATGCGCGCTCATTCTATCTACGGAGTTACGCGTCATTTAATATCAGTCCCATTCATATACCATTATCACCATGTATGTCGATCCAGGCCGCACCTTACAGCAATACACCTCCATGCTAAACTACTAAACTGCGCTATTTGTCCATGTAACATCATAGTTATTTATATCATCATCATCATCATCATGATCATCATCATGTGAGGTGTGACGCTCCTTGACAAATTCGCCGCTCCTGCTATCTACGATACTGCGCTAATTGTCGCATGTAGCTCCATTTATCATCATCATCATCATCACCAAGTGTGGTGTGAACCAGCACGCTTTGACCGAGCGCACAATGCGCCGCTCACTGCAAATCTACTGAAACTGCGCATTAATCGCATGTAGCAGTTCCATACCTATCATCATCATTATCAACATCATCATCATCATCATCATCATCACCATGTGTGGTGTGAACCAGGCCGCGCTTTGACCACCACAAGCGCGCTGCTGATCTACTGATACTGCGCTATTAGTCGCATGTAGCAGTTCCATACTCTCACCACCACCATCATCATCATCATCATCATCATCATCATCACCATGTGTGGTGTGAACCAGGCCGCGCTTTGACCGAGCGCACAATGCGCCGCTCCATGCTGATCTACTGATACTGCACTATTTGTCGCATGTAGCAGTTCCATACTCTCACCACCACCATCATCATCATCATCATCATCATCATCATCATCATCACCATGTGTGGTGTGAACCAGGCCGCGCTTTGACCGAGCGCACAATGCGCCGCTCCATGCTGATCTACTGATACTGCGCTATTTGTCGCATGTAGCAGTTCCATACTCACCACCACCACCATCATCATCATCATCATCATCATCATCATCATGTGTGGTGTGAACCGGGCCGCGCCTTGGTCGAGCGCATAATGCGTCGCTCCATGCTGATCTACTGATACTGCGCTATTTGTTGCATGTAGCAGTTACATACTCTTGTCATCATCATCATCATCATCATCATCATCATTACCATGTGTGGTGCGAACCAGGCCGCGACTTAACCGAGCGCACAATCCATCGCTCTATGCTGATCTACTGATACTGCGCTATTTGTCCGTACGTTTGCGGACCGTAAAAGCACGAGATTAGTAGCGCCATTGTAGTGCCCTAAGACTTTAAGGGTCAAGGCGTACATTCTCATATAAAATCGGAAGTAGATATCATCATTATTTCGCCTGTCTTCTGACCATCAACTAAACCAAATAATAAAGTCGGAATCTGCTTTTAGTGCAGTTTAAAGAAAGTAAGGAATAGGCTAGGCGAAAGAGCTATGCTAATTATGAGTACTAGTAAAAATAATTTTAATACTAAGCGGGTTCAGTTGCAATGGTTGTGACTCGTTTTCGAAAGGATTTGACGTCTTTTTGTCATGAAAATTGGTAATCCATATTTTGATTATTTCATCGACTAATTATATATAAAAAAAATAGTTTATTTATAAAAATACATTATAATAATAATATTCAAAATAAATGTTGAACTAAGTTTATTCAACGTAAGATTAAAATGAGCTAAGAGCCCTTTCATAGTTGCGTAACACTTGAATTAAAAGTTGTACGATAATTACTAAAACACTTAAAGGACATCATTCACGGCCCATACAAAAAATACCAAACTTTCAAACTGCTGGCCAAAGAAAAAAAAGTAGCTATTTCGATTGAGGGTATTATTTTGAACAATTTTCACTCCTTCACTACTTTCAATACCTTCAATATCATCGAAAGTAAAGGTTTCACAGCATTGCTGCCTTAGTAAAAATTGTTCAAAATAATACCCGCAATCGAAATAACTACTTTTTTTTCTTTGGCCGGCACTTTCTAATTTTGGTACATTTTGAATGATTTCCTTTACTTAGCTTGTGCATTGGACGTACAGGAGACAACACATGTAAAGTAGCGTATTCTGGTATCTAAGAGTCATAATTGATTCTCGATTTATTAATTTGTTTTCGGCATATACATGTAGTTCCTATTTTAGTGCCGAATTATTTTATGGCTCCTTGTATATTCCTATTTTATTGCCAATTGTGTAATTTAATTTTTCGGAGATGAAACTCAGCGCTGAATAAAAGAGGCCTAATATGTCAAGCAGTAGATGCATGATCCGAAAATGATGATGATGATGGAGATTTCTACCTACTTGCTTTCAATTCTTATTTTTTTCACAATATCTACAGCGTGGTACCTTTTTCTTGCGTGACTACCAATGGTGTCGTAATATTTTTCTTTCAAAATACAGGCTATATCTTCTTTGTTGCTAATCGCCTGGTGTAATCGTGCATCTGCCTAGGCTTTAGAAGCTCTAGTGTGAGGAGGGTCTAAATGTAGCAAATTGATTTGTCGCTGCCACCGGGAAGGCGGCCAGACACAATATGGCCGGCATAAATACCAGACGCGACATGATAACGTGAATAATTCCATAATATATTAACAGTATGGGGTTTCACACGCGTTAGAAATGGCGTCTTGTTCTGAGAGACTTATGGCTCGGACGGAGGCATTATATATTAAAAACAGCCTTTAATTTATATGCTTTGTATGCCGATAGTAAAGATTGCTTAGTATATTGACAATGCATCGAAATGCATAAGTGGTGGTTTAATTTACGAATTTGTTTAGATTTTACTTAATATTGAAGCATTTGTATTGTAAAGCTACATAACTTTAATGCTTCAATACAAAGTTGTAAATCGAGAACTCGTATAGAATAGTAAGAATAGCAAAATTATACAGCGTTAAGGAAAAAAGATTACGTAGCTTTTTAATTTTGATATAATTTCCGTACTTCCAAAATTAAATATTACAATATGTATTTGTATATTTAAAAATATATACAATCGCATCCATAAATATAGTAGAAAGGTAGTATTTTCTTATAATAAAGGTAATTTTTTTAAATTTCACAAAAAAAATTCTGACAAATAAATTAAAAAGAAAGTTCATAATGAAATTTTATGAATGAAATGTTTGAAAAAAATTCATTATGTAGAAATTTCTAAACTACAAAGATTGAAGTTGGTGCCGTAATACGTACCTGTGCGTGTCATTCATCTGTTTGCTTAAATAGTTACCCGACTGCGTCAGAAGGAGGGTAATCTTTTTCGAGCGTATGTATGTATGTATGTATATATGTATGTCCATTTCTTCGGCACGCGCTACAGCCTAAACGGCTGAACGGATTTTGACATGTGAGGTGTCGTTAAATTTGGCTAAATTGTGGAAGTGACATAGGCTATATAAATTTTAAAAATGGCGGCTGTAAATGGGGGAAGAAAGGAGATACGTGTGCATTTTTTTCTTTTATCCTAGCAATATGGGTATCAAATGAAAGCTCGTAAAAAGACCATTTAAAAAATATAAATATCATATCATGATTATATTACTGTTTTAACAAGCAATGTCAAAAAGTGTACCAAGTGTACCGTCTCATTTCTATACCACAAATTAAAACTAAAAAGTAATGAAATTTTATTATAAAAAGAAAAACCCAACTGCTTAGAAGTAATGAACTGAAAAGAAATATATCTATATAAAATCTAAATACTTTATGGTGCTGCAGGCGGGGACAAAGGTTTGTAGATCTTCCCAGGTAGTAAACTATTTTGTCCACACCTGCAGCACCATAAAGTATTTAGAATTTTATATAGATATAGTACCTGTTCCGTCATTCTTCTAAGCAGTTGGGTTTTTGTTTTTATAATAATAATTTTATTAATTAATATAATCTTAAACATTAGCACTCTAAGCTAGCGTATTGATATATTGGACAATCGTAAGTAGAAGATACAGATCCTTTTAACAATTTATAGAACAATGGTCTATCACTCCAGTATACTCATACATGAGTAGTTATATACTATATAGGTATTTGGTACACTATCACGACCAGTCACAATCGCACTTTTATTGTGTTTTGCATTGGTCGGGTGCCAGGGGAAATTCCTATGAGTGCACACGGATATCGAATGGAAGTATATTATGTTAAATCCTCATTCCCAATACCTAACAGAGCTCTTTTACTTTACAGAGATGCAAAAATTTGCGGATATCAGATAGTATTACTATTACTTATATATTATAAATAGGATTTGTATTATTTTTTGGTAACAGATTTTTGGGACCTAAAGTGGCTTTTATTATTCCTGATTATAATTCATCAGAATTTCGTCGAGAATTTCGCGTGATTCAATCCATACATTTTTTGCATTTAGATTAGATATGATTTTTTATTGATTTGTATGAATAATCCCCTTTAATTTGAATTAATATTTGGCTCTAGTACAGGGGATAACACCATACTCTACCAGTAGGTACCTACTCGAAAGTACTCTTAACAAAGAGTAAAAGTAAGAGTAATAAACAATCTTATACGTTATACCTGGATCATATTAATTTAAATTTTCAAATAAAATCAGAGACTTTCATATTCATAAAATTACAGCGCCCTCTTGAGCTCAAGAGGCCAGCATTAAATAAACACGAATTCCGTTACAAAACACTCGCATTATTCATACCAACTCCATAAAGACACCAAACGGAATCGAACCCGCATCCGATCCCTATCGGTACACTCCGCTCGTGATGTCGCATAAACTAATGAAATCCAAACAAAAACTATACAATTCACGCTTCCACGGGGAGTATTCTTGAAACCATTCGACATTAACTTTTAAAGATCTAAGAATTATTTTATTATTTTCTCATTTGCCAGGACTTTTCTAGTTATTTAAATTATACCTAAAATATAATTTTACATTTGGGTGACCTTTATAATATTTTACTTTTGATTTATGTTTCTGTTTTGGCAATTTAGTGCACGCACAAATATCTATGAAACTAATAATAATTAGACTTATAGTATATTTATTTACAGTTAAATATGTACATTGAATTAAATATTTAAAAAGCTTAAACACTACAATATCCTAAACTATATATAATATATTAAAGATAGATATAGAAACATTATAACAGAATTATACTTCAATAATTATTATTTCTTCTTAGTCAGGTTATGATTTCCCGTGGCCACCTATGGTACTCCTAAAAGTTTTAAGTTAAACGAAAAAAAAATTCATTAGGACCTACTCATCATCTTTTAATAACTTCCTCACCCATGAGGTGATACGCAATTCAAACCGTTCCGCATCGATTTTTTAAATACAGCATGTCGAATGAAATCTTTAGAATAACCACCGTAAAGGTGCGAAATATCGCCCAAAAGAAAAAACCTGAACAAAACATCGCAACAGTTACAGATTGCGCGTAACCCCCATTTATTATAAACATATTAAGATATTATCTACCAACAAAAAGTCACCTTTCAAATTGCACTTAATCCTTCCTTTCAACTCTATTCAATGTAAATTGATACATCTGCCAAGCGATTGTGACCTTTAACACAATTGTAATAACCGCGTTACCTGTCACTTAACTGCAAAAGAATCATCAAAATAGAGATATCTCAAAGGGTTGTTTTTTATTTATCATCATTCTGAACTTTAACTCCTTATGATAAGGCGATGGTTAAAACGGATTTAAAAGTCAGTTGGATCGTTAAAAAATGTATTTATTCACATTAAGAACAATAGAGTACATTTAGCAAGGGAAGTGTCTTGTTATACGTGAACGCTTCTGACACTAAGACTTGGGAGCGAGGGAACTTTGTTGATTTTATTTTTTCTTATCAACGATTGACGTGATTTTTTAAACCGATAACACGATGAGACGTCTGTTGAATGATTATGAATGATCATATTTGATACTGTAATAGGTACATGTAAATTTTTGTTATCAAATGTTGAGTTTGAGTCTGACGGGTTTGGTTGATGGTGAAATAAAAGCATATAATAATCGTATTTTTCAACTCCTACGAGTTAAGTCAGCACATTGTGTAAGAGTAGAACGCAAGCATGTCTTATTGCTACCTGTCAAAGATATAGACAATATGATCTTCATTTCTATTGTTAACATCATGTAAACCAGTTACCGACAAAACTGAACAAGTTTGAAAACAAAAGTAGATATGAGCGAGGTGCTTAGAGCGAGGTGCAAGAAGCTCCTAGCAATCACCTGAACTCATCAGTCTACCATGTGGGTGATTGACTAATACTGCGTTTTTCGATCATTCCGGCATCTCAGCATTTAAGTACTTTGCTCATTTCCATTTCAGTTTTGCGACTTGTTCAGAGGAGGACATATTACAAGGAGCTCCTTTTAATCAAGTCTTCAATATTCCAGGAACGTAAGCGGCTCTAGACCGTCATGAAGTCAGTCACTACAGGTACATAACATATTCTGTTATAGTATTATGTACTATGGATATATCAAATAATCATGACGATAGTGATGATAAAGACTTCAAATGGATCTAACGCTTGTTTCGTTAACAATTACTACAATAAAAAATAATAATCAGTGTTTTTAACAAAAATTGTAAGAAGTTTGTAATTTAACCCGTCATGTTAAACGGGCAACACTATAAAAATTAATCAGACGCTATAATTATTCTCGTAATGCAATAAATCTTTGAGAATAAAGAGCGTTGAACGGTTTACGCATCCTTTGCAGTGATTTCAATAATAAAAAATAAGGACAAAATGATTTCGCTTGCATTTAACTTGAGTTTCTGAGTCATAGACTATTTTTTATTTTTACATTGTCGTAATGTAAAAAATAAACTGGTAATTAGCAATCGTAAATGCAACATAAAATTCATGAGAATAAAAGTAATCAAAATTTTAATCCCGGACATTATCTTTAACCTCTTTTAGAGATCATTATAGATTTAATCAGCCATAAGTCCACCAAATGGCGAGTTCTAGAAACCCATCCCCTATAAGAATATGATCATAATATATTAGAATTTCTTTAAGCAGAATTGGTGTGTAGTATGATACCGCTGTTGTGGGCCATTTTTAGGCTGATAATGATGATGATATCTGTTGTCCACATCATCCACAACATAAATAGATCAATAAGCTCGTCAAAACAATCAGACACAAACGCAGAGGGTATCAACACTACACAATGGCGCCCGCTCACACGTGCAGCCTTGTCCCGCATACGGACAATGCGCAGATAACTCGCAATTACCGGCCGCACTGACGACGCACGCACTGTGCGTTGCCACTCAAGCGGTGCCTGCCACTGGCTAATCATTTTTGTCATTCTACTCGCCCTGTGTATAGGTAGTCCGAACTTTCAAACAACACGCTCTTGGGTCGACTACATCCTGGGACTCCCTATCACTGCTCTATGTATTTTTTTGTGTGCATCATCATTATCAGCTGGATAAATGTCCACAGGATAGAGGTCTCTTTAAGGTCTCCCAGACTATACGGACTTGCTAAAAATGATGTCATTGGTCTACCTACAGGGGTCGACCAATAGTGTTCAGTTTTATAGGCATTACTTTAGCGTAGCGCCTTGTTGTGGTATGTCCACTGATTCGTCATTTGCAGATTTCTTCATTTCTGACTCTATCACCTAGAGATACCTTAAGCATTCTTAGTTATGTTGCCTATAGTTAGCGACTAATCAACTCGGCCTATTGTCGTGCCCACTTATAGGTCACCCATCAAGTCTTTACATTTGATAAAATGGTAATATAAATAAATAACTTTTATTGACCCTTCTTCACTTAACCTCTCACACATTGAAGAGAGTAGAATAAATCGGACGTATCGTATGGTGCGGGCACGGGTATACGGCCGAGGTCTAGGCGTCGCGATAGCATCAGCGCGCGGTCATCGCCGATCTCCGGATTCCATTCACGCGGGCCCCGGACCGTGTTTCATTTAACACCAATTATGGGCTTCCCGATTCCAGGATTAGCGTCTTGATTTGTTTCCACGCTTGCTCGTGAGATAAGAATTTTTGAGTGGGTGTCTTGCATCGATACTTGCGCTGTGCGACGTGTTTAGTACGGGATTCCGCATTACAACGATTTACTCTTATCAAGATTTGTAATAAAATGTAGTTTTTATTTCAAGTTAGCTACTTTTGGCAGTCTATGCGCGTTAAATTTATAACTCAGAAGTTAGGGTTCGATTCTCGGCTGAGCTGATTGAGATTTTCTTGATTGGTCCAGGTTTGGCTGTCGAGTGGCTTCCGACCACCTTCCAGCTACCTTCTAGCTGTCAAACCACTTAAGCATCACGGGTTGATTGATGTTCTATACATTTATATATTTTTTTTCTTTGACGGCCGAGTGGCGCAGCGGGTAGTAACCCTGCTTCTGCGTCCTAGGCCGTGGATTCGATTCCCACATCTGGAAAATATTTGTGTGATGAGCATGGATGTTTTCCAGTGTCTTAGTGTTTATCTATATATTATAAGTATTTATGTATAATATATGTACATATATATATCAGTTATCATAGTACCCATAACACAAGCTACTTACGAGTACGCTTACTTTGGGGCTATATAGCGATGTGTGTAATTGTCCTGTAATATTTATTTTTTTGTTTATTTATATAAAGCAAAAGGGGTGGATTTTATGCTATCTTAACAAGTTGACCTGCTTCCGTCTTATATCGCCGTCTCTGTTCATGACATGCAATTGGTAACCATATTAATTCTAACTGTACCTTTTTAGTTTTGTGTATCGTACCTACGCAGTAATATCTATACATTTAATATTAATAGCACTTGCGTCCTTACCCAAACGACTGATCCATCTGTCTGGTGACCAGCGTTCTGGTGCTCATTTTGTCCAAAAAAAGTCTTGCCATTTAGAGGGGAAATAGCGCCAGTGTATTAGGCTTTTTATTTTTGTAAATATCGTCTTTCAATTCTAATAAATATGTTTTGTACATATATCAATATAAGTATTAAAATTTTTAAGTATTTAAAATAATGATTAATTGTTAATAGTTGAATTCTTAAATCCTTAATTATGTACCCAACAAAAACACAGGTCTCAGAATGTCTCCTTGAAGAACACCTACTTCCCAAATCGATCAATAAAATACGCGAGTATTGTTATAATCGATTGTCTCGTCTGAAGCGTGCATGAGGGCCGAACTATTGTGATGTTTTTTCCACAGTTTTCACAGTGAAGGGACTGTGTGAACTCGGTGCACAAGGTCGACACTGTCAAAGGCTGATTAAAGTGCAAAAACAATTTTAACATGTTTTATAACATTATTGTCTTCAAATAACTATGGTTTTCATTTTCCTCGACATAGATTTTCCACTTTATGTAAGCTCGCTTATTATTCTTGGGGATAGATATTATTTAGCTATCTTTAAATAAATTCTTAGAAAGTTAGCAATTGTCAGCCATGAGTTGGGATGTTTGCAGTGTTCTCTCCTAGCGCTTTGAAAAGCAAGTTAAGCTGTTAAACCTCGTCCACCACCAAATCATTAACACTTGAAGAAATTATACAAAGTCAAACTTTAAGTCGGTATTTATCATCCTCCCAACCAACTCGCATTGGAGCAGCGAGGTAATTCTAAGCTCCATCTTCTAAATGGAGAGAAGCCTAGTCCTTAAAATAGGCTGATAGTAATAATAATCTCTTATGTTTATGTACTTAAAAAATATTACTTATAAAAGGTAAAGAATACCTCCTTTGCCAACGTCAGTTAAAACTTTTCCGTGAATCACATCATTATAAAAGAAGGAACATAAACGAGTAAAGCTTATTACACTAACTTAAGCGAACCTTATGGTCTCGAGTGTGGACTCTACTGCCTACTAACTTAAATAATATACCTAGTAAAAATAGGTGCATCATGTTTGTATACCTAGAAGGTTAATTTTTTATTTATTTAGTTATGAGTTGGGGATGACATTTGGAAATAATTAATAAAAAATAGGAAATCGTATGGCCTAGTTTTTGCGCAACATAATATCGAATTGATAAATCGCCTGGCGACACTTTTTGCTTGTTGGGTATCTTTTGCCAAAAATAACCAAAAAAGGGCCTTAAAAAATTCACACATAAAAGATTAAACACGTCGTGGCCACACGAACAAGATCTTATTTACTATGACATATTATATTTTTGTAATAAATAAGGATTTTGTTAACTCTCTTAGACCAGCCTGTAAAAAGGAGGTTTTTAATTCGATCCGAGTTTATAGATATGGTTAAGTAAATTAAAGTAACTAAATGACACATTTATTTTTTACTTTTCAGTGAGTTTTAAAGTCGGTTTATTTTTTTTTATGAATCATAGTTCTATGTACTTATTTACAGCAATTTTTTCGTATTCGTATTCTGCACTACGTCCATCTATTCAAAATTTTTTTATTAGCTTAGATTTAGTAATCAAGCCTAGAAAACGTGAAAACAAGCTTGCTTTACGTTTATTTGATTTCTCGATATGCTAACAAACGTTACTTTATTATTTAAGAACTCTTTGACAAGCAAAGTCACAAGCGTCCGCCTATAGAAGATAAATAACGAAACAAATGATCTTGTTTGTACAGATCTCAGAGATAAGCCGTGTATAACCTAGTTAGCATTTAGTTTCTAGATCTACCCATCCCGCTGGTATGAGCATTTTAATTAGCCTTAATATGGAGGAAACGGGCCTCAGGAGCTACATAAAGATGGATAAAATACTTTGATGATTCAGATGTGAATGTCGTGTTGGCAAATATACTAGAGCCCGGTTTGTGAAACGTCAGTTAATGGTCAAATTTGTGAATTAACTTTGATTTATATGTCGATTCTTGAAAATAGAAACGTCAGTGTTGAAGCCGATGTACAACAGAAGTTGTTACTGTTTAATAACGTTTTGCCATATTGGACTGACAGTCAAATTTAAGGTGGGATCCTCGACAAGATGTAAGCGAGATGTTCGTACGATGTATTTTTTTCAAGAATCGACATACAGTTAAGAAAGAGTTATTGGAGAGGGAATTTGGAGTTTAAGTTGTTTTAGGTTGTAGGGCGAGGTGATAGTAATTGACTGTAACGATTAATATCAGATGTTAATAAAAATATCCAGGATCGACTATTAATCGTGCTCTTTAAGGCATGGACATACAGCACCACTTACTTCATAACTTCAGGCTACGGATTTCGAGGAAGAAAAAAATTTTTTTTTTCGGCTACTCGTTGGCCCTTGACTGCTATCACACCTGATGTTAAGTTATGATGCAGTCTAAGATGAAAGCGGGCTAACTTGTTAGGAGTGGGACGAAAATCCACACCCATTTCGGTTTTTACACGACACCGCACTGGAACGCTAAATCGCTTGGCGATACGTCTTTGTCGGTAGGGTGGTAACTAGCCACGGCGAAAGCCTCCCACCAACCAAACCAAGACAAATTAAGGAAAATCTCAATCTGCCCCGCCGTGAATCGAACCCAGGACCTCCGTCTTATAAATCCACCGCGCATACCACTGCGCCACGGAGGTCGTCAAAAGATCTCAAGATCTGTATTTTAAAACCTGAACACAGGATCCGAAGCTCTATGACTAATGACTGAACCTGCATATCTAGTAGTTAGCAGTAGCTTGTAGTGGTGGTACTTCGCTCCCGAGTTACGGTGCGCTCTGGCGGCAAATTAGTCCGTGCCGCGCTACTGTATTGAATCATATCTGATCGTACACATTTAGTAGCTTCAGACCAGGTTAGTTTTGTTATTATTGAATAGAAATTGTTTTGCGGATTTCATTTCATTAAAAATGAATATTTTTTTTATATTTCGCAAGTCCAGACTTTACATATTGTAGTATTAACGTAAAGAAATTTTCATCGGGCTGGGTACACCACCCTGGCTTAGATTCTTACTTACTTACTTAAAACGCAAAATGAATAAAAAATCAAATGATACATTTACAAAATTTTACTACGCACGATAAATTTTCCTAAATTGATGGTAAATTCCTAAAAAGAACGTGGTGGATCGCTATATGCGCACGCGCATGGAACATAACGAACAAGATTATGAGCTTTCATCACACCGCCGCCTGTTTGTGCTATGACGGGGGAGTTTTGACGGACGGGGCACAAATAAAAAACGACCATTTGTGTAACGACCTTACTGATCGGTCCACAAAGATTTACGCATCAAAGGAGTTCCTTTTTTGTCGTTGTATTAATGTTAAAAATGTGAAAATTAGTTTGTTTGTTTGTTACTTTAAGGTTAGAAAAAATCAATCTTAAATAAATGAATCATTATCACTCTAAGCCTGCCAACCCGTTTTGGAGCATCGTGGTGGGTTTACGTTCCATATCCCCTCTCCTATAAGGAGGGAGCCCTGGCCCTGTAGTGGGTAGTTAATGAGCTCATAAAATCAATGTTGGTGAAATTTGGCACATTTATATGGATTGAGTCCTGGAAATCGATTTATCAGGTACTATTTATCATATAAATCAAAGAGTTTTCGTTAAAACCTGAATCTTCGTGGAATAAACCACGGCTATCTACAAGGTAATGTGGTGTATGGAAAAGTTTTTGTCATTTTTGTTATGAAATTGATCCGTATGATTGTATTTCATTAAACATGAATTTTCTTATTTAAATGCACCTTTCTTAGAGAAAGGTTTAGTAGAGTAAATTGCTTGAAATAAATGAAAGGAAATTCCATGAAATTAATTATATCAATAACTTTTATAAATCTTTATAGTTTAAATAAAAGCAAAATATGCAGCTTTTTAGTTTAAAGTAATAACCAAACAGTTATTCTTACATCATGGATATATTTTGTTATCAATTCCATTCAAAGTCGCGCACATCAATTAGCTTATGTTATATAATAAGGGAGGGATAGACCCGGTCAAATTGGATTGTAGCCCGATGAATGCCGGGATAAATCATATTTGATTTGAACCAATTAGTGATGCTTACGCGTGCAGATCGCGGCGGGATGAGGCGCGGCGTTTTTTGACCGTTAAAACGTTACTTATTTAGTTTGGAAACATAGTTTGTGGATTTTGTATTTAACTGTTAGAAAACGCTGGGTTTTTTACCCGACTGCGTCAGGAGGAGGGTTAGTTTGAATATGTATCTATGTAGTATGATTTCTTCAGACGGATTTTGACAGTGAGGTGTCGTTGAATTTGTCAAAATTGTGGTAGTGACATAGGCTATATAAATTTTCAAAATAGCGGTGTAAATGGGGGAAAAAAGGAGGGGATGTGTGTAATATAGATGCCAATTGAAAGGTCTTAAAAAGACCATTTCAAAAATATAAATATCATATCATGTTCATATTACTTTTTTAACAAAAAATGGCAAAAAGTGTACCAAGTGTACCGTCTCATTTCTATACCATAAACTTAAACTAACTAACAAATAAAATTATTATTATAAAAACAAAAAATCCAACTGCTTAGAAGTTATGAACTGAAAAGAGAAAAACAATATCACTATATCTCTATAAAATTCTAAATACTTTATGGTGCTGCAGGCGGGGACAAACGTAGCGCAGGTTAAAGTATTTTGTCCCTGTTTGCAGCACCATAAAGTATTTAGAATTTTATACAGATAACAGTCGGGTTTTTTGTTTTTATAATAATAATTTTATTGTAAAGTGTTTATCAGCCTATTTTCTTCAGATGGATTCTGATAGGAAGTAATTTTTCTATAAAGTTCTGCCACACGCCCGTCGATAGGTTAAGTCTCGTATGCCCATAGTTATAACGACAACTATAGCCTTTAGCAACAAGATACGCCAATGCTTTTCATTATTATTTTATTCCTACAGACATTTGGACGGCCTCTGTGGTGCAGTAATTAATTGGAATGTGCGCAGTGGCTTTATACCGATTAAGCCGATTAAGTTTTTTTTGATTAGTGTAGGACTAAGTCTTGTGTGCACCAAGATTTCGGTTATCATAACCAACGGTTAACATCACTTTACTATAAATTTACTATTTATAATAAACCCATACGCCGGTTAAGGACGTAAACCGGGTGGTTATCTTAATCGAGGTTACATCCTTAACCGGTGTACGGGTTGTCATGAACAATAAATTTTACGTTTTGCTTATGTTAACCGTTGGTTATGATAACCAAAATCTTGGTGCACACAGGCCTAAATGGTATTAGGTGTGATTTACTAACTACTACTACTTTTATTGCAAAGGTTAACTTGTAGGTAATAAACTAAAATTTTATTTATTATTATGGTAGGCATTAATAAGTCTCATTCAATGCGAAAAGACATAGGAACTCGTCTCTCAATCGTAAAAAGATCGTGAAGATTTCCACTGAGCGTTAGTATACGAAATATCTTAACGTATGTTTTCATTTATTTTGTAACATCTTGTTACTCGGTTTGTTAAGATATTGTTTGTTTGTCCGTCAAAAGAGATTCTCTTACTTAGCTTTTATTCATGCCCAGTTCTATGAAATACATTGAGCGACACGTATACGAATGAGTTTAATAAATAAGTTAATTGTCCTTTTAATAAATGTGTTTTAAAATTTTAATAATTACAGAAATAAAATCTCCTCTGTACCAAAACAGTGATGATTAGTAATAGCGGGCTGAACTCTTTGTCCTGCGATAAAATAAACGTTCTTTAGGCGGTAGGTACATCTTTTTTAACCATATTATATTTCTGTATTACTTATAAAAATAACGAAAGTAATAAGTAGCGATAATAATAGGGTGTACATGGTTTCATTACTTGTTTGTAAGTTAGTAATAGTAACAAACTTAGAAACTAGTAATGAAACTGTTCCGAAATTCAAGGATTTACCTGTTGCTTTGGTACCTAACAAACAATTGTTTTTCTTCTAGCGAGATTTATAATTTCCATTTGGAAACACTTTGACCTTGTTACAGATAATGCCATTAGTTAAATGATATTTTCTTGCCTTTTACACATTTGATTTTCAGACCAACTGGTCTTGTACTGTGGTAGAAGGTAGTTTTATTTAAATCATCTCCTGATTAAATTACTATGTAAGTTTTTGATATAGCACATAGAAATGAATGCGAGCGAATCAAAAACTTATTCTACTCTTATTAAAAGTACTGGGATGACTCGTTTGATTTTGATTAAGATATTGTTTGATTTATTGTTAATTGAAGTGTGTATTGATTTTGTGGTATTTATCATTAATTAGTTAAAGTTTTCTCACGTAATGAATAATGAAACCTGTAAAGTAAACAAAGGTTCATTACAAATTGTAATGTGTGTATTTGGGTATTTTTGACTTCTTTGATTTTATGTAAACGTTTTGTTTCATTTGACTTTGTTTCGATTCCGAATAATTTTCTTTTTTACATCCAATCATATTAAATATTAAAATTTATTTACTCGTATCTAAATATATCTGTTAAAGAAGTGAGTAAGTTTTTGAGATGAGCGTAATCAGAAATGTAGGCTTTTTAAAATTTTTTGTGTTCGTTATCTGAAATCCCCGGTACAGTTAAGACCACCAGACCTTTGAATCACAATTTTATAATTAGCCACGGTTTCAACTAGATTATAAAACATAATAGAGACCAAATTTTTGACATCTCTTTTGACACCCTTGCCCAAATCGAGATGTCAAATTCCCAAATCCGTTTATCCGTTCCCCATCGATCAAGCTGATCGGTTCATGGCGTGAAAGGATTACGTGTTTACTGCCGTCCGCTATTTATTTATCAATTTGACATACTGTAGTTAGTATTGCGAATCTAAAATTGATCTACGTGAGAAAGACGTGAGTATCGGGTCCGTGATAGGTGTACTAGGTATGAGAAAGTTCTATTAATATTTTTTTTCGATACATTTCTCTGTTTGTAAATAGCTTAATGGAGAACTCGCACTGGAAAGCGTCGTGCTGGTCGACTGGATGGACTGATGACATCACGTAGATCATAGGGAGCCGCTGAAAGGCTCAAAACCATGGTTTTTCAAGCAGTGGACGTCTTTCGGCTAATAATGACGGTGGTGACGATGTTTAATAAGTAGGTAAGTTTTTTTTAAATTTTAATATACTGTTCAAAATATAGTCATCATGAGTTCGATGTAACAATACGGCAAATGATGATGATTTTTGTCGGCTCTTGTTGATAGAATCTGCTTTCTAATGTTAGAGTCAGCACTCACTGATGAATCTTAATAAAATAAATGATTTTGATTTGATTTGATTATTAATGATGATGAAGTTATCAAAATGTCCCTAATATTCTTTCAATCCTTAAAAATGCTTAAGTCTTTATAATCCGGATAAATTGTATACCAAAAAACGGTTAACACATTAAGTTTACGAGTCATATCCAATGAAAGGATTTTGCTCTTTTTTGAGCACCGTTGGTATTTAGCCGTATTATATTTCGGCCTGATAAATATCGTGCATTGAAGAGTTAAAATTACAAAATGACGTAACGCGATAAGGCATCCTTTGGGGATCGCATCTGATAGCGGTATGTGACAGTTTATTTATTAGTTTCCCCTTTCAAGCAAAATATGAGATCGAGTGTGTGCACTTTTAATAAAATAACAAAAAAACGAAGAAGAATAACAGGACCCAAACAACCAGTTTTCAAAATTGTATCTTTGCGATTTACTTAAGCATATCTACGAAGTCGGTGCCAGCCAAGTTTAAGGAACATTTATTTAGGAGTAAAGCAGTTTGTGGATTCTAGGTAATGTCCTTAAAGTAGAAACCTTGGCTGGCACCGAATTCTAGATATGTTTAAGTAAATTAAAGCAACTAAATGACACAGTTATTTTTCACTTTTTAGTGCGTTTTAGAGTCGGTTCTATTTTTATTTAAAAATTTTTATTTTTTACTTTTTAGTGATTTATCGCCACGTATCGTACTTGTACTATACTGTCATAGTATATTATAGGCATTAGTAGCCAAAAAGCCAAGAAATCGTTGTAAGCGTGCCTCCAAAATTTGAAGAGTTCCTTCAATTCCCCAGGATATCATCATCATATGATCCTAATAATATGATGACAATGGGACTTTGGAAGTATGTATTTCTAATAAAAAAAGAATTATAAAAATCGGACAACTCTGTAAAAAGTTATGCGTGGACATACTTAAAAAAAAATATACGTGTCGAATTAAGAACCTTCTCCGTTTTTTTTCGCCGGTTAAAAAGTGTCTTCGTTTCTTTGAGATCATAGGTTACAAAGTTGCATGAACGTCCGAATTCAACGGATTTTTGTGCAAATTCTGTGTACCTAGTGGAAGAAATGAAGTCTAAAGCGACTTATTTACAAAGAAAGAATTTTTAAGCGTCCGCTATTACAGATTTTTATTATGGCCTCATAGTTAAAGTGGTCTTCCTGTATGCTAAAGATGTCTTGATTGGTCTGAGTCATAGAATGAAGTATGTATGCATTGGTATTATCTTTTAAGAGATTCTTACTAAGTAGTACAGGGTTAGGGAGTCAAAGGTGTATTACAACATTTGGATTATCTGATTTTATTATGTTATAATAATAAACAACAATACTTTCTTCAAATTATTGACGTTAAAAGAAATATAAAATTATTTTTTTTAACTACGTCATTCCAAACAAAACCGAATTGTAGCAAATGATATGATTTTTATTAAAATAAAATCATAGTAATAAAAAATATGGTAATGAGAAATAATTGACGTTATTGAAATTTATATACCTGAAGCGAAAAAAAAAATAATTAATAATTAAATTTGTTATAATTAAAATTATCAAGAGTATAATACATAATTAAGTCCTTTAAGTACAAAGACCGGATGCATCGGCACTGCAGATTATAATCTACTGTGCAAAAACAAAACGAGTAAAAACAACTCGAATAATGATAATAATGTAACATGCACAGAATCGTGCAAGGTCGTTGTAACTTGTCCAGTCAAATGCAATGGTTTGTTGCAACGGCCGCTATAGTGCCGTGGAAAGAAACGAGGAAGTCTCGGATTTTAAAAGCCTACTACATTACTCTAATCCGTGTTGGTGGGCTTACCCAATGTTTGAGTCTAACCATCTAATCAAAAACTACCAAATTTTCAACTGTGTATGTGTCGATTCTGTAACGAAACTCAACAGTACGATTTAATAATTACGTGGAAAGTAACGTAAGTGGTAAAGGTTTTACCTCTGTCTACGGAGAGCACGTTACCTTATCACCCTAAACCCGTCAACTCATATTGTAGCAGCGTTGTGGATTTTAGCCACAAATACTCTCTCATATAAGGTAAAACGCCTGGGCCAAGAAAACAAATTGCAGTAACTTGATAGAATGCATTAAAAAGCATTGCAGTAAATAACATATTATGTTATTTATTTACCCAGATCAAAGTTCGGTGCAGTTTCCTCGACGGGCAGAATAAAATAATTTTAATTATAAATCCGTCATGTTCAAATTATCTGCAAATCTGTAACTCATTATATAAAATTACACTTAGGTACGTTTCAGAAAATTCGCATTAAATCCATTTTATATTTTATGAAAATTATTAACTTTTATGTTAATTTTAACAAGGTCTCGAGCGAGACGCGGTTTTTGGATTCTACCTTTGTTTACGATACGTGGGAGTTTTAAGAAACATGTAAATTTATTGGATTAATTAGTCGAAATTGTATGTAATTAACTGAGCTTCGTGTACACCGGATTAGTTTATTCGCGCGCTAATTTTGTTGTTTTTCTGTTGACGATACAGTGAGTCTTTATCTGTTACGTTTATATTACACTGAGAGCCTGTGATGCCCAAAAGTTAGCCATTTTATAATAGCGGTAAAATAGAGAACTCATACTCTTGTCATAGGTACATTACTACAATTTTGTAGCATCTCGTCATTGACATATTAATACTATGGACTTCGGGTCTAATGCAAAATTTACGTCAAAAGTGTCCCAAGATATATTATACACACTAGGATGTATTTATGTTTTTATACACAAAATAACATTGTAATGTATGTCTTATCGTATTGTTATACAGTGTAATTTGCAACGGTTTAATTGCATGCAATAAGTAATCAGTTTCGATTGACGGTTGCCATGGCAGCCTTTTTTTGACATGACAGCTTCTCGTGAAAATAGGACAACATAAATGGTGTGGAGTCGGTAGCTTTCAAATTTTTTTGGCATCTTATATTTATATATTATATTTACAGCAAATTTTAATTTATATTTACATATCCGGTATCCCTGACCTCTATATGCTGGGATAAATCTTGTACCAAATAATAATTGTTGTAATTATCTTGTATAAAATAATAATTAGTTATAATAATAATTAATTACAAACCAAATCCACTAATGTACAAAATGATATGCCACTCGACATAGGTCTTTACTTTGAAATTTTAAGTTCTCGATATTTTCCTCTTTTTAATTAAACTGAAAATATATTTTTTTACTTCAATGACGTTAGATCACTTTTTTAAATAACTGTTCCTAATTTCATGTAGATAATTCTTATAGTTATCAAATTAATATACCATTATGGTAAAAGTTATTTGATTAATATTCATGACATAAAAAATAAAAAATGACATAAAAAATAAAAATTTTTGAATTTAAAATAATCAAATTATTATTAGATATTAATCAATTATTTTCATTCAAAAATTAAGTAATTAAATAATTCAAATGTTAAACAACAAAATAACTCTATGCAGTCGTTGTTCTAAAACATTCTATTGCTCACGACAGATCCGAACTAAATGTGGTTAATTAGATAAACATATTGCACTCCTTCTATCCTATACGCGGGTAGCGTATGGGAAAAGGACATATATATACTTTTGTTCATTTTGGTTGGTTATGCAATTCGTTTCTATAGTTTATTAAAATTTTAATAAAATAGCCTTTTTCTAAGCAAAATATTACTTTAAAATCATCAGTAAATATTTACTTACTGAAAATATGGTACACCGTCTTCTTTTCTCACCTTACTCGGGTAGTTCTTACAAGTTTTTTATAACACATTACGGCATTATTGACGTGTATTCTGTCAGTCAGCTAATATGAGACTGAATTGCGATTGGAAATCATTTCGCGTTTTGGCTTACTTTTGGTTCGGACACTTTTTATCGCTGACCCGAAGTCCATAGTATTAATATGTCAATGCATCTCGTAAATGTAGATGTGGACTTCTCTCTTGCTACAAAGAAGTTTTTAAGGATCAGGAAAAGAAGAAGAAAAGGGACAGGTAGACAATTCCAAGCTTAGCCATACGTATGCCCTTAAACCATGATCCAAAAATGTTCATATCTTAAGAACATCAAAGATATTGGAATTAAATTCTACTCGATATCTGGTAGTGCGATAAAAAAGGAGGTATACTGAAATAAGAAATCTCCTCACACTAACTCTTGAACTATAAATTTTTGTATCATTTGAAGTGTATCAGAGCCAAAACTCGTCGGAATCGCAAAAAATTGAAATCATATTTGTTGGCAGCATTGTAGACTATAGACAATATAGTGGCCTTATTTGCTGTATTGTGGTACCGCGGGTAAACTATAGATAATAGACTAGGGGCGGTACTCGTCGGGCGTTAGGCTATAAAATATGCTCCTATGGATAATTGTTATCATTCACGTTAGTGTCCAAGTCTTGTGAAGTCATAATGTTTGACTATTGCTAGAATCTGTGCTTGTAATGTTTAATTAAGTAATTACTGTAATAATGTTTCATTTTGATCATATTTGATGTCTTTATAAATAAATTGTTATTAAGTTTGTCTTTTGGTGTTTTAAGTTGTATTCCCTTCTGGCTGTTTGTTAACATCAGAAGTGGTATGGATCTTAATGCCCACAAAAAGGTAACAGAAATTAAAAAAAAAAAATTTTTTTGTTTAAACAGAAATTAAAATGATTATCAAAATGAAATCTTATAAAAGTAGTGATTCGGGATTGAAGTGTAATTTTGCGTACGTCTGGGTTCTTATGGGCGAGCCTCTGACACACGTTGCCGCAAACATCGTGGTTTACTGCAGCTGAGTACTCATGTGGCGGAAAGTAACGAGGAATTGTGAGTAACGGAAGATAATCGGAGAAAGTTGTGAGTAAGACAGTGGCTACGATGGTTGGTAAGAAAAAGAAAGACATTGTGTTTGACGGTATTATTGTGTGAAGTTGCATATTTTGTTTTATTACTAGCCGATTTGCTATTAAGAGTAACCTGTTTGAGTTATTGCAATAAGAAAAGATTATTACGTGAAACTATTTACGAATGAGGGTAGTTGAAGAACAAAGAACGAGTTAACAATAAACGGTCATAACGAAATTACGAGAATTTGTTTCGACACAATTACGAATACCTTTGTTGCTATGCTGGTTTGTTTGAAAAAAAAAAAAAAAAGTTTGTGTACTTATCAAATGAAAGACTTTTGTCTCGCTTATGAGTAGTACCATTTTTAGAATAAATTAGTGTTCAATGTCTAATTAAGCAATCTAAAATTAAAATGTATCGGTTAAGAAGTACCTATTGCTCTATAATGTGGCGTTTGTGTGATGTTTTCTAACATAGATTTTTAAAGGTTACAGAATGGTGGCTTTGTCGCATGCTGTTGATGATACTACGTGACGAAATGATGATGAGCTGATGACAAAATGATGAGCTGTGGACATCAGTTGGCTGGCTGTGTGAGAATATTGTGAGAAAAGAAATTCGGTAAAGTTGACCAGGATAAGGAGTAAGAAAAATAGTTTTATTATTAAACGAAAAGTAAAAAGTTATTAGTAAAAGTATCTAATATTATAAGTTGCAAAGTAAAATAAAACGTTAAGTTGAGGTCAGGGCTGACCGAGCTATAACGATCTAAGTTGTTAATTTTGAAAGTACCCACCAGTGTAAAAAAAAAAAAAAAGTTTCTATCTTTATTTTTCGGAATCGGAAGTAAATAAGTGAAAAGTAATTATCTTTGTATTTTCTGGTATAAACCTAGTAGTAATCCATAATTATGTAGATGTAGCGAGCTGTAATAAAATAATAGAATGTTAGTTGAAACGGAATATTGGTCTAAGAATATACGAGTAATTTACAGAAACACAAAACGACATTTAAGCTTGAAGGCATCTTAGTATGATTAAGTGAGATACATGCTCTTTAAGTACAAGATGTCTTCACCAACTTGGTCAGCTTAAGTGAGATACATGCTCTTTAAGTGAGAGTGGTTTACAACTATGGCGAATCTGGAATCCTAAGTGTGGCTATGACCCTTTAGGGAAGGGTGGTCATGTTGTAAGAGCTTCTTTGTCGTAAAGAATTTAAGTGAAAATGGTCTACAATAATGGCGAATCTGGAATCCTAAGTGTGGCTATGTTCCCTTTAGGTGTTTGATGGTCATGTTGTAAGAGTCGAGTTTGAGATCATGTAAGAGATTGTCGTAAGAGAGTAAAAACGAAAGGACAATATTCCGTTGACAACTTTGTAGCAATAAATAATCTGGTATTTTAAGAGTCTCTGATGGTTAAAGTATTAAGTCTAAAGTTTAGAGTATAAAAATATCAAGTAAAGTAAATATCAAGTAAATAAATAAAGTCGATTGTCGAATATTCCTCTAAAAACTACGCAAAATTTACAAAACATTGACTCAGGAGCGTCTAATCTGTATATATCTGTGTATATGTGTGTTGTAATCTGTATTGTTTCTAAACAGTGACTTTATCTCGACCCGTGGGGTGCCCGGGGCAAGCACCGTGCAGCATGGCCGTGTTGGCAACACTGCGTTGCTGACAGCTGTTTGCATCCGCGGTGTTGGCGCACCTCTAGCCGCGTGCACCACGCTCCTTGAACGATTGTCTTCATGCATGTGGTGGCTTGGTTAACCACTTATTTTCAATACTATTGATTACTTTTACTATTTTTGTTATCCTTATTAAAATATCAAGTATGCTCTATTCGTTATAGGGCGATACTAGATTCTATTGGTCTCTATTAGACTTCATGGACCTCTATCGTGCTCTTTTAGTCTTTTATCTCTACAGACAACTATTGGACTGTATCAAATTGTTTTTATTATTTTGAGACCCCTCGCAGATAAAACCTGTAAGAATGCATTTAAAATGATTCAGTTGTCTGATGTAAGAGTTAATTGAAGGAACTGCTGTGATGACAGGATGCAAGAGTTGGAAGATAAAATTTAGAATGTTGAATTTGCCTTCTAATATATTGTTCTTCACAGATGACGGTGACGATGATGAATGTGCATTGCACTTCTTCAATGCAGGTGTCAGACACTACGAGCTCTACAGGCCTCTATAGTAGAGGCTAATGGTGCGGCTCCAGGTGCAGTCGTCAGTGACTGGTGTTGCTGGTCCCAGTCACGTCTCCGGAGATGCCTGGGTCGAGGGCGACCCAATATCAGGAGGGCCGTGTTGGCAGCATTGTAGACTATAGACAATATAGTGGCCTTATTTGCTGTATTGTGGTACCGCGGGTAAACTATAGATAATAGACTAGGGGCGGTACTCGTCGGGCGTTAGGCTATAAAATATGCTCCTATGGATAATTGTTATCATTCACGTTAGTGTCCAAGTCTTGTGAAGTCATAATGTTTGACTATTGCTAGAATCTGTGCTTGTAATGTTTAATTAAGTAATTACTGTAATAATGTTTCATTTTGATCATATTTGATGTCTTTATAAATAAATTGTTATTAAGTTTGTCTTTTGGTGTTTTAAGTTGTATTCCCTTCTGGCTGTTTGTTAACATATTTGGGAATATTTTAGTCATTTGAGAATTAAAATTTTAACTTTAATTGCCTTTGAGATTGAATTGTTGCTAGCTGTTGATTTTAATTACGGTAATGTTTTTGTTAGTATTAAAATAAAGAAACAGGATGTACGGCGCTAGCAGAAAGTGAAATCCTAGTTTTGTAGTGAGTAATGCATTTTACTATTACGTTGGTAGTATTTCTGCTAATTGCCTTGTTGTTCCGGTGGTTAACCTGTTCAGTTTTGGACCTTGTGATCTCGGGTTCTAGGCCTGGGTATGCATATGAAATAGTTAATTGCTAATAGTTAATTGCTTTTTTCCCTAGAAATTTATTACTTTCCGGTGTACACGACTGATGTTGTTCTCGATAATTATCATTCAAGTTTTTCGGATAATTGATATAGTGCATAACTGATACGCTTTGTGCTTCATAGACCATGTTAGCTGCAGCTCCTAGTTTTGCAGGTTTTTAGGGGAACTTAGGTAATTCTTTCCGACCATAAATAAATAAATGCTGTAGGACAATATATCGCTATCGCATCGCTATACATAAAAAGTATGCCATATAAAGTAGCAAGAAAAATGGGATTTTTCGAAATATTAATAAATAAACTAGCATCACTTTCACTCAAACACAAATTTCCAAAGCCCATATCCCAGCCTTAATATCCAAAACATTATGGCAGTTATAAAATTAATTTGACGATTATTATATGAATGTTGATAGATGAATAAATAATACTGATACATGATTCTTCATTTACAGAATAACATTCAAAAATATTGTCCCAGGAATGGCTGAAAATCATAGCTCAAAGGCAAAAAGAAGAAAATCTCTGCAAGGAACGCAAAACACATTTGGGTAGTAGATGGTAGAACGTACGCTACGAGTCAAGGCCCGGGCGCAGACAATAGCGCTCGTGAGAATCTCATTGTTGTGTGACATAATTGCGGTAATGATCTAATGAGATATCATTTATATTTGGTGCAAGGCCGCTGCGAGGTTGCTTGAATGTCAGACCATTGTTGTTCGCTTGACTTCTTGTTTTATTGTACTTAATATAAATAATTTCAGATTATCATTTTCTGAAATAAGTAGATTGAGGTGAATGTAACTGTAGACAAGTGAAGATGGAAAAATGCGTAGAAGTATTCACTTATAGTTAGCAGTTTTACGGACGACAGGCTTTTGTATCTTTTCAAGTAAATCGTCCCTTTCATATGTGGAAAACCTAATTCATAACAGCGCATGGAAGGAAAACGTACAATGCATCAATTAAGTTAGATTGGAATATAATATATAAGTTTTTATAATTACTATAAGTTTTTATTTGCTTCTTTGGAAAGAAATGTCTATACGTGGTATTACCACCTAGCTGACGAAAGGTCCCATACCGTATCATTTTATAAACTCTCTAGATGTTTAAGAGTACTAAAACTTTTGATGGCAAAGTTCGTTCGGAGAATTACGAGTAATTACCAATGATATTTCATCATTGTTTTTATATTTACCGCCATACAGCACTGCTATGTTCTGATCTGAAGGGAATGACTGCCGGTGTAATTAGAGGTACATGAGGTTTAACACGTCACAGAGGAAAAGGAAAACAATATCTAAAAAAAAATATTCAGGTTTTTCTAGCCATTTAAAAATCCTTAGAAACAACAAAACATTTAAGAAATTAGGGCTTACACATCCAAGTAAGATATGGCGACGACATTATGCTAATTGAGTAACCATTACCGGACATGACATTTACTGAGAATCTAACTCCAAATTCGTAAACTCAATCATAACTCAAACATTAAATTTGAAAAAACGGTACTGAAATTCAGGAGGGTTTCAATTGGGTGCTAGATTTGGCTTAATGTTTCTTTATTCGTACAATAGCTCTCTAATCAACTTTAGGACAGTTTGGTAAGCCGTATATATAGGCTTCAAATATACCCCTTAGGGGGCAAAGTTCAGATAATGATGACACTAATAAGAGTAAAAACAACAAATTATAAAAATCACCAAATGTAAAGGTATATTACATAGCATAGATATTATTTACAGAGAGACCGTTAAACAAATTAATTTTTATAACATCGTACCACATTAAAATAATTGAAATATTATTCGTATAGAGCTGTATATTTAAATTGAATGTAGATCAACGTTATTTAATGCGATAAGGTTTGTTTAATGTAAATGATGGTATGGAAACTTTTTTCGGAAAACGATTTCGATAAATTCCCATAGCGTTTCAAAACAATTAATAAGAGTTGTAACTTTAGAGCCCACAATTATACGAAATTAATACAAACACGCCGTTGAGTGGGCGTGGCGGGCACAAGCTTTGGGTTTGGTTCCATTGGTTAGACTATTTAAATTGATAATTTGACACGGTTGAAATTTCTATTGATATAGAAGATCATCAAACAATTTTAGGCTTATTTTGATATCATGTTGTTGAAGTAAATCCTAATTATTTATTCTAAAGAAAAATATAAACTCGAGCTTTTGTACCGTGAATAAAAACGAAAACTAAGACGGGAGGTAAGAAAAGCAGTAAACATGAAATGTTTAATTTTAGAAATTTGTTACGTCTGTTTGCTCACATTAATATCCAGAATTATTGAACTGTTTTTAGGGAAAGATAAAGTGCACAAACTAGATCTTTATAAAGGTTTTGATTTATTAAGATCGGACGTAATTAGAATGTTTCTATGATTAATTTAGTTTCGTAATTAGAATGTTTCGTGTTCCTCAATGGGCAACATCGCTACCAATAACGTGAGCCTTGCGTTATTAACTTTTGGGCTTTTCTTTGTTTTAGAAAATTGACAGATTCGCTCAGTTATTATCTAAGTTAAAAACATCGGTTTAAATTGAAATTATATCACCCTAACCCGGCCTACCTATTGAGACAACGTAGTATATCTAAGTCCAAGACATCTGTCCTATAAATAGAGAAATCAGTAAGCGTAGGTTGCGCAACGCAAGTAGTTGGGTTTGGATGAAAGAAAGTGCATACATAATACAGGCAAACTTCTCGGAGCGTACATCCTAGTGGCAAAAACACTGCTATTTATGTTTAATGTTTTATTTTAATTTTTTATTTCACACATTAAAAAGGAAGACGAAATATTTTTATTCTCTATCAAGTAATTGACTTCCACTGCTGAACAAAGGTCTTCTAAGGACTTCCAAACACCACTTGAGCCGCCAGCACCCAGCCGCTTCCAGCAACCCACTTGATCTTGTCAGTGCACCGAGTCGACTAACACTGCGCATTACGGTTCGGGTCACCATTCTAGCACTTTGAGACTCCAACGTCCAGCTCTTCGAACTACGTGCCTTGTTGTCCGTTTATAATGTCGGATCGTGTTGTAACGCAAACACACCGCTATTGAGTGCGATCTGCTTGCGTACTATTAGTTCAATTAGAGACGATGTTCCGGTGCCGGTTCGTTGCGTCTTCCATGACGATTCGACGCCGTTTCACCGCCGCCCTGTGGAGAGAACGTGAGGTTAGTTTCAGTAACAATATGTAATTGCTAAAGTAATAATTTGTAATTAAACGTTATTTGTTTACGAAGAATCTAAACCACCAATTTTAATTAATTTTTGTATACCTGCTTACTGTGTACAGTTTAATTCAGTAGGTTAGAAAGATGATGACAGACGTGATTTGATAAGATATAAATAAGAATAATATAAATCTGAATTCATTTAAAGAAATATTTCCTAAGTCGACAGGATAAAATTATATATAAATATTTTTCTCATTTGTTTTAACTATTTAGCGAATAATAGTACCTAGATTTAATAAAAATTAGTCAGGAGAACAATGTTATGAAAAAAATTAAGAAAGCTGCGCGGGATGTAAAATGTCTAAGAAAACTTGATACTCAATCACAGCTCGATGGCTAAGTGGGTCTGAATGAAACATGGCGCAGAGATAGATTATAGTCTGGTAGAAAATTTGTTACGTTTTATCTTGAAACTTTACCGGTAAGAGCCTCCTGACTGGTTGAAGTGACTCTACCAGCAACTCGGGAGTGCTGCTAAACTACGCGTGCTGGAAATAGGCTAATTTGAATGTGAAATTTGTTTTGCGCTGGTGAAAACACGGTGCACAGCTAGTACGATACAATCTAAAGGAAACTTCTCTGTTACAGTATACTCTTCAGCATTTATATCAATATTTTATGTATTAGATACGATTAATATGATCGAATCATACAGATAATCCCGTCTTAGTCCGTCCGTACGCCCATTCCGTGTTACGAGGCGATCGTATATCATAAACAAATTGTGTACTCCGGTCATACGTTAGCCCAATATTCGGGTAATCTGACTCTATGGTATAATAAAACGGCATTCGTATTATTTTATGGCCCCTTGAGAAGACGCGAGTTTGTGTGGTCGTCTGCGCTTGACTAATTTGTATCAATAGTGTATTGATGGAATTAGGGAATATAGTATTTTGAACAAATATCACTGAAAATAAGAAATAGGTTTATGTTATTTTTAATCGATGTTTTATTTTCATATATTTTTATAGATACCCAATCGAATGTTCGCAATCTTGTCATAATTATAGATTCCAATTAGATGAGCTTTTTTCATGATTGAAAAAGACCTCCTGATGATTAGTAAACAACTTTCGCATATATACTCCAGTGCAATTAGCCTTAAAAATAACAAAAAGTACAAGAAAATCGCAGTAAGATGAAACCCATCAGAAAATGAGGAAAATATATCATAAAAATGAAAGGAAAAATAAATTACGAGCGATCTGAGGTCGGGAAACTTTGCTATTCAACTCCTTTCCATAGGACTTTTAGTTTTGACGGAAATCGAGAAAATCCGTTTTTTACCCCTAAACATCAACCTCTACCCCTTCCCGACCTCAGATCGCCCGTAATTTATTTTTCCTTTCATTTTTATGATATTCTCTTCCTTTTGCAATGGGTAGGTGGCTTGGGTTGTAGGATGAATCTACTGCGGTTTTTTTTGTTTTCAAAAGCGATCTGCATTGGTCTAATAACTTAACCGCAACAATTTGCTAGGGGCAGGTTGTAACACAACTTAGCTCCCGTCAACCTGATGATGTCTTGTTGTTAAGACTTTAATATATGCCTGTTTACACTAGATTAGAAAAATATGAAACAAGATAGAATATGATAAAAAAATTGAATAACAAAATTCATGCCAACATCCGGCTAAAACGTGAACAAATATCAAAAAAAGGTCGGAAACGAACGAGTCCGAATCGAATCGTATACCAAATAAGTATGAGAAAAACAAAAGGTTCTTTAATCGATTTAAATCCAATGTGCTGTATCTAATTTGTCAGTTTGCCGGTCCGTATGTCCGACAATTAATCCAGAACCACTTCGAAAAAACCTAAACTATCTTAATTTTACATTCAACAAAAACATTTTGAATTCTATTGAGTATATAATAGAGTCCAACTTTGTGCAAAATGATGGCAAAAAAACGGCGTGACATTGTAAGAACGTCTTTTCGAGTGTATAATTCATTCGTATGTATGTACTTTAGTTTTATAACGCCCGTGTTTCGACACGAGGTTTAATGGTAATAATCAATTTTGGAGACGTTTTCGTCATTGTATAGTATCTTATAGGTGACGACGGGGAGATAGTTTATCGAAATTGTTAATTGTTTAATTTATTACCGCCGTGTAAGGTTACGGGGCGACATACTTGGGATTTCTTTTTTGAAAGATAAAGAGTACTTGCCTTGTTTTACTGGTTATTTAAATATAAGCCTTTATATCGATTCTGCATTGCTTTACGCCGAGAGCCTTAGGGCCGGACTTCAAACAACTCTGTGGTACAAAGTTCGATCTGCGGGCGTACAATTATTGTAGCTTTTCCTAACTAATAATATAAAGGCAAACATTCTTAAAAAAAACAATAATTCACAGACCAGCTGTATTTAGTTTATCTTTAGTTTGTCTTTGTATCGTCTTGGCTGAAGTTTTTTCCTATGTCAGTAATTTGTTGATAAATAAAAACAGTTAAAAATGTTACGATTGTGCAAAAAAAAAGAACTGACTTCACTTTGACGACTTTCGTGGCGCAGTGGTATCCACGGTGGATTTATAAGACGGAGGTCCTGGGTTCGATTACCGGCGGGGCATATTGAGTATTTCTTAATTTATGTTGGTCTGGCTGGTGGGAAAGTTTTCGCCGTGGCTAGTTACCATCTTACCGACAAAGACGTACCGCCAAGCGATTTAGCGTCCCGGTACGATGTCGTGTAGAAACCGAAAGGGGTGTGGATTTTCATCCTACTCCTAACAAGTTAGCCTGCTTCCATCTTAGTTTGCATCATCACTAATATCAAGTCCATGGCCAACTTGTAGTCAATAAAAAAAAACTGACTATCAGATACTTAAGACTGCGCCACATTACATCAGACATATGACAGTCAACTTGTGCTTATAAAAATATGCCCACTTACTAATAGGTAAGAATGCGGTCGCAGGCACTAACTTTTCATTAAAAAATTAAAGTACTCACTTTATCGGTTCTTTACTGAGACATAAATAAAGTTTCAATAAGACAGGTGATATATTTACACGTCTAGAGCCGTGGCTGAAGGGACACCGTGCGGCCGTAAATCTTTAAACTTATGAAACTTAATAAATGCACGATTTATTGTATGCCAGGAAAACGTTAAACAAAACTTTATGCAACCTTCATAGTTGAGGCAGACTGCGACCAAAGTCGCAAGGAGGATTTAGTTCCTTATACTTAGCTTAAAAAAGGAGGTTCTCGGTTTATTTATTTATTTATATTTTATTTACCACCTGAGATAATATTATATAAAAAGTACAAGTATAATAGGCAGCCTTATCGCTTATTAGGCTTAGGAAAATATCAGGATCAGAATGCAGGTGATATACTCGTATTTTAATAAGATTTTGGTCCTTATCATATAGTGCATAACCTTTACAAGATTAAAACATAATTGATATTAACCCACCAACTCGCTTGGCAGCAGCCTAGCGTGTCCAAGCTCCATATCTCCTGTCTTGTAACAAGAGTGGCCTGGTCATGTCAAATGTTAAATGCAACTGATATTGAACCTTAAACTTATACCGTCATTTTCCCTTCAACAGCTGCATCAATAGTTCGTCAAACAAAGCCGGCTTTCTATTTTCACACCGAAAATTTTTCAATAACTAATAACAAGCATCAATATGACATATTTTATCTCAACAAAGGAATCTGTCGGAGACGTTTCCACCCAACAGTTTATAAGGGCGATAATAGCCTGAGATATGGCTCCGATTGAACTTCATATCGCCCATCATATCGGATATCGCCATAATTTATTGATTTGTTAATAAATTTACTGGTTTTCTTTATTTGACAGGTGTTTTATAGAGTTAAGTGAAACCGGACCTACTGTACTCTACAGAACAATGTTGCTTTTTTATTAAATAAGGCTATATACACTCATTCGACAGATTGTGCGAGCTTTTCGAAAATGCGAAAAAATTATTGATTCTACAAGAATTGAGTGAGACTTACTCTATTGGTTATAGTGCAGCACATAATTTTGTCTTGTCATTTATGAGTAAATATATCTGATTAATAAAATTATTATTATATAAAAATAAAATTATTATTATGTATAAAATTCTAAATACTTTATGGTGCTGCAAACAGGGACAAAAAAAAAACCGGAGGAGGTTCTCAATCAACACGTATATTTTTTTTTTTTTTTTTTCCGCCTGCACCACCATAAAGTTTTTACAATGTTGTCAGATTTTGATCCTTCTTTTTTTCTTTTAAAGGGTATACATCTAAGCAGTCGGCTTTTTTGTTCTTCTGATAATAATTTTAATTGAGACCTTTTAGTTTTAGTTTATAGCATTTGGAAATGATACGGTATCACTTATTGCACTTTTGCCATATAATTTTTTATGACAGTAATATGAATATGATATGATATATATATAAATGAAATAATATTTTTGCAACCATTCAATTGGAACCCATATCGCTAAAAATAACAAATACCTGTGTAATTTTTGCTTCAATTTACATCCGCTATTTTGAGAATTGGTCTAGCCAATTTCTACTTCCACAATGTTGACAAAACCAACACACTCTTACACGTTAAAATAATGTTAGCCGTTTAGGCTGTACCGCGTGCCAAAGAAATGGACATACATACATATATACGCTCGAAAAACATAACCCTCCTTCTGACGCAGTCGGGTAAATTATCCTTACTAATATTATAAACGTAAAAGTTTGTATATTTATATATTATTATCTAGTCTTGCTGTAGACCAGGACTAGATTATACCTCTCTACGACCGGCTCGAGAGGCAGGTAAGTAGTAGCATTTACCTGCCTTTCCAGCGGGTGGTAGAGATACTGACATTTCAAAAGTGTTAGTAAAATCTACTTGAAATAAATGAATTTAAATTTGATTTGAATTGATCTGTGGAAGTCCTAATCTCACTAGTGCAACGTGAATGAATCGGATTGTAGAAAGTTTGAAAGGTCAACATTTCCATTTAAAAAGAACGCAATAAATATAAAGATAATACCATTCCACGACAATATCTATTAACGGAACTGCGGGTTAACATGAAAACGTGAAACTTTTTACACTCGACGTGAGAATGACTGAGATTACGTTTGATGTGAGAATAACTGAGATTAAGCGCTCTAATCGAGTTAATAAAAACTTTGCTCTTGAAATTCACAATAATTATTTTATTGTTAGTTGATAGAACAAGCAGATGACCCAACTGAGTTTAAGTTAAATTTTTTTTTATTTATTATATAATACATAGCCTATTTATTACAGAGCTACATTTCGCAGAACATATCCTTCAACGCTATCCGCCTACCTGTTCTATTACTTTAAAAGTAAGTAATAATTTGCGTTTAAGTAAATAAATATTATAGGACAATATTTGTTTATTTATTTTATATTTAATTTATTTTTTATAGCAATAGCTAAACTGGGTCTAGCTATTGATAATGCTAAAAGAAAATATGACTTATGAAACCGTGACCTCTCGGAGTTGAGTCTGGTCCTCCACGTAGCTATTGACGCTTATAAAGACACCCGTTACATCGCAACAGTAACCGATAAAATAATCAATCACCCACGAATAAGGCGGTAATTGATCAAAACACCCTATTTGCGGGTGTCGCGCACATACGCTCCCACAATTAGGCCTAGCGCTTGCATGTCGCGCGACGCCGCGATACCGATCGCGTGATTTACTGCCGCGCCGCGATTTTATCGCTAACACGCCATCGTCCTTTTAGGTAATGAGCTGGAATTAAAGAGGTCGGGATTTTTTCTATCTAGCCGCGACAAATGATGCGATAAATGGACCTCATTTTTTAACGTCTTCGATGTTCCTTTAACTTAACTGACTTGTTGATTCATTGGTTAGCCTATATTGCGCAGTTCTAGCTTTTCAGTGATTGTGTACTTTCGCGTGTTATTGTCTATTTCAAGTAGGTATTTATACAAGCAATTAAAAGCTCAGCCAAGCAAACTGAGCCTTCAGTTTTGTGTGTCATCACTTTTGACAGTAAATAGTATCAACACTTATTGGAGCAGTGTGGAAAAATACTTGCAGAAAAAATCAAGACAACAGTAGTTCCTCAGACAAGTTCTATTATAAAGAGATGTTCTGAAAACAATCTGGTGCATTTATTTAATTTTTTGGAGCAATTATTTTAGAGAATAATTTTATCATTCTTGTAAACATGTTTAGGTACTTTTCAACTGTTTCAGCTAAATGTTTTGATTACTCATCGTTAAAACCGTCGCGTACTTTCTGTTTATCGAACTATCGATTTCTTTGTCTCACGCCAAACCACATCACGCTATCAGATCTTTGTTGTCTGGTCTTGAGTACTCGGCACAAAGTCCTCTGTTTGCGCCAAATTCTGGCACAGGATACAAGTTCTTACTAATAGGAAATTAGAAGTCATAATTCTGTGAAGGAGTTTGTGTAAATATGTTGGCACCATTATCGTATCGATAAGGTGACACATGTAAACCAATAAATCGTTAGCAAACGCTAAAACTGTGGTCTTTAGCAAAAACAAAATTTTTAACTAATTCAAATCAAATTAAAAGCAATCCTTTAGCAATCTTAGCTTGTTATTCTTTTGCAAATAATCATTCGTTTTATCTATTTGTAGTGCCTACTGCTACAGAAAATATTCTATAGACTAGAGCCGGCGCAAAGCTTAACAAAAAAACGAAATGAAAATCCCGAATAGTTGCAAATTGAGGTCATTTCCCGTCACTTCCCAAAATGCAGCGCTTGCTGATTCCTCAAAATCATTACTAAGCGTCACGAATTAATTCATCTTATAACTATGTATCCATTAGAGCATTAAACTGTAGCTCTAAATTTTATATTATTACTGTTACTTTCTAGTTTTTTCTTGTACTGGTAAACCGTAAAGAATTTCCCATCAAAAATGAACATATCTTTGACATTGAAAACAATTACCAAGACCAAACGTTCAGAGGACATCAATTTACTACAGTAGTAAACGTACTGGTGGTAGTAACCTTGACTCGGCACCGTTCGTCATCGCTCCTTTCCTCGTTGAGGTCAACAAACAATGGCTACCATTCGCCCCATCCTGGCCTTTACTTACTGATCAGTGACATACACCCTACTTATCACCATCAAGCAACATTAAACTCTATTCAATTAAAATTAGATTCATTTTCCATTGTGAGTGCTACAGTGTGTTATGCTTTTTGGAAAGCAAGGGGGTATACTAATGTGGAATTTGGAGGTCGCGATTGTTCAGATTCACCCAACAATATTGGATTGGTTCCAACGCCGGTGCAACGACAATGCATCTTTGTTGGCAGCCAGCAAGGTCTTCGCCTTGGGAGACCGTTGCTTCCGATCTGTTCGCAAATAGCTTTATTGTTTAATTGTAACTAATCACATCTAAGGCTGCTTGGCATCCTTTCGTTACGTTGTGTTCAATGATTCTTGTTATCTATTTAAAATCATGTATTACAATCAGGTAATAAAAAATATGGTCCGAAGTATTGATGTAAGTAATAAAAAAAAAATGCTAGGGGAACATCTTAAAGTACTGTTACTAGAAATTAGTGCTATTTGTGGCTAACTTAATTTTATACTAAAAAGTGGTAATTCTGTGTGAAAATTTGAAGTAAAGACGTCAAAATGAAAAACAAAATTAGTGATTATTTTTGCAGCAGCTCTTTCATCAAAATAAAATAGAGTGATATTTAATTATTGCATCTATTTGGTTCAAATATATCCTCAGAATATACTTCTAACAGGCACAACTACTGAATAAGAGCCCCGAAAAGGCATAAATCAAACCCTGGTTGAAATTAAATAAACACTAGAAAAACATGACTTATTTTAAAAGATTCCAGTAAATTTATGTAACCAAAACAATGAAAAAAAGACAACAGCATTCCTCGCAGACGAACTAGCAGCAATAAAGTTAAACGTTTCAGCACATTACATACATCATTCGTAACAAATCGAAACAGACCATTACAACGATCCAGGTATCGCAACAGGTGGATCCTTAAAAAAAGGACGTTTCATATTAATCGCAATAAAAGGCGGTGACAGGCATAAATACGATACGGCGTATCGCGTTGGACCGCGTTGGTCCACGTTGGTCTGCGATGGTCCCGCGTTGGTCCCGCACAATAAGTAAAACGTTATCGGTGATCGACGCGGGCGAGTAAATCAAGGGCCGAGATGAGGAGCCTGCGCGACTGACGACGGTGCGTTCGTCACTAATATTATATCATACTGAAATTGCTATAATGTGACATAGTAATAGTAAAAATACCTTGGTGATTTTGATGTGGATTTTTTACGAAGGTTCCAGCTTTATTCCGTCTTTAATACCCGAAAACTGAAAAGACATTTAAATCTACTACTCACTAGAATCCCTTTTGAAGTTTAGTTTAGTTACGATAAAGTATACGAATTTAGAGTTTAGGAAATGCTCAGTTTTAACATTATTATACTTATAGCATTTAAGAGATTCTTCAATATTTAGTGAATTTTCAGTTAGTAACCAAAATTGCGTTTTCTAGTGCGGAACTGCCATACATACGATTAGCAACGATGTAATTTCAACTTAGTTGATCGCTCTTCCCATCGTCGTGGGAAATAGTTAACTACAGTTGATACAGTTAGCGTGTACCAGTTAAAACGTGCGAGGTCAGCATATTCAGTTATTTATGAGGTGTAACTAAACGACTGCCCGCGACCAATCGCGATCGGTTGAATTAATTTTTATTAGTATTTAAGATAAACTGCCATCGCTTTCCAACGATGTTCTGTTATAAAGCGGATCATTGAGTTGTGTATAATAAAATGTTTGCATGTCTGTCTTTCACGTTATATGTATTAACTGCGGTCGCTCGCGGTTTCACCCGCGTAGCTTCTGTTCCCGTAGGAATATCTGGATACAAATTACCCTATGTCACTCCTCGTAAGTCTGGCTATCATATTTTAGATGGTTTTTTAAAAATCCAACTCGTAGTTACAGAGATTTTGTCTGTACAGATTTTGGTAAAACGACTATCCCTGGTAATAAGTATAATATCCTCCTGAAATTCAGTACCGCTCAAAGTACATGTTCGAGTTATCAGTATACGAATTTGGAGTTTGAGAGAAGCTAATATAAGAGATTCTGAATTTGATTGACTAAACAATTTACCAAAATTAATATTTAAAATTACTTGTATTTTTCCCGCAACAACTAATTTTTGTCCCTATACAAAATCACGCTGCGATAGTAAGTGCACTGAAAAAAATAAATTGGTAAAATTAAATAAAATACTGTAGAAAATAACTAAGTGTGTTTGTCAATATAGCAACTGCAAAGTTGGTAGTTAAAAACAAATAATTATGTCAACTTGGCAATCATTACTTGGTGAATATAAACCATTACACTTTGTTAACATATTAGCCAATTTACTGGGTTACTACAACCGATTCACTCGGAAGCTGCTGCAATGTATAAATCGCCTGTAGTTATAACTCCATAACTACAGACGATTTATACATTGCAGCAGATTGATATGATATGTACATTGATGTGTATATACATTGATTTACAGTCTAAATCCTTTCTAGATAATTTATTTTCTATTGTGTGATTATAACGAATATAATTAATGAATAAAAAAAAACAAAAAGATGTATATTCCCATACAAAGCCTGTATATATTACGAGGCTTCCATACACGTTAGTTGAGATATAATAAATATAAAGCCAATCGGAGAAAGGTTATAGTTTGGATGAAGTCGGAATTGTTTCTACACCAATAATTAAATATAATCCGATTTTATTTATTTGATCCAGTTTGTGAAGCGACCGGTCGTGTGCAACGGTTCAAATGATGATCAAAACGTGTCTAGTGAGATAATAACACTTGTGAACATTCTATTTGCATTCATATTGATTGGTTTTAGCGTTTTACTGGTTAGGTTAGGATACATGAGGCGGTGTGTCTTAATATTTTGTTCTGTATTTTTATCTACATTATCACAATCGCTATCACTATCATTACTACTACTAAGTCTCCCGTCGAGTTTATCTGTTTGTGCGTTAGCAATAAATTCAAAGACTACTGAACGGATTTTCAAGCGGTTTTCACAAATAGATAGTAATTCTTAAAGAAGGTTATAGTTTATAATTTGTTATGGTTTTGTTTACATTGGCATAAATATGAAAGTGTCGCACCGTCTGGAAGCTTTCATTGAAAACGCTGCCTAATTCTCTTGAGACTCACAACAATATATCGAAGGATTCTTAGTCTTTATTAGGTCTACAAGAAGATCTAAATTACCTCTCCTGTAAGTAGAAAGATGTAACCTTGCCGTGGGACTTTAGAATAGGCTGATCATGGTGATGGGTGTTATACCTAAGGAAAGAGGCCTGGCCCTGTCAGCCCTGGCCAGTAGGCCGTTAAAATAGCAACGCTCCGAAAATATAAGAACAGTAAAATATCAAGAACAGTGTGTTGGTCTTTAAAACTGATTTGAGGTGCGAAATATTACCTATTATTGATAATGACTTCATCCGTGCTGCACAAAAGAATTCATTAATATTTAATATCTACTGCAAATGCCACGAAATGTCATGCATGAGAGTGATGTATGTTCTGAAATATGCATACTTTGCTTTGCTCGGTAATTTTTTGGAAATTATACGTTTCTTTAAAATGAACCCAAATTAGATCGATTAATTGCCCCCGAAACCCTCAGTATACAAAATTTTATGAAAACAAGAATTGCTCGTTTAAAGGTATTATAGATAGATTCAAATAATTTGCTTTTATACAAACACTTTTAGAAAGTCAAGTCTACCATTAGTTCGGAAAGAAAGAAAAGTAAGAAAAAAGAAAGTTACACACATACTCCTCAATGCTCTCATCTCTACTGCATTTATTTTACTTTTGTGCTTCTTCTGCCATACCCAATGTTCACTACCACACATAAGCGTGGGCACCAATACCCCTCTATTCACATATATTACTGCCTTTTAGGAAACTTTCTGGCTTTCCAAAAATGCATGCAGAGCACAATTCACCATGATCCCAGAATCTATTATTCTTTTAATATCACTCTCAAACGTTTCATCTTTCGTAAATATTCTACCCAATACACTAATGGATTAATGGTATACAAACTCTTTTACTTCTTCCACTTTTTCTCCATCTTTCAAAATATTACAATCTGTCACGTCATCTCATCTACAATTCATCACTATAAAAAAATACTTTTCAAACAAACAATTTTATATCCTGTTTACTATAAAACAAAGTTTTTTAATTTCCAGTAATTACATTTTGTTTTATTTTAATGTTCATTTAATTTCAATTCGGCTTAACTTACAAACACTTTTGAAAGTCAGAGTTTCATTCATACATTGTCATTAACATCATCAGCACATATAGACGGCTTTAGGTAGGGTATGCAATTTTATCGGATACAAAATGGAGTAATATACTATCAACATTTGTTAACATAAAGAGCCTTTACGTCGCTATGCAAAATTGAGTATAAAAAGGTCGCACAGTGTTGTAGTGATGTGCTTGCGATGGTCCCGCGATACGACGTACACGGCGCGTCCCGTCCTCGCGGCATATCGCGCGGGGCGAGGTGCCGCTAATTGATTTTATCTATGCACCGAGGAACAACGTCAATATGTGCGCGCTGCTCTCACTGCAAGTTGCTTTTTTAATATCTTAAGTTATCACCATCATCGTCAGCCTATTTTTAAGAGTCTACTGCTGGGCGTGCAATTTATCCCAAACCTATACTACATTATAAAGCGGAAGAGTTTGTTTTTTTAAATTAAAGGGGTTCACGCTATAATAACAAAAATCTCCGCCGTCGATATGTTCAAGTACTGATTATTCAAATTATCCTCGTTTACATCAACATAGAAGAACAAATGCTAAAGACACAAAAGTAAACTATAGTTTAAGTACTATTAAATATTTTTTCTCTCTATTATTTAGTGTTAGTAGTGCATATTAGTATAATATCTACTCAATATGTATTTATAAGCAAATAACCTTAACCTTAACACTATATCGATAAATCATTTTATCGCAAACTCTACAACTTGTATTAAACACCAATAGGTATTATTTTATTATTTAATTTTGTGAGACATTTAATTATTATAGACATTTAATAGTTTAGTTATGTTAATGAGAAATACTTAAGTCGATAAAGATTTACGAGTTTTATTTAATGGATAAAAAAATGGAACAACTCTATCGGAAAAATTACAAGACTAAAAAGATAAAATAAAAATGTTAACAAAAACCTGACAAGATCTTGTTTAGGGGTCATGGGTTAGCTTCGAATTCTTGTTCGGCGATAATATTATTTATATGTTTTAAATAAATTTGTCAAACTTCATTCTTGACGCAGCACGGTTCTTGCGTTTAATGTCACATTATCACATCCAGTTATGTAATCATACGAGCGTATGCCTGCAACAATTTTTTTTCTTTTGAAAGGATTTAACGCTCAATTCTTTGTTTTGGGTTTAAAAGAAGGCCGTACTATATGATAGGTTTGATCCCCACCCTACATCATGATTTAAAAGCACAAATTTTTCGCCGAGTTGCAGTGTAAATTTGGGTCATAATTACCTATTGATTATTACATATATAATATAGTGTCACAAAAATTTAATATCAAAAAATTCTTTTGTTTTTTTAGCTAAATAACAAATAATTATCAGGGATTGAATTCATTATCGCGGGATCTCAAGGCACGGTAGCGCGGGATAACTTATCTAACGCCCCATCACTAAAATAAATTTAGTGTTGTCCCCGACCCCGGGTTAACTACGCCGCGAGGCATCGCACTATTTCTCGCCGATTCATCGATATCGATTTGCGGTGTTTAACATTTTTTTGGAATATCAATTTATCTAAAAATTTTCAGTATGTACATATTGAAAAGCGACATTTATTTACATCATCATCATTATCATCATTATCAACCTATTAACGGCCCACTAAAGGGTCAGGCCTGTCTCCTTATAGGAGAGGGAATATGGAGCGTACACCCACCACCCTGCCCCAATGCGGATTGGCGGGCTTAGGATGATAATGTTTCATTTATTAACGATCACTATTAGATGTTGATGACAGTGACCGTGACCGACAGCTTAACTTACTCTCCGAGGCACGGGGGTGTAACACCACCAACTTCCCGACTCTAGGCTTGAAATGTACTGAGAATTGCATATAACAATAAAAAACTCAGAATTATTCCGTGACCCGAGCCAGGATTCGAACCCAGGACCTCGTGATCGAAGCCACATAGGCTAACCACTAGACCAACGAGGCAGTTATTTACATAATATAACTAAAATGTGAATAAACATCTTCATATTCTAGAATTATTTTAGTTTTCTCCAAAAAAAAAAAATAAACTGTGAATCGTACTCGCGCAACTAGAGTACCGTAAATACGTGTAGGTATATTTGATTTTGGTATAGTTTAAGGGTACAGCCCTGCGTCATCATCATCATCATCATTGTCAGTCTATTAACGGCCCACTACAGGGCCAGGCCTCCCTCCTTATAGGAGAGGGGATATAGAGCGTAGACCCACCATGCTGCTCCAATGCGGGTTGGCGGGCTTAGGATGATAATGATTTATTTGTTAACGATCACTATCAGATGTTGATGACAGTGACCGGGACCGACGCGTATTTATAGCCCTGCGTATTTGATATGAATTTTGACGAGTTGAAATTGGCGGATCACCTCCTTCTCGAAATTGGGCTACCTAACTGGACAATATGCCCTAGGTATTCGTGAGGCGTGTAATATACTGATAATGACGACGACACGTATACATTGTTAAGAGGATCTAGAAAGTTCGCCAAGATTCTAACCTAATTAGAAAAGTTGTAAGGCTATGTAGAGCTTATCTTACAACGTTAACTAGCTTAGCGGAGGCTTTTCAGAAAATGTACGATATTTGGTTCAACCAAATATGGTTAATACTCGCATATTGATAAAATGTACACAGGTTGTATCTAGTAGGCTGTGACGGCCTGTCGTGTTATATTGTAACGACGTGTTCAACACCGGATTCGCCGTCGAGCTCGTTCGTAGATTATTAACAGTTAATCACCGATTGAAAATTCAAAATTCTTTGAGTAGGCTTAGTTTACAAGCAGAGAATTTAGTGATTAGTGAGACTATTTGTTGTGAGTCTGTATGACGTCATCATTATCAGCCTATTAACGGCCCACTACAGGGCCAGGCCTCCTTTCTTATAGGAGAGGGGATATGGAGCGTAGACCCACCACGCTGCTCCAATGCGGGTTGGCGGGCTTAGGGTGATAATGTTTCATTTATTAACGATCACTATCAGATGTTGATGATAGTGACCGGGACCGACGGCTTAACGTGCTCTCCGAGGCACGGGGGTGTAACACTACTAACTTCCCGACTCCGCGCTTGGAATGTACTGAGAATTTCATGGAAGAATGTGAAACTCAGAATTATTCCGAGACCCGACCCAGGATTCGAACCCAGGACCTCGTGATCGAAGCCAGGTTAACCACTAGACCAACGAGGCAGTTATTTCGAGCGAATGTCATTTTTTTTAGTCCAGTAGTTAGTCTATGTGGCTTCTTATGATGACGTTTTTGGTTCGATTCAATTCGGGCTGAGAAATATTGAATTTTTACTTGGGATATTGATGCTATGAAAACCTCTTCGAACTATCTCGGTTTCGGTCTTGAATGTTATGTTTAATATGCCACTATGCCACGAAGGCCATCAGAATAACTTTATAGTAATATATACAAAGTCAAATGTTATCATCTTAACTGCTAACTGTGAAAAACAAAAGATCGTCCTATCATACCAACTTGTATTAATACTAATTATTATTTTCCAGAACAATAAACCACTTTCAGTACAACTTACGGTTCATCGTCTGTAAATCAGCAGCACTCGTTACTGAGTGCACCTGCTGGTAGGTGGTACACGGCGAGCGGCGCCGGGGGAATAAACAATGCGATATCGCGGAATTATAGCACCGTGCGCTTGGACGACATATTGGTGAGGATTGTATGCAATAGCAATGTAGTATTAACTAAAGGTTGAATAATAATTTAACAGTAGATATTTTGGTATCAGAGAGAGAGTGCTGAGCACTAAAGTAACGTAGTAGTAGAGTTTTTAATCGACGAAAAAAGAACGGAGGAGGTTCTCAATTCGACACGTACATACTCGTATATATATATTTTTTATGTATGACCACGCATAACTTTTTACAGAGTTGTCCGATTTTGATAATTCTTTTTTTATTAGAAAGGAGGGCACACTTCCATGGTGGTCCCATTCATTCCATCATGTTAGGATCTGATGATGATATCCTGGGAAAATTGAAGGAACTCTTAAAATTTTTGAGGGACGCTTACAACGATTTCGGTCTTTGTCTCGGTATCGGTAGCTTTTTGGCTACAAGTGCAGTATATATACTATGGCAGTATAGTACGAGTACGTTACGTAAAAAGAAAGAAATAAAATTTTTTAACAAAATTCAAATGCACTAAAAAGTAAAAAATAACCCTGTCATTTAGTTGCTTTAATTTGCTTAAGCATATCTAGGAGTCGGTGCCAGTCAAGATTTCTACTTTAACGATGTTACCTAGAACCCACAAACTGCTTTACTACGTTAAATAATTGTTCCTTAAACTTGGCTGGCACCGACTTCATAGATATACTTAAGTAAATTAAAGCAACTAAATGACACAGTTATTTTTTACTTTTTAGTGCGTTTTGAGTCGGTTCTATGTTTTGTTAAAATTTTTTATAATATATGTTATCGGGTACGCCACACGATAAACGCCTATATTTTGTTTTGTCGATATTTCGATCCAATTGATTGGACCATGTTCATTACGGAACAGAAAAACGCTGCGATATGCGATGTTGACAATGTCAAGGGCAGAATCAATCTCTTACTTGCTCTTTTAAGAAAAACTATAAATAATTATGTTATTATGTCGAACAACCGCGAAATTTTTTTTTTTTTTTTATAAGAATAGCGAGCAAACGAGCAGGCGGATCACCTGATGTTAAGTGATTACCGCCGCCCATGAACAACTGCGACACCAGAGGCGCCACTGATGCGTTGCCGGCCTTTGAGGTGTTTATTTACTCTCCCCTTGAAAATCCCCAAATTATAAGACTGTGGGAACACCGAGGATGGAAGCTCATTCCAAATCTTACAGGTGCGAGGCAGAAAATTCCTAGTATAGCGGATGGTAGTACTATACCAGGCATCCAGATGGTGAGGATGAAATTTGTTTCTGCGGCGTGAGGTACGGGCAGAGAATCCTGACGGTGGTATTAGACTAAATAGCTCTTCAGAACACTCTCCATAGTACAGTCTATAAAATACACAAAGGGAACTGACGTCCCTTCGGTGCTCTAAAGACTCCAGACTATCAGTTAACCTGGGATTGTCAACAAGTCGAACAGCCCGCTTTTGGATCCGGTCAAATGGAAGGAGCTGGTAATGTGGAGCACCGGCCCACAGGTGGGAACAGTATTCCATATGAGGCCGTACTTGAGCCTTGTAAAGCAAAAGTCTATGCTTGGGCGCAAAGTACCTCTTAGCCCTACTGAGCACGCCGAGCTTTTTTGATGCTAACTTAGCCTTCCCTTCCAGATGATGTCGGAACTGGACTTCGTTCGAAATATTGACCCCAAGAATCCCAATGCTGTTAGAGTTGGTAAGGAGAGTGTTCTGAAATGTAGGAGCGATGTTGAAGGGGGTCTTTTTTGCGGAAAATGCGCAAACTTGTGTCTTTGAGGCATTAAATTGCACATTGTTTTGTGCTCCCCAATCGGACACTCGTTCCAGGGTTTCCTCAATATCGGACACAAGTTTGCATCTGTTCTCCACTAGCTGTACTCCGGATAGCTGCGCATGGCCTTTATAAAAAGCGTCTCCCGTACTGTCATCTGCATAGCAATGTATGTTGTTATTATTTTCCAACATGTCATTGATATGCAAAATGAACAAGGTGGGAGATAGCACAGAGCCCTGAGGTACACCAGCATCAATGGACTTAGGATCAGAGCAAGAACCGTCAACCACAACTCTGATATTGCGACCATCAAGGAAGCTGGCGACCCATTTACACAGATTCTCCGGTAGTCCGAAAGCTGGTAACTTCGCTAGAAGAGCCTTCTTCTTCTTCTTCATTTCCTGGGTATTTTCCGCACTTGACCAGTGAGTTGGCCGTTGTGCGTGGGTCCCTTGGTGTAGGCTCCCGCTGACTCACTCCAGCCAGCCGAGCTCGCTCCAGAAGCTTAGGAGGCCTCCCAGGTCGCCAATTGCCTCATGGAGTGTCGCTTTGGAGCCAATGTGTGTCTCACGTTGTTCCGATACCCCTCTGCAACTGAGCATAACGTGTATCGGTGTCTCGTCGTGTTCCAGACAAGCCCTGCACAATGGGCTGTCGGTCATACCTAGAAGTGAGAGGTGTTTGTTTAATGGACAGTGACCTGTAATCAGTCCTATGACTGTTCTGAGTTTTGCGCGGGTTAACCGTGTGAGTTTTTTGGTTAGTTTAGTGTTTAGGCGTGGTATTGCCTCCTTGGTGTGTTTGCAGTCCGTAGTCTGTGTCCAAATCCTTGTGTGTTTATGGTGGGTGTCTTTGTGTAACCAGGATTTGTATTCACTGAAGGGTATTGGGATTATGGGGTTCGGTCCCATGACCTTCAGTGTTGTTGCACGTCGTGCAAGTTCGTCTGCCCTTTCGTTACCGTGATTACCGTCGTGTCCCTTGACCCAAAACAAGGTTACTTTGTTTTCCTTAGAGAGTTTTCTGAGTGTATTGTGGCAGTCAAGCAGCAGTTTAGAGGTGGTCCAGTATTTGTCTATTGCCTTGAGTGCTGCTTGGCTGTCGCTGTGTATATTGATATTAAAGTTTGTTACCTTTCTAGCGACCATAGCCATGGCCGCAGTTGTAATACCAACGCATTCAGCTTGGAAGACCGAGTTATTCCTGCCGAGCGCCTGTGCGATGTTTATGTTCAGCTCCTGACAGTAGACTCCTGCCCCGGTGCCTGTGACTGTTTTAGAGCCGTCGGTGTATATGTTTATTTCGTCTGGTCTTGTTACATTACCATTGTTACCGTCTATGTTGACCTTGTAGGGTTTGTCCATGAGATATTGTTTTGTAGTCTTGTCGCATAACCAACTCAGGGGCGAGTTGTCTGTGGTTGATGCTTTGAGTATTTCTGTATGACCCGTGGTTGTTTCTTGCCATTGTTGGCAGGCTTTTAGCCTGAGGGCTGTCAGCTTCGCCTCCTCTTGTATATAAAGGTGAAGCGGTGGTATGCCCATTAGCGCCTCAAGAGCTGCTGTAGGTGTAGTGTTCATGCAGCCAGTGATGGCTAACAATGCCTGTCTTTGAAATTTCTGTAAGTCCTTCTGCGCTGTTGTTAGTAGCGTTCTAGGCCACCATATTATCGACGCGTAGGTCAGTGAGCTCCTCACTACCGTCGTGTATAGCCATTTCACAATGTGTGGTCTTAAGCCCCAGGTTTTACCTATCATGCGTTTGCATTGGCAAAGGATGATGGTGGACTTCTGTAGTTTCGTCTCGATGTGTCTTTTCCAGTTTAGTTTTTGGTCCAAGAGCACCCCTAGGTACTTTACCTCTGTTGATATCTTTAGGGTTTCATTGAAAAGTGTTGGTGTTTTGTTTAGATTTGGTTTTCTCTTGTGTGTAAATAGGACAAGTTCTGTTTTCTTTGGGTTGACAGATAGTTCATTGGTTTTGCACCAGTTTTCTATCGTTCGTAGGGCGTTTTGCATTATTCCATGCAATGTGTTTTCTTGTTTTCCGCCGATGAGTATTGTAATATCATCCGCGTACCCTATGGTTGGGAATCCTTTGTTGTTCATTTTTGTAATGAGGTCGTCCACCACTAGGTTCCACAAAAGTGGAGATAGGACTCCTCCCTGTGGACACCCTTTGGCTACGATTCCGAAGGAAGAGCCTTACGCCATACCCTATCAAAGGCCTTTGCAATATCCATGCCAACTGCCAGAGCTTCCCCTTTGCTATCAATAGCCTCAGCCCATCTATGAGTTAAATACACTAGAAGGTCACCAGCTGATCGACCTTTACGAAAGCCGTACTGTCTATCGCTAATGAGCTGGTGCTCCTCTAGGTATTTAAGCAACTGGGAGTTAATGACATGCTCCATCACTTTTGATAGAAGAGAGGTAATTGCAATTGGTCTGTAGTTAGCAGGGATCGATTTATCGCCCTTTTTAGGCACGGGATGAACCAGGGTAGACTTCCAACAAGACGGGACAGTGCTAGTGGAGTACGACAACTGAAAAAGACGCGCCAAGACAGACGTCAACTCAGGGGCGCATACTTTAAGAACAACAGCGGGGATACCATCCGGTCCACTTGCTTTGTTGATGTCAAGAGAGATAAGCACTTTGCGTATAGAGTTCTGAGTGAAGTGAATTTTACTCAAAGAACTTGTACACCGCGGGATGTTGGGTGGTGTTCTCCCATCAACAACAAGCGTTGAGTTAGAAGCAAAGAGAGCGCTCAGGATTTCAGCTTTCTCTTTGGCAGTATGGGCCAGAGTATCGTCCGGTCGGCGCAAAGGTGGAAATGTAGACTGACAGAAATTGCCCTGAATTGCTTTAGATAGGGACCAAAAGGCCCGACTTCCAGAAGGCATTGTAACTAGCCTCTGACCAATTTTGTCAATGTGCTTCAACCTTGCTCTGGCAATAGCGTTTTTGTATGACCTAGTGGCAGCATTAAAACTTTTCTTCAAGTTTGCGGTATTAGAGTCAGACTTGCATTGAGCTGAGGCCCAAGACTGAAAGGCATTTTGTTTTTGTCCTAAAGCTTTATAGCAGTCTGCATTGAACCAACGCTGGGAACGTCCCCCAATAGGTATGGTTGAATTAGGAATAAAACAAGCCATTCCTTGAAGTATAACGTCAGTAACAGCCTCAGCGCAGATGTTAATGTCATTTGAAGAAAAGCAAAGCTGATCCCACGGATACGCAGCATAGAACTCACGCAAACCATCCCAACCAGCAGATTTATAGTGCCATACCCGGCGGGAACCAGATACACGTGTGCGGGAGAAAGGCTTAATTTGAACCGAAGTCTCCACCAAAGAATGATCAGATGACCCTAAAGGTGCATTCACACTGACCTGATAACCGGCAGGATGACTGGTTAAGAATAAATCTAAAATCGATGGGGTATGGTCCGAAATATCAGGAATTCTAGTAGGTGTTAGCACAAGCTGGTTGAGATCATAAGCCAGGGCAAAGTTATAAGCAGCCCTTCCGGCGTGGTCGGTGATGCGTGACCCTAGCCATTCCACATGGTGGGCATTGAAGTCACCCAGAATTACCACCTCCGCAGAAGGTATCTGCTCAAGCAAATGGTCTACAGCCCTTTGTATATGCTCAAAGAGGCGGTCAGTTTCAGCATTTCCGCTATGGGACCTGTATAGGCATGCGTAGACACGGGTTTGACCTCCAAACTCTGTACGCAGCCAAAGCAGGGACAGGTCCCCTACCTCAAAATTATGAAGGCGATAACCACATAAGTCCCCTCTGACATAAACACACACGCCAGCACGCGATAGAAAAGAGTGTTCCAGGTTGTAGCCGGGGTAATTCAAATAAGAGATATCATCGGGAGAAGCGATTTGAGTCTCTGTTAAGAACAAAAGAGCCGGCTTTGCTGTTTCGAGATGATGATGAACAGCGTTGAGGTTTGTATGTAAGCCCCTAATGTTGCAGAAGTTCACACGAAGTGTGGAATGGGGTGCCGCTGTAAAACGTTTTTTCTTTATTTTACTTTTCATAATGCCTATGGTGTGTGTTATTCATGGGGAGGCGAACAATCCACCGTCTGTGATCACAAGGGCAATTACTACAAAGATTAACCCCACCGTATAACGCAGGATGAGTGAGTTACTGGCATGGGGGAAGGAAGGGCCCCCAATCCGATCCGCTGAATGACCGGCGGGTTCCACACCGGTCTCCCACTCCGGCACGCCGGTCATTCACCGGGCTTTTTTCGTCGGTGGCGGAGCAGCCTCCTAAGACAGGATATGTTAGGTTCGGGCCCCCTACGGACCAACGGGCGGCCAGCGGACAACCGTTTCATTGGGTCTCCCTGGACCCCATGCCAATATATCACGCCTGTGAGAACGTGAGAGGCATTTTACTCTGTCGGACCCGATGGTCACAGACGGTAACACTATTCGAAGGGGAGAAGGGGTAGGGGGAGGGAAGACTGGCTCCTCAGCACGCAGCCGGAACGCAAGTGCATGCTTTGCGACTGATTTAAACCGAGTTGTGGTCGCTAGCCAGACGGATCCGTAAAAAGAACCCTACCACAAAGCCAGATACCGGCAGGATTATGTTGTGTGGTATCAGACACAACAACCCTTGACGGGGACCAAGGTGCGCCAGAGCCTCGTTAGTAGTAGCAGGGTGTACCGCGGGCAGGTGAGGATGACTTTGGCCACTAAGGTGATGACGGGCCACTTACACCCCAAAACTAGTTTAATATCATTAGCATTTTCGTGTTTTGTAAGATAGTTACAAAACAGATAGTACCAGAACAAGAAGCTAAAAACGACGGCCTCCCTGGCACAGTTGGTAATGCCTTGGATTATAACAGAGTGGTACTTCTTCTGGACTTTAATGTGAGTTTTTGTAACTATTAAATTAAAAATATACTACTACTACAAATTCAAAATATATACTACAAATAGACTATAAAGATTAAACTTTGGTCATTCTGCAGCAAAAATATAAATCGGTTTATCCGTTTCATTCCGGCATTCCAGGGTTTCATATGCCACATCCCATTTCCAGCATCAGGTCCTCGTCAATTAGAAACATGAAAAGAACCAGTCAAGACAAATTCAACGAGAACAAACTCGATGGGTTTACTAAAAAGTTAGACCAGGGTTACGTTCCAGAAGACATTAGCGTTTCACATGTCAAATCACACGCATGCTTTCAAGCAAACTGAGCGTGTAACATTTCTATTACACCTAACAAACGACCTGATGACCTTGAAGACCTGAACCGATTTCCACCAAACATAGCTAAAAACACTCTCAACTGATATACCTTTTAAACAAAAAAACCGCATTAAAATCGGATTATCCGTTTGGGAGTTACGATGCCACAGACAGACACATACACATACATTTACACAGACACGTCAAACTGGTCGATGAGGACAAAAAATCAGTGATGCACTTCTGTTTAACTCTGAGTTTGACAACAATTTTGTTTATATTTAGTTCTTGACTGCAATCACTAATGAAAATCATCTAAGGTGAAAGCGGTCTAACTTGTTAGGAGTAGGATGAAATCCAACCTCCCTCGGTTTTTACACGACATCGTACTCAAACCTAAATAAATCTCCTAACGATCCTTCTCCTCGATAAATCTAACTAACTACGGTTACTGACTTGCACTGATATCGAAAATCTGGTTTGGCCCAGCCGGGAATCGAACCCACTGCGCCATTGAGACCCTCAAAACTAACTCTGTTTGAGTGAACTAACTGTGCTTGGTTCACGTTTGCAGCGCACTATCCCGAGGAAGATAGCCGCGACCACCCGGGTCGCGACACGCGCTAAACCGTTCGATTTACGAGCGCATCGCACCCGCTACCTCCAGATAACCATGCCAGTATGCACAGACGAACCGTATAGATCCTACTTATGATGTATACTAGCTTTTGCGTCCTTCTTCGCTCGTTTTAATGTTGATTTTCATTTGATGTAGATTACACGAATAGGTAGGTACACAAATTGCCATGTTGTTTCATTGGTTAGTCACTTCATTTCACTAGATCCTGGGTTTGTATCCTGTGGTGGAATAAATTCATAGCTCGGGCTTTGCCAGTTGATGGTAATACACTGTATGTTTTGAAGAGCACGTTAAGGCAGCACCGGCATCGTTCAAATTTAAGCACTTTTGTTATCACCACTATCTTTCTTTAATAGGTACTGAATGTAATAGCAATAAAAAATATCATAAGTTCTGTGTTAACCAACTCACTATTGAATTTCTGCTTTAAATTCTTCTTTTTTTATCTCTGATATGATGACATATCCTTATAGGAAGAAGTCTGAGAAGTGTTATTAGCTACTTAGTAGCTAAGAACAAGAAGGTCCACCTTCAAGGAAACACCTTCTTGAATTTTTTTGATGGTATTGTTCAAACGAAAATGTTTCTAGACATAAAATTGTTTAGAATATGCACTTCGGGTTCAAATTTTCAAACCGGAACCAGTAAAAGTAACATGGGGTTCAATATTGGGCGCAGCGGAAACGTATAGGAGCATGAACGGCTGGAAGCCGTTCCCCGACCCGAGCTTATTACGCGACTGCGTCAGAAGGAGGGTTATGTTTTTCGAGCGTATGTATGTATGTATGTATGTATGTCCATTTCTTCGGCACGCGCTACAGCCTAAACGGCTGAACGGATTTTGACATGTGAGGTACCGTTGAATTTGTCAAAACTGTGGTAGTGACATAGGCTATATAAATTTTTAAAATGGCGGCTGTAAATGGGGAAAAAAGGGGGGGTGTGTGTTTTTTTTCTCTTATCTTAGCAATATGGATACCAATTGAAAAGTTGTAAAAAGACCATTCCAAAAATATAAATATCATATCATGTTCATATTACTTTTTTAACAAAAATAGCAAAAAGTGTACTAAGTGTACCCTCTCATTTCTATACCATAAACTAAAACTAAAAAGTCTCAAATAAAATTATTATTATTAAAACAAAAAACCCGGCCAATATTCAAAGCAATAATTTGACGTAGGGTCATTGCTCTGGTTATTATTTTTTCTTTGACTTTGGAGGCCTGTCTGCTCTCTAAAATCAGATATTTAAAATAGTCTGATAATAACAACGTCTACGTATCCAAAAAAATCTTGCTCTATAACGTGGTAAGATGTGTCCGGTTGACTCAGCCGTTATCAGCGTAAATTTGCTGTGCTTAGCTTTAACTTCGGGGACCACTGCTTTATCCACGGTTCCCACGGATTAGTGGTTAGCCTAAGTGACTCCGAACATGTGTTCCTAGAGTCAAATCCTGGGTATGGTGGTAGCTTTCCTTCTTCTATATGTTTCAGTATACTCTAAGCCTGCAGTCGGGATGTTTGCGGTGTTACACTCCCATGCCTCTGAGAGTATGTTAAGCCGTCGGTTCCGAGCAATATCATCAACCTATGATAGTAAGAGGTCGTAACTAAAGCAAACATGATCACGCTAAGTCCACCAACCCGAACTGGATCCATTTAATGGGCCCATTCTCCATATATATATATATATATGGAGAATGGGCCCATCGTACCTCTATATATCCATCCTATCCATATACTCGTACCTCTATA